>CM028909.1:23052812-23637812 GCA_016801845.1 Polydactylus sextarius | reverse complement strand
CCATGTGAAAGACGAAGAGGAATGTTGGATGGCCATATACAGAGCACAGAAAGTGAGAAAGAGAAAAAAGCGTCAGAGCCAGAACTAAGAGAGTAATTGCAGATCTTCAGATTGTGCAGTCATCCACCCGATCATAGAAAAAACAAACAGACAAGAGCATGATATTGCAAGAGAGGAAGATGGAGAAACTAATAATGATAACGGTGAAATAATGAAATAATAAAAATAATATTGAAATAATTAAAACTGACAATGATGCAATTGGTACAATGTACAGCACTAACTCTTCTCCAGATACCTCTTTATTAATTATGTTTAACACATGGATGAGGTGGTGATAAGACTCAGAGACAGCAGTGAGGCATGCATATAAACACACGTCAAACATGCGCACCCACATGCTTATATTAATGCTGGCTGCCTTCTCCTTCTGTTGTTTGGACTTTGGAGTGAAGGGGGATGTGATACGAGGCAGCCCACCTTTAAGCAGGTATTTCTTTATCTAAAAACCATAATGTTGACGTCTGGAGATAGCCACTTCATTGTTTATCTGGAGAGAAGACGTGTTTAAAGGCAGCCTGTCGTTATCATACACATGATAAATCTTATTTATTGGTGGACTTGTGAGTATTTGAGTGATGTGATGGTGGAAAAAAACAAGGTTTAAAACCATACGGGGGCCCATGGTAAATACTACAGAGGCAGAGCAGGTCTTACAAGCTGCTGACCACATGGGTACATCCCAGACACGTGGTCAATCAACCCTGAATGATATACATATTTAGAGACTCGTGTAGCAATGTAGGATATCTATAATAATAACTGTTAATATATCTTCTTTTCTGTTGGTGTGCATTACGGAAAGAAGAACTATATCAGACCAGACGAAATGTAAATGCACTTATAAAAAGCTTAATAACTGTCATCTAAATTGGTTCCGTCTCAGTGAGTCCCTATTAATGGAAACAGCAAAGTGACAGCATCTCACTCATTACTATGTTAACACAGTCATAAAGATCTGCTCTCACTGACAGCAGACTTGATGGTGTCACCAACACCAAGTTTAGCCTCAGTCAGTCAGTCTCAGACACTCTATAGTCATGAGCTTCACCTCAGACATCACTATAACAGGTGGCGGTGTTTGTTTTCGCTGTTTTAGTGTTAAACACGGATCATAGCTGAAGATGATGCACATCAACATCCAAACCAGAATTAGGTTATTTGTTTTTTATTTATCATATATTTTATTCTTCACATTTGACTTGATATTTGATGCTATTCATATTATAGTGAGGGTGTGGAAAGGTGAATCAAATCAGAAGAGAAGATTAGAACTGTCATTCCTGTAATTATCATTAGAATAATGGCTCAAATAATGTTTGTTTTTTTTCTTCACTTGATCTCTTTAGACTGCTTTGTCTGTCCTCCTAGTAGCCAGTTCTTTATGGCCAAAATATTTCATCAGCTGACAATATGCAGGAATATAGCCTGCTTTCTTTTTTTAAGGTCTTACATGAGGTGGGGTATCTGAAACCTCCTGCTGGATGCCTGGGTGGTCCCTGCACGGCCCCTCATATTGAGAATCACTGCCCCAGGCTGAGGGATTTCATCAACTGACAATTGAATAGCTGGAGTCACGCCATTTGACTGAGAACAGTGGTGTAATATCAACCCCACCCTGAGCCCAGTGAGTCCCTCCACCTCCAGCAGTAGCATCAGTTCCTAATGGAAATCAGTGCACCTCATATTCATATGCCACCATCTCTCTGATATTGATCTTACTATTTTAAATGTGATTCTTCCTAAAGAAAAACAAATATTTCAGTTTTGTTTCAGCTTGTCCTTTCTGAGTTTTGTATTATTTTTTGTCACTGTATTCTCGTGGATTCCAATAAGCCAAACGTATAATATCATAACTTTCATCTATCTGAGGAACTTACCTCCTTCAGGTGCTGTGTTCTGTGAAGCCGACGGCCGCAGGAACAAACACAAGGTCCATACAAACAACATGTGGCTCTCCATCACAATGGTTATGAATTAGGTCCACTGAAACAAACTGTAACACAAACTTTGCGTGTGTTTGAATCAACCATATATCCAGTTGAGCCCAGAGGAGCGCGCTCCCACTCAGTAAATCACACACACACAGACATAATGTAAAGTTTCCCGTACAGTCCGGATCTCTACTTCACTTCTTCTCGTTCTTCTTCGCTGAACATGATCAAGCTGCGGGGAACTGGAGACTCTGGAAGTTAAACTTGAACTAAAATCTTAACTCCAGTCAGGACGCTCCTCGTCTATGCAAATGCGCTCTGCTTGCACGCGAGCGTCAAGTACGAGTGAGGCAGAGGCGAGCCCGGCTAATCTTTCAAAATAAAACTCTCTCTAGTCTTTGTGGGATTTTAAAAAAGGCGTGGATTTATTTACGTCAACTTGTTTTTTTTTTTTTTTTTAATTATATTCCTCATATGTTTAAAGAAAGATATCAGTTTGGATGCTAATGTTAATGTTCTCCTGGGAAATAAACCAAGGAACTTTTATTTATTTATTTATTCAAAAAATAAATCCTGCATTCAAAAATACTTACTTATAAATGTGCAGAATAATGATCTTAATTATTTGGTTAAAAAAAACGATCCTGTCATATATTGTTATCATATAACTAAATCCACAGTATCACTAGTGCATTAACATGTAAACTGGTGTTTAATCTTATTTCACATTATTAGGTGGGGCCAGTTTTGACTGCTTTGTCTAATGTGGGCTTTTTTAACATATCACATCACAATACATGATATATCATGGATCACATGTTTTGTTTGATAACGTTTAAGTAAAGGTGAATGAAGCAAAACAAAAAAGAAAAGGGAAAAAAAAGAAAATGGCAATGTGTCACCTAAAGGGTATTTAGCACTTGTATACAATGTTTGATTAAATGCTACTTCACCTCTGTTGCTGTGTTCAATGAATGTAAACACATATTAGTTCTAGTTATAACAATTTTGTATGCATGAAAAAAAATATCCACAATTATTGAGGTTCATAAGAGGCAAAACTGTTCTGAAAACATGGAACAACAACAACAACAACAGTAGGCTTTGACAAAAATGTCTCTTTATTTTGAAGGTAAAGCTGTTTATTTTTCCTCCGGCTATTTCCACTTGACATTACACATCCCACTGTCCTGTGCACCTCCTCCCTTCTGCCTCCAGTCTCCCCAGTAACTCAGAATAGTAAATAGGGCTGTTTTCACCATCCAGACGTCAACTCCTTGAATCTGTGCCACAATTAGATTTAAGCCTTCAAGTTACAATATTACCAGAGGTATAAATGGAGAACACATAAAGAGAAAAAAAAAAACATCACCTAGCATGATTTGCTGTCTTTGAAATGAGTCATATTTGCCACAGAAGAAGGATCAGCTTGTGAGGGGTCTGTATCAACTGGGGTTTACACAGGAAACAAACATAAATTACAAACAAAACATAGTTTTGCCCAAAATGCATATCCACTTGTTCCTTTATGCCATTTGAATATACTTTATATATCTTGACTTAGTCTTTAGACACTAAACTTTTTACCTTTGCACTTAACCTATTTTCCAGATATTTGTCACATTAAGGGTATCCAAGAATTTTAGCTATCCAACAGAGTAAGGAACCTCTGGTTCACCAAGAGAGACCACAAATACTTGCTTCAACCACTGGGAGTGCATTTTTAAAATTATACAGCACATAGTCCTGAAGCGGAAAAAGGTCAACAGCTTTGCATGTTGGCTATTTTCTGAGGTCAGCCTCTCAGCAGAAATAAAGGAACATTTACACGCAGAAAGTTGGTGAAAGGACAGTTTAGCATAGAGAGTATTGATAATATGTGTGTGTGTGTGTGTGTGTGATTATTTGTTCGTATGAGAGAAAAACAAAGAAGGAGTAGGAGGAGATAAGTGGATGGAAGAGGATGTAGGAATTCAAGTGGGACCAAACAAAGGTCTAGATTCCTCTATGATGCATCATGTCCCAATACTTCTATTGTTGCAGCTGACACATCGACAATAAACACACCCTGCCCAATACACACCTAGTAATTAAACACTACCCTGCAGCCACTGATTGGGTAGCTTTATGATACTTCTGTCTGACCTACCTACATTTCACTGTAATCACTTATAGAGAAAACAAATTATAAAGAGTTTGAGAATTAGGAGACAAGTACAATGGCTTAATTATACTTGTGTTTTCTAGAAAGTCTTCAGTAGCCAGGGCAATTAAAGTCTGTTTCTGATTACTGCAAGTGTTATTTTATGCTCTGAGGCTAAAAGTGAATTCCGAATGCCGGAAAGCCAAGTTCCCCCACTGTATCATAAACCATTCACACCCTGTTGCTACTGCACAACGGTCATGCAACATTAATTTTTTTTTTTTTTTTGGGGGGGGGGGTTGTGTACCTCCCCTCCAGGCCTGAACAAGCTGTCACATGTGCTTCTGTGGCCCCCAAAGCCCACGGTCAGCACCACAGAGCTGTTTGGATATTACTACAGAAGGGAGTTCTCTTCCTGTGCTTTTTTTTCACAGTCTAGTCAATGAGCTGTAAATCAGTAAAATACACACCACATACACCCACCTGGAACAGCTTTACACTGGTGTGTGTGTGTGTGTGTGTGTGAGAGAGAGAGCACAAGTTGCACAAGATGCACAAGATGCACAAGCTGAAAGTGCATGTGAACAGCATATTGCACGTATGCTCGCATTAACATTTCTTACTGAATTTCAGCATGCATTGTGCAATGACAAATTGCATGAATCTGACTGACTTGCGTCAAGCACAAACTGCAGCCCATTAGTATGTAACATTGTGCTGAAATCCACAGACATTGCCAGCTGTTACCACACAACATAGCCTCACATCAGCGCACTGTCTCCACTGTCTCAATCAGTATGTCATATTATGCAACCTGAGCAGTGATCTGTTTCTGCTCATTTTCACATACCATCTTAGTCCTGGTGGGATGACAGCTAAAAGTCCTTTCTAGAGAGAAAACTTGCAGCAGAGCAGTAAACATGACCTTTAAGCTCAGGGCGAAAACTGGGAGGAACGCGAGGAGAGGCGAAAACATCGGGATGTCATCGAGGCAATGGAAGAGATGACATCTTAGTGGATCACATCACTGAGGGTGTGATAACATGGAAATAAAGAAAAAAAACAAAAGATCCTGAGGGAGAGGGCTAAATCCTGAAATTCTCTTTAAGTATTCTGAGTGTTTCTTATAAAGTTTATTGTGACTTTGTCCCACAATAGCATCCTAGTTGTAATTACCAATTAAAATTTAGGCTGCTGAGTGTTTGGCTACATTTTGGGATGCCAGCGTGTAGCGTGAATTCCACAGATCTATATTTGCCAGTGTTTTCCTTCTTTCTACCACACTATGGTATTCGAGGTTTGGTTTATAGCAAACCATGGTATTTGTGCAGATTTGAGGAAGAAAATCTGCACAGTCCTTTCTCTTTCTCTCTGTCTCTCTCTCTCTCTCTCTCTCTGTGTGTCTCTCTCTCTCTCTCTCTCTCCATCAGCCAACAAAACTGAATCACACAGTATAGATGAAAAAAGAGGAACTGGATGAAATGCTAGCCAAAAGTAGAGAGATTAAGGAGAGGGATAAAGGTGATATAGGTACAAAAGCAGTGGAATTGGAAGTGAGATAAATTCAGGGTGTGCTGGATTAGAGCATATCATTGCAAAACAATATCAAGCAGAATTATGGACCTGACAGGTAAATAAGCCAAGAGCCAAAAATGCTTTTTGCCTCCCATGTATACGACTTTGACAGGACACATAAATAAAAGTCATTAAACTAAAAATACAGACAGGGAGGTCAGAGGGACTTCCCATCCTTAGGATGTGGGGAACACCAGAAATGAGTCAAGTGCCCACTGCCTTCCTTCCTAACACTGACCCTTCCAGTCCTGCGTCAGTGGTATCTTCCTGCCTCCACCGACCAGCATCCTGTGTATGCACACGGCTAATCTTGTGTTTTAAATAGTCTCTATGAAGGTATTTTGTATTTTTTTAAGTCTCAGAAAATTCCAAATACGGTGTAGGTTTGTTTAGATGCTATTTACAACTAACTGTTGATATCTCACTGAGCACCAAGAATCCATGGCAAAACTACAGTCAGGGGAGTGATCAACTATTGCTTTTCCTAAACAAATATGACAAGTCACATTAAACACAAATCAACCTTCCAGTTTAGTGCAAGACCATGTTTTTGTACAATAAATCAGTTTGTATATTTAAGTTTGGACAGAAGCTCTCGTGCCTGTGCACTTACTCTTGGAGTAAAACTGGGTGAGCGAGAACCATCCTGCTAGTTAACATCTGTTTTGGAATAAACGACAGTCAGTGAGTCTCCACATTCGGGAGGCCAACACCCACTGCAAGTTTCCACAGTAAAATGTCACAGGCTGCCTCTGGTTCTGCCAAGTTGCGTCGCTGGAGGTTCTCTCTATAGCTGGCTCAGCTCCTGTGCAGAGGTCTGCTCAGACAAAGGCCTCATTGTTTTGAGGATTGGCAGGAGGGATTCATTTATAGATGAAAGATAACCATGCACCTCATTTTGGTTCAGTATGGACACCAAACTGATATGGGCATGGGTTGGATGAAATTGTGTGCTGAGGCTGCAGATTCAAAGACTTGGTTACATCCACTAACTGAGGTACAGAGTGCCAAGATTTATGCTCACGGAGAGAACATGCTATGGCTTATTTTAAAAGTGCAGAGGGGCCTGACTCTTGTGGCATGTGAGTAACTTTATCCCTAATGAGCCAGAAGCTGCCTGAAAAGGTTCTATTGGTTGTTTCCAAAATGTCCACATAGAGTGATTGAGAACTAAGAATTCTGTTTTGTTGATAGTTCATCAAAAGAAAGAAAAGAAAATTCCTTTCACTGGCTCAGTGAGTACTCTCTTGTGCTGCGTTAAAAAAAGGACTTCCGTCCAAAGGACAAAATGCTCGCTATAAACCAAGAAATACTAAAGTCCCACTTATTCGGGAACCACTTGAGAAAGGTCAGTGGCAGTGACTCATTGATGTCAGAGTTCTCCGTGGCCTTGCTAACACTCATGCTGCCTGTGGGAAGGAGGATGGTTGGCTCCAGTTGGCTGGATATAACAGGCGTTTCTCACACACAGAGACAACCACAGTCCAATGCCGTGCTGAAGTGTGTATACATCTGTATTCACATCCCAAGAACTCTAATAAATTCTCCTCTCTCTTCTGTCCTGTGTTCTGGTCATATTTCTGTTCATTCTTTATGTCCTTTTCGTTCTTTCTACTGTCATCCAACTCCCCAACTGTTTCTAATATCACAGGCCTATCTGTGTTCCTTTCCTTCTTTTACCACCGTCTTCTCTTCAGCTGGTTCGAGTGTTTTGGCCTTGGTGGAGAGCTGCAGCTGTACTATCCATTCTCTGCTCCCTTTGTGATTCCTTGCCTCACCCCGCGCACTCCCTCCTCAGCAGTCCCAGCTGCCTTCCACCCTTAGTAACACTCCTCTGCACTATACAAACACAGAGACACGAGCTCTCACACACGTGCATACACAAGCCTTCGCATATACACTGACACACTGCACACGTATGCATGCATATGTGGTATAAATGCACACACAGGCTGATGCGCGCACACACACACACACACACACACAAAAGGTAGCTGAACTCACTTTTGTGGTATGTCTGAGGGTTTAAAGAAGCAGGGATGTGTTGTAATTACAAGTGCATCCGCGTTGGAATCTGTTAGGGCAGGTTGTGTTGGGGAAGACCTGGCAACCTATCAAAGCCATCACTGAAGCAAAAACACCCACTCTTGTATCGGCTTGCTTGAATGATCGCATTAATGAAAAGAAAAATATCTATGGCTCATGTATTGTTCCAAAGCCACAATCTCTCCACCTGGTCAAACTGCTGTGGACACATCCGGCCTTGAATAACAGAGAGGCAGAAGCTCTTTGGTGCACACACTTTTACTCTTCACCAGGTGTGATTAACAACCCACGGCCTTTTCATGACACAAAGATGACAGCCTTGTCGTCTAGCCCATCCTGCCTGTTAACACAATCACCTGTCATCCACATCCGCCGCCCCTCCACTTAAGTCTGTGCCTTTCACTTCCGGACAGTGAAAGGCACACAAAGTTTCAGCCTCTCTCTGTTATCTGCTTCCCACTTCCTGTAACTTATAGTATACCTTCTGAAAAAAAGAACCATGGGTCACACAGTCCACTCTGTCTCGGTTTCCCCTCCTGACGGGTGTCAAGGTGACAGAGAGAAGAAGTCTGACATTGTCTGCTAGCGATACGGTATGGGGGAGATGGAGAGGGGGAGGTGTTGTGTTTGAACTTGTCTGGCTTGAGCTCTGCCTGTCTACCTGTCTGCTTTTCAATGAGTAATCCATTGTAAGACTGCACACACACACACACACGCACACTATGGCAGGTTGTATGACATAGCTCAGGTACAAGAGGGGAGAGAAGTTTTAGCCCAGGGGAAATCGATGGCTGATATGTGAGACACAGAGGCTCCTGGTTAGGTTTAAGAGTTTGTCTTCCACTTATGGAAAATTCTAAAGCTCCGGTGCTATAAAACGGTATTTATTGCGAGGCAGTAACATAAATCATTTTTTTTTAATTCTAATACCACAGATTACTTTCATTAGCCATGCTAATACTGTACAGTAGCTTTAATTATCGCAATGTCAGTTGGCCCACTACTTTAGTCTGAACTCATGTCATGTCATGTCAGTGGGTTCAGGATGAAAGATGAATCTGACTGACATTTGTGAGCTGCTGACTTTTCTCTAGCGTGACAATCTTAGGTTTATGTGTAAATACCTGCAAAGCTAATGACATCCCCCCCAGCCACATCTGTTCTTTGTACTTCTGGCTAATTTGCAAATAGTACAGTTACTTTAACAAACTAAAGTAATATGGATGTGGTAAACATTACACCTTCTAGGCAGGAAAAGCATTTTTAAAAATCTACACATGCTGATTAAAGGGATGTATTTGATAAACACAAGCAGAGCTGAAACAAACAACTATTTTAATTCAATTTAACGATTATTTTCTCCATTTAACACATAGAATGACACAAAAAGGGTTTATTATCCATTTTCAAAATGCTTAATTTCCAGCCAGAAGATTTATTACTTTCATACAAGACAAAGAAATGTATAAAATCTTCATCTCTGAGAATCTGCAACCAGTGGAGTAACTGAAACAATTCATGATTATGAAAATAGATGTCATTGTTTTATGTGACACATGAATGCAGCTCTAAACAAAAGTTTGGTGTATTGAATTACTTTCACAGTGTTGAAGTCAACTCAGAAAATGCAATAATGCAACTGAAGACATAGTGGATTATAGAAACTGAGTGTTTAATTGCCAAACTGGCTTTAAAAGCTAAATTTAACAGATTGGAAACAGGTGAGATGTAAGCACTGTCCACTATGTACTACCACGGGTGTACAAATACACAACATGATTTACAAGATAAGACAGGAGTTCATCCCGTGCTAACATTTTGATCACTCCTTTTCAACACTGAAGGTTTTCAAAGTTAAACTGCAGGGCTTTTATTTTTCCCTGATTACAAGTCAAGGCAAGCTTAAAGGTCAAGTCTGTAAAAGGAGAATTCATAGGGGATCCTATTCAGCAGTTCTTTTCTCACAATGCCCCTGATTTGGAGATCATTATTGTTTTGTTTACTTTATAAGTAATTATTTTTTCTGTCGAAGACAAAGATTCCAAATAAAGACATAGGTTGTGTATCATTTGTAATTACACTGTGGCTTTGCTACATATAAAGTCTTGTTAATGATACACTTGAGATTGCTCAGCAGACCATATAAACAGGATGCCTTTTAGAGACAGACAAATACAGCACATGCAGGTTGGGGGATTCCTCTGTGACAAGACAGGATATCATTTTGACAAAGTACCAACACAGTTCCTCCACGTGAAGACCCAGTGGAAGTTTAATCCACCCTTGCACGCGTTTCCTGTGCTTTCCTTGCTCTCTCATCATTGCACAGCATTCAGACTGGACAGTGGAAAACAAACGGAGGGGATGAGAGCAGTGCCAAGTATATACAGTAAATAGGAGCTGATGAGGCAGATGGGAAGGGAGTGGGTGAGGAGCAGCCAGACAGTCTGAAAATACCCAAGAGAAAGTCAGAGCTCAACTGAACAGAGATCAGTGTTACATGAGTCATGTGTGAAAAGCCAGTGTGTACTATATAAAAAAATAACAAAACACAAAAAGCACACGATAGAGTGCCATGCACTGAATCAGTGTTAAAACAATCTTAAATCTACTCATTCTGTCAGATTTCATCATTTACTATACATTTATTTTAATGCCACATCTATTATAATACTACTAAATCACACATATATTAAGTAACCTTGACTATATAAATAATCCTATACTATACAATAATGCAAACACTATACAAAACCAAGAGATATTGTATGGCATTACATTTTACCACATTATACTATAATAACTATACATAAATGCAACATTTAAAATATTTTGCTATATTTTAATATACTACAATGCTCTACAATAAATGGTATTTTACTTTACCTTTACTACATTTTAAAGTTATCTAAAGTTTAATCTTATATAATATAACACATAAAAGAGAAATTATAGTGCCATACATTTTACCATATAATCTTGTACTATACTTTATTATGCTATATATAGCTATACTGTAAAAACTATACTATTCAACACATAGTGTGCCACATCTCATTCCTTAATGACTAAACTATATAATACTAGACTACACCAAATCATACCACACTGTGCTGAACATACAATGCACTATACTTCAACATTATGTGATATCATGTTGTATGTACTTTATAAACTATTTATGTCACTGTGTGACACACTGTAGACCAGCTCATATCTCTGCACATAAACAAGGTCGACAAAGAATCCCATTAATGCCAGTCATTCAGATGTGGTGTATCATAGAAATTTTCTGTCTTTATGCTTGTGACTCTCTTGTGACTCTGAAGCCACCAAATCAATTTATTAACCACATGTGTTCTCTGAAGAATTCATTCTCGCAACCTCTGATTAAACGAGCATTGTGTTTCTCTGACCCTGTCCTTGAGTGAGCCTGTTTCTTTGTATGGTTGGCAGGCAACCTTCCTCAGTCTGATGATCTGCCACCAAACTCCTGAGACAGCACACAGACAGACCTGGAGCCAGCTCTAGTCTGAGGAATATACCGTAATTGTGTCTGAATTCAATGATCAAATAGAACATATTGAACTAAAATTATTCATTTCATTTGACTCATACCTCAGAGTGATTTACACTACATGAACACCAGTTATTCTTGCTACAGTCAGGGATGTGGAGCTCTGCACGACAGTAAATACCGGTATGTAAAACTAAATGTTACACTCACACCTACCGGCCAGAAGATGTACTAGCTTTGTTTATTGAGTCATGTGTCACCGAGGGGGGCGTCACTGCTTCCTCCTCTCTGTAGCACTGCAGCTACAGAGACAGAGAGCAGTTATAATACTCGTAATTCATGTAATTTATCCACCTAACATGAATTTCTCCATATAAAATGTTTCCAAACCGTTCGTATTGAACAGACCACTGACCCGTACTTAGCTGACGTGGACGTTACGTCACTCCAAAGTTCCCAACAAGTGCTGCCTTCAGGGACAGTCAAAAATGTTGTAATTATAACAACGTCCCAAACGATTAAAAAAGTGTTTGTAGTTATAGAATGCTTTATTTTAGATGACATGGGGTTGATATCGGATATTAAGAAATTCATGAGAAATTATTTTATTACACTGGTTGTTTAATTAAAATATATCAAAAGCATTTCAGTGTGTTAGTGTTGTTTGACGTGTAAGTGTCGTCTGTCACCGCGCAGGAGGAAACACGTGAAGGCAACAAAAGTTCAGTGAACAGAGTTGTGATATCTGGCCATGGAGGAAAAACAGTGCAGTACGGACAACACATTTACTCCAGGTATTAGTTCGAACTGGGTTTATTATTCCTCAGGTATAATAGAAAAGCGGGGTATAAATTTGACGACATTTTGAGAGTCACTTCAGAACCGTTAGCTCGTTAACCGGCCGAGGCAGCGCGTTCACTAACTGTTTTCAACCGCTAACGTGAGCGTTTGTGTTGTTGCCGCTGACTTACTCATGTTACTTTATCATTATTTGAAGTAAAAGCTGTAACGAATATTTAAAAAAAACAAAAAAACAATACAATGTGGGTCAAGTCGTAGCAGCTCCTGTCTGTTGAATTAAGGTCAGTTCATCAGAGACATGATGAGAAGTACAAAGTTAGACCCCATGTAACCCAGTTCCGTGTAGCTACTCTCTGAACGGCTAAAACGAAACCTCAAGCTAAACTGGACCAAAATACGCTGCAAAGTCACAGGTTAGAGATCGTCAGTCATGTGACATGAGTATCAAATATTGGGATCTTCTGTTGAATTCGGCATAAATGTGATCCACTAAACTGCGTTTAATATAAAACAATGACAGTGTAAACATTTCATGTGTTTATTCACGATACCATATGGTTGAGTTTTCTGCTAATGACTCATCTAGCTTTCATATGTGCTAGTGTTGCACGTCTATTTGGTTTCTTCTGTCATGTCCCTGAATCACTTTACTCCTTAAGAGTTAATCACTAAACTTTGTCCCTGTGTCACCTAAGACCCAGGAGGAGCAGGAGCAACACAGGATGTCCCATGTGACCAAAGCCCTCAGAAGATTATCAGCAGACAGCTGAGTGAACAGGGCCGCTTTGCTTATGCTGCACTGTGTGGTGTCTCTCTGGGCCAATTGTTTGCTGGGCCTGAAAACAGGTAACAGAGTCACAGGGGATAAATGTCATCATGACATCATGAGTGTGTGATTCCTATTAATATCCTTATACTCACTGTGTTGAGGATATATACAGATAAGCTGGAAACACTTAGTAATATAAACACTACAGAATCAAATGTAGTTGTGCACATGAGGTGTTGTGTATTCTCTTATCTACCAAGGTCAAATTTAAGTAGGTTAGAGAGTCATGAACATGCAAAATGTTCAAAGGTTTTGTTTTGAATTGTTGACCAACAGTGACCAACAGTAGTAAGATAGAATCTGAAAGAAATCATGTCGACAGACTTTTTATTTATAGTGCAGTCTAAATGAAAGCCACTTCTTCTTTCCTTCGTCCATTTGTGAATAACCATTTGGATTAACAAGGTTTTGACTTTGTGTAAAAAATTGTAAGTCTTTAACTGAATCGTTGCGTGTCTCCCAGTGTGTTTAGAGAACAGTGCCTGCAGGGCCTGGTCCGTTGGTTGGACTTGGATGAGTCGGTGATGCCGGTTATGGGAGCTTTCCTGTCAGGACTGGGCGTTGAGGGCACTGATACCTTTCTCTCCATCCTACAAGCTGAAACGCTTTTGGCTGCAGGCGCCATCCCCGTTGTTCAGGTGTTTGTCCCTCTGACAGAGGAAGCGATACTATGAAACTATGTTGTGAGGCATCGGGTTGTTGCAACAGCAAATATAGATAAAGAGTAAATAGACAGTAGCTGTAATTTATGTAAATAATGTAAATATATCACTTACATAGAATACATGCGTCATGATCCACTTGTTTCTTTAGCATAATGAAATCTCCTGTTATAACCAGCTCTTGTTTTGCATTACAGGACCTGGTGTCTTTTTCTGTAAAAGATGGTGAGTCGTTATATTTACTATATTAATGACTTAAAAAATAATTTCAGTTCATGTCAGCCTGTTACTTTATAACTTTTGTCTTTCATAACCTCAGGCCAGTATGATGCCAGATCGAGGGTTCTCATCCGTCACATCTGCTGTCTGCTACGAGTCTCTCCACAGCAGCTGGAGGAGTTTGAAGAAACCCTGGGAGAGCGACTGAGTGAAGCAGGAGAAGAGAGCGAGTAAGTTGTGGTTGGATGGAAGGTGTGATAATAGATGATATTAGTTTACATTTCAGGCCACTAATATAAGGAGCTTGCTTTAGCTGTACAGGTAAAGATGTCATCTTAAATCCACCAGCATCATTTGACATGTTATTCTCAAAGCCAATGAATATTTCGTTCACTACTCATGATTGATCTGACTCTGCTTTAATTAGAGAGGAGTCGTCTCGGCGGCGGAAGAGAGAAAGAGGACGAAAGTTACGGCGTTACCTCCTCATTGGACTCGCCACTGTGGGCGGAGGAACTGTCATTGGTGATTAATACTAATTCAACTTAAGATGAGCTTTTAACATTGTAAGAAAACACAGGTTTCAGTTAATAAGCCGATCAACTGGTAATTAAATTACTACAGAGCTCTTCAATACACTTTCAACAGCTGCAGTTTTCCTCCTGTTAACTGAACACTCCTACAGTGTTTCAGCTCACAGATATTGGCTCTGACATCTTTCTAACTTTGCCAGGTGTGACAGGTGGTCTGGCAGCTCCTTTGGTGGCAGCAGGGGCCACTGCTGTGCTTGGTGCTGGTGGTGCGGCTGCACTGGGCTCAGCTACTGGCATTGCAATCATGGCATCACTGTTTGGAGCAGCAGGGGCTGGCTTGACCGGTAAGAGCAATGTTAGTCAAAAAAAACTCTTTAAAACTTTGACTGTGCTCAATAAACATGCATGTGCTCATTTCTGCTACCCTATTTCCAAATGTGTAGCTTTCTCCACCTTCTCCTTGATTTTTACTGTTGTTTAATTATCATATATGAATATTTCCAGGCTATAAGATGAATAAGTGTGTTGGAGCGATAGAAGAATTTGAATTCCTGCCACTAAGCTCTGGGAAACATCTTCACCTGACCATTGCAGTGACAGGTTGGCTTTGCAGTGGTAAATATAGTAAGTATATAGTATTGTCCAACTACAATCATGTATATTTACAACAAATTATAGATTAACAAAGTGACCGTGTTCTTGTCAGGCACAGTGACAGTTTGAAGGTCTCATACATACAGAACATTAAATAAAGGTTAAAGAAATAACTTAATAACAAATGATGTTGTACTGCAGCCACAGTTCTGAACACAATGTTCTTCCAGCAATAGCTTAGCAAACAAACCACTTTAGATTTTCTCTTACATAAAATGATGCAGCTCTCTGTGTCCATTAAAACATACACTTAACAAGCTTGGTACCCTCTTCAAATACAAGTACTACTTGTTTGTCCATGCCACCTTACATTAAAAACACCGCTGCTGCTGTCCAGGTTCATTCCAGGCCCCGTGGTGTAGCCTTGGTGAGTGCGGGGAGCAGTATTGCCTCGCATGGGAGTCACGTTTCCTCAGGGATCTGGGTTCGGCCATGGCCTCCCTATTGGATGGGCTGGTGAGCATTGTGGCCCAAGAAGCACTCAAGTACACGGTGCTCTCAGGTACGAGGATGATGTGAAGGAAGCACTTTATTCAGTGATTTTTGTACTTGAATACAGGAGTGTTTGTAACATATTTTGAGGTGTTGAGCAAAACCTCTATCTGTAAAAGAGTTAATTTCGTTTTTTTGATTTTGTTTTAGTTTATTTAGTTCAGCAGTCTCAACTATCTTATGATGACAGTTGTGCCTCTATTTGTTTTGATTATTTGGTACTGTATTCACGAAGTGTCACCTTTGGCAGGCATTGTGACAGCTCTGACGTGGCCTGCGTCTTTGCTGGCAGCAGCCAGCGTTATCGACCATCCCTGGTGTGTTTGTCTGAACCGCTCAGCTGAGGTGGGGAAACATCTGGCCCAGGTTTTGAGAAGTAGACAGCAGGTATGGTACTGCATCTTACAACATGTACCAGAGCATTATGTTTCATATTCCATATTAACTCAGTGTAGGTTCAGCTGTAATATTTACATTTACTTTGTATCATTAACATCTTATCAAGCAACATGAGGAGGACAAAAGTTTTTTCAATGTATCTCTTTTCTGTCTTTCTTTATCTGTAGGGGAAACGTCCTGTCAGCCTCATAGGTTTCAGTCTTGGGGCAAGAGTCATCTATTACTGCCTTCAGGAGCTTGCCAATGACCAAGGTTTCATCACTTTTCTGTGGAAAAAGATTATGCATTGAAATTGGAATAAACCTTGTTGCACTGACTAGAAAAAAATCAAAGTTCTGACACATAGTTGAACTAAGATGTCATCATTTTGCTGCCTTAGGTTGTGAAGGAGTAGTGGAGGACGTGGTCCTGCTGGGGGCCCCAGTGGACGGTTCTGAAAAAGCCTGGGAGAGAATGGCCAAGGTAGTGGCTGGAAAAATAGTTAACGGATACTGCAGGTAAAACAGAATTAAAGCTGTAAAATATTTATATTTTTACAGTAAATTCTTTCTATTTATTTATAGTCATTTTAGTGAGGAGTCTTTTGTTTTTTAAACACTGTCACAGTGAAAACATGTAGATTGAGGTTTTGCATAAATAAGTGACATTCTGATGTATCCATCTATCAGAGGAGACTGGCTCCTGGGTTTCTTGTACCGGAGTTCAGCAGCACAGTTGTCTGTTGCTGGGCTACAGCCAATCAACATCCAGGATCAACGCATAATCAATGTGGATCTCTCCTCTGTGGTGAGTCAGAGTTTATATTTAACGTAGGACCAGAAAAGTTTCACTGATGAATAAGTTTCAGGTAAAAAATAAGATGTGATGACACATCACAAGCTTTTCATCACTAAAGAAAAAAAATCACTTGCAGCTGTCACTTCAGTATGATTGTGTCCAAGTCTTCCTCCAAATATTATATGTTCAGAATATTATACATGCATACATGTTTACACAAATGATTCATCCAGAAATGTTACCTCAGGTTTGATACTTTTCATCATATTTCTATTTTAAGATTTATTATCAGTGGGAAGCTGTTAGGCCTGGTAATACCAAACCAGCAGAGTGACATTAGCATTCATTTGGAGCCGTGTTTCTGGCCACTGTGTTTTGGTGTCTGGCTTGTTAGCTGCCAAGTAAATGCTCGACTGTGTTACCAGCTGGTGACTAACTGTCGCTGCTGTTTGAAGCTGGGCAGGTATCTACCATGGGTTTATCACATTTTTTATTTCACTGTCAAAGCAATGTTTGTGGCTGCAGTGAGAATTAACCAAAAGCAGTACGTTTGAAGGCTCTAAAACCAACACAATGAACTGCAAGATGCTAAAACACTGTAGAGCTAAAAAAAAAAAAAAAACTCTGCAAAATTTGGTTTTATACCTTTGTTGGATTATTTACTGGACCTGTTATCAATATAAAGTCATTGTTTAGTAAAGTTTTAACACAAACCATGATTTTTTTTTGTGTGTGGAAATAGCTGTTTTAGTGAAACTGCTCGTAAATGTGATTAAAAAGTAAAGAGATTGTTTTCATGATTGAAGATTTTAATAGCACTTTAAAAGACACAGTTGTGTTGTGTAGATAAGGCCCCTGCTGGTCTGGTTCAATTCACAGCAATGCCTTTGTGCCACAGTTTAAATCAGATCAGGGCTCCTCAAACTATTCCACAAAGAGTCGTGTGGCTGCAGCTTTTTGTTCCAACCAGGCAGCAACACACCAGACTTGACTCATTTAATTAACTGTTCTCAGTCTTCAGACTGAGGTCAAACTGTCATCTTAACTGGTTGGAACAAAAACCTGCAGCCACACTTTGGGGAAATAGTTTTAGGACCCCTGGTTTAAATCAACATGAAACATAACAGTTAGTGTTTATCATGGTAGTTATTTTGTTGAACAGTGTTCAATGTTTCACATTTCACATATAAGAACAGTAAAAACATATCTGAAGCACCATACAATTTAAACCTGGGAGATAGTAAAACTCGCTGTATACGAAAATAACAACAACAACAACAATGATTAACTTTTCTTAAGGAAAAAAAAACATACAAAATTATGTACACTGTATTTTACAGAAATATCAGCACTTTTTAGTCAAAGCCATTAAAAGACTTGCTTCTGCTTTTCAGGTGAAAGGTCACTTGGATTACATGCGTCAGATGGACACCATCTTGGTGGCAGTAGGAGTTCCCACCAAAGAAGTCCCAGGAGCCTCCTTTGATCTTCCCCAACCTGTAACAGCTACAGTGGAGACAGGTGACAACCCTGACCAAGCTCCCAACAAGAATCAAGTGACTGAGACACAGGACACAGTGGAGGAGGCTGAGGCTTGTACTGAAAGAAGTGGAGACATGAAAGAAGTGATAGAGACCAAAGAGATGGGTGATGGCTGGGATATCCCTGATATCTCTGATCTGCTGGACTCTTTGAATGATACAGAAACAGAAAGTCAAGTTGCAGTCGGGGGCAGTTTACAGCTTATTTCTGAGGAGAATAACACAGATGATGATACCACATCTGCTTTTAATGCCCAGTGTGACGGTGGAGAGGAGAACTCAGATAATGAACATATATCATGGAGCTGGGATGACACACACTGGACTACAGATCACGCACAACGACAAAGGGGGACAGACTCGTAAAGAGCATATTATGGGACCAAGCTGCTTCCTTGTAAATTCTCATCTTCTCACGTCTTTCATCTTTTTCAGAGAAAAACACACTGACCTGTCAGAGACAGTGAATGTGTCAGATCACACACACACACACAAATATATATGGTAACTTCAAGTGAGGAAAGATTTAACCACTAAACTAAATGGTGTTTATAGACTTAATGTATTAATCAATAACAATTTGAAGTTTCGTCGCTGAAGTAGTTTTTTACAACTGTAAATAGTTTCATAATTTATTCTAAACTCAATGTGAGATTACGTACATGTAAGTATTGTTTGTGTTTTACAAATGTTAGTTGATGCCACAGAACAGGTGATATCTCTGTTCCTTTCAGTCTTTTATTTTTTTTTTTTTGTCTGTAGGCCTTGTTGCCATGGATATTATCACAGTTATTTCATTTCCATAAGGGGAAATTCAGTGAATGTGTCTTTTTCATGGCCTATCTCTATTCCACCTGTACAAATGTGAAGCATTGCTTACTATAAAGCTTAGATGTCACACTAACATACTTAAATTGTATGGTGGCCCTGACAACAGGAAATAGCTTTAACCCTGACTTCAGTGATGCACATATGATTTACCACTTTTCATAACTGGAAAGGAACTGACGATTCAAAATTTAGTTCAAGGTTGAAAACCTATTCAGTTTGTGTCAATAGGTATTCTCCAAAAGCATGAAAATGTATTTTAAATTTAGCATAAAACAAATATATACAAATATATTCACAATTCATGATTTACTCTCTGTAATATAGTGAGTAGATCTCGAATTGCGATGAAATGAACTCGGTCTCAAATCACTATTCCAGTGTGTCGACCTGATTGGGCAGAAGCAGAGGCAACTCAATCCCAGCATGCTCTGCATCAAGCAGGTTGACGGCATCGGTGGCGGTGGCAGGCTGGTGGGTGGGGTCAGAGTGCAGGGGAGACGGGGGGCTGCTGATGATGTTGGGCTCTCCTGAGTTGCGCAGAGAGAGGGAAAGCGCTGGTGAAGGTCGTCTGGGCGACTGCGAGGTGCAGCAGGGTAAAAGTTTCCCCAAAGCTCGCTTGAAGTCTCTCATGAACAGCGGGTAGATGATCGGGTTCATCGTGCTGTTGCAGTAACCCAGCCAGGTGATGGCGTCAAAGAGGGCAAGGGGGACGCACTCACACACTGCCTGAATGAAGATGGTGACAGCAGTTGCAGGCATGAGTTCATTCATAAAATAAATAAATAAAAAATCTAAAGATGATTAATTATAGAGATCAGAGAATAAACAAAGTATGTGCAGATACAACAGAGAATGAAGACAAGTTGGATCTTTAAGGCGTCCTGCAGAGGTTTTAGTCACCAGTAGTAGGACTGTACGATATGTGGGATGTAATCATGATCATGTTGATTATTGTCATGCTGATATGACTTGTGCTAATAAACAAGTACTTTAAGTACTTTTATACAGGACTAATGTTTTTTTTTTTTTTGCTTTGTCTGCTGTCTGTCCAAAATATTTCCACATAACAGACCTGTTGTTCTAGTAAGGCTCCATCTGATAAATGAAATGTGTTGATATGCAGAGCTCAAATGTACAGTACATGGAAAGATGCTATTTATTTCAGTTGAAAGAGCATTTTGCGATCTCCATATTTCACTTGTTAGTATTGTGATATTTTTGATAAATTGTGCAACTCTAACCAAAAGTGTTTTTTCAAGTGCCAAAGGAAACACCAAGGAAACATCAAAAGAGTTTTAAAAAATTAAATTTTTTTTTTAAATTTAAAAAATACTGAAAAACTCAGCAAGGGTCCTTATGGTCAAATATGTTTGTTCTGTTCGTGTTTTGCTTTGGTAAAATTAAAAACTCCACAGAACATCTTTAATATATGGGGCAAATAGGAAAAAGGAAATTGTCACAGCAAAATTCAATCCATTAATTTCATTAATAGAATAGTAGTATAGTGTTTATTTATTTATTTTCCTTATATATATATATATATATATATATATATATAGAGTTAGTAAAATAAGTAAAACAGAATATGTATTGATTTATTATCATTTCCTTTAATATATACTAATATATACTGTATTTATTTGACAAATGATAAACAGCTAATGTTCACTCAAGGTGCATTTACACATTGACACATTTATACATTTTTACCCCATGTGAGTACAGAGACTTGACTGTCTGCTTTTCTCATTTCCTGCTAAGATAATTCAACATGTAACCTTTTTTTTTTTTTTTAGAAATATAATTAACCAGTTTGACCTCAATTCCATGTTGATTCATGGTACAAGGTGGTACAACGGTGGTCATGTGGCCCATCTACCACTTCCTCTCATAAAGACCACCTCATTTTCCCTGGAATGAATTTGCAGATACATCTACGTTTAACCTTTGAAAACACTAATCTTGAACATGTTTGCTGGGTTCACAGAGGGTTAGTGAAGGAGGAGACAGCTGTTGGAGGAGAGCTTCCAATACTATCAAGATGAGATGGCGAGGCGGTGGGAATAGGACAGGAAGGAGGGGTGAGTTTCACACACCACATTGAGTGTGAAAAGGAAGGAGAGCGCAGACACAGTCAAGTCTCTGTGCTCACTGTTATGCAGGGGAGAAGTGAGAGGGCGCAGATGGGAAATTAAAATGACTGGATCATTGAAAGCCTGAAAAACAGGGCAAGTCTCTTTACCAATTTAGATTAACTTGTTTTGCTTTTTGTTCAATGAGTAATGAGTATTTGTGTCTAATCACATCAAAATCAACAACTTCAAAAAGGATACTAATTATAAACTGTATTTGGGTGTGTTGTTTTTTGGGCTGTGAGATGAATCAGCCACTCACAGCTGAAATGTCAGTCTATTTCCCTGTCGCATAGCTTGGCAAGGCTGTGGTGCTAAGGCTGCCAATAAAAAACAGTTCTGTATCCAAGTATCCAAGTTTTTTCTTATTTTTTTTCTCAGATTCATTTCACTTTTTTTTTTTTTTGTATGCTTGCCACACGTGATTAAACCTCCGACTTGCTGACATATTTTTGTACTGTGTGTAATTTCAACTCATCTCATTGTGTATCTCCACTACCGTGTGTTGTGCGCCTCCACTGACCTGAGCCATGTTGGTGATGAAAAATGGCAGCCAAGCGCTAAAGAAAAGTCCCAGGAGAACCCCGAGTGTCAGGCTGGCCTTCAGTGCCCTGCGGCCCTGCCTGTGAGCCAGACGGCGCTCGCTGTTCACTGATGGCTGTGGATCATCAGAAAGACATTACAAGTCATTACATTTGTAAGAATTACAGACACAATCGAAATCCACCTTTCATGTGCAATACCATTACTCTTTCATTACTCATCATCACTTGGCAATATTTAATATTTAGCAATGTACAATAATCCACATTTTATTTGCACATCATGCTGCATATTTATTCTTGTGTATTTGTAGATAGCGTCCTCAGAACTGTCCACCTTTCCCCCCGTTTTATATACTTTTTTTTTATACTTTTTGTACTTGCATACTTTAATATTTTGATATGTTTCTTGCACTATTACTTATTCTTGTACTTGTTTTATATTTACTTATTTCATATTATGTTGTCATATTCTATATATATGTTTTCACTGGAGAAGGAGCTGCTTTTAATCTCATTGTACATGTAAAAAACTATAGTGACAGTAAAAGGCATTTTATTTTATTCTATTGATGAATTGTCTGTTTATATGGGAAATATGCATGTTTACGGTGTTGCTGAGGATTGAATCAAATTAAAGGTCCCATGAAAAAAAAAAAAAAAAAAAACACTTTTGATGGCTTTTGAATGTCTTTTTGGGTCTATACTGCCATTCTCATATTCATGTTTTCACTAATGTGTAATCTCCTGAAGCTATTTTTTTTTTTTTGTGCTTTACCTTAAAATGAGCCCTTTAAATCTGTCAGGGACAGCTCCTCCTCCACATAGTCCGCCATGCTTTTCTATCATGTTTCTACAAAAGCCCAAAACAGACAATTTTTGTGTTTTTATGTTTCCTTATAATCACTGTAGGTTTTCTTTCATGCTTAAAAACCCTAGGACACTGTGTTGAGGGATATCCAGTCGGTTGCAATATACAACCTCACCACTAGATGACCACTGAATCCCATACACTAAACCTTTAATTTAAAGTTTGTAAGTGTGTGCATATGAAAAACGTGACAGACTGTGGCTGTGATTCTTGCAGATGGGGGCAGCACATCTGACACTGACTGGACTTTTCTCACCATGTTTTCTGAGCAGATTTTACACCTCCTTCTTTTTACTGGGTCTCTGATGGACACAACATGTTTCAGACTGCATCTCTTCTGACTAAACCTTTTTAAAGAGCTTGATCGTGATAGATAAAGTTTATTTTTTTGAAGACAGCCTGTCAACATCAACAGCATGCAATCCTGTTTGATGACAACAGTCATATTTAAGCATTTGCCTTCGCCACAAGTTCTGTGTCATGTCAGCAGACTACCTTGTCTCTTTATCATGAAATAGCCTCATAGGGAAAAATGCTTACATGACTCCCACCCACATGGACACAATGTAGTTTATACATACATTTTCTGAGCTACACAAGCTAGAAAGCACAATCAGGACAATCATTTAAATCTCAATCATATCAGTGATCTGTCATCATCAAAATAAACTCACTCTCATGTTTAGAAAAATTAGTATTAAGAGTGGATTTCAGGAATATAAATACATGAGCGCTCTTGTAATTTGGTTCCTATCTGTGTACTACCAGTCTTACTCTCATTTAGATGTGCTTCACTTCAAGGCCAGTCTACTAATTCAACAACCTTGATTTTTTTTTCAGGCATTAAAGTTTAACAATCACTTTATGTGCTGGTCAGGTCAGCACGCATACATTGAGCATCATTAAGTGTATACAGTATTTAATATATTTTCCTGTCTGCATTCCCTTACCGGTACATTTTGGGATGCAGGAGGCTCCTGGTACCTGCAGTCAACTCTGTCTTGCTGAGCTTGTGCTGCTGCCATCCCAGGTGACGGGGGCCTGGAAGGTTCCCCAAGAGAGGGGTGTGGGTGAGGTGGGTGACTAAGAGCTGCAACCCTCTTCGCCTGCCGCCGTGCTGCCAGAAGGATCCGGCAGTAGGTGAAACAAATGGCACTAGAGGGTAAAAAGAAGGTGAGTACCGATGCAACAAGAGCAAAGGGCAAGGTCACCCCTAGGCGGCACTGGAAGGAAAGGCCTCCTGATGGTGACAACTGAAAGTAGGATGCTGGGTAAAGTGTGTCAGAGTAGGAGCTGATGTTGCTACTGCTGACACCAGGATTGGAGTGTCCATTCGAGAGGCCTAAGCTGTGCCACTTCATCTCAATGGGCAGGAATGAGGTCAGTGCTGCCAACCCCCAAGCAGCTCCCACGAGGAGTAATGCCCGAGGAAGGGTCATCCTTTGCTTGTAGCGTAACGGTGAGATGATGAAGAGGTAACGGTCCAGGCTGATCACACACAGGTTGAGGATGGATGCGCTGCAGCACATGACATCAAAGCAAAGCCAAACTGGGCAAAAGGCAGGCCACAGCACCCAGGCCCCACAGAGCACATTGAGCATGGCTGGGGGCATGACCACCAGCGCCACCATTAAGTCAGACAGAAACAAAGACACCAAGAAGCAGTTTGGGGTGCAACGCAAAGAGCGATGGGCAAACACTAAGGCAATGAGCAACATGTTGCCACAGATTGTCATGAGGATGATGACTGTCAGCATGAAAGCCAACAACCACGGGCCGCTCCCGGTGATGTTCCATGCGCTGGTAGTGGGAAAGCTGCTATTGTAGCTTCCTATGGAGCCAGACAAGTGAGAGTCAGCCATGGTCCTGGTTCTCAGTAATCACCAATAAAATGTTACAGACTTTATACAGTTCTCCTTCCCAGCTAAAGCTGTCACAAACAAAGAGAAGCGAAAGAGGTCATGTGTAGGAATCCATCCAGTCCTTTTCCTGTCAAGGTCAATAGGGCTGTCTCCTTTAATGAATATCTTCATCTCCCTATGGCAGGAAAATATCCAAGCACCCTGGGGTTGTTTCAACTGCACCCACACAACAGAGTTTCACTCATCTCTCCATCCACACCAGCATGTCCTTTCCTTATCCACAGCTAGCAGCCCGAATGAGCCATTCAACAGACAACAGAGGGTTTTTAAATCAGCATGTCACAATGATGACAGTCACTGGAGGAGGGCACACAGAGAAAAGTCTTGATGCGGCATATGAAAGCAGAGCCGGTGAGAAGAACAACTGAAGATGAAGAACACAAGATCCAGTTCTCAGAATTATTCCTCACCTCTGAGAAGTGCCATCGTACAGCTTCTGCAAGTCCTTTTTACTAAGCTGATGCTCTGCTGCTTCTCACATGACCCTTTATTCTTGGAAACAGCGGGGGAAAAAAAGCAACCAACACAAAACTGTGCAGCCGTCAATTGTAAGCAAGGCTCCGTTCATAAGTGCTCTACAGGTATCACGGTCTTTGTAATTGTGTATTCATATCACTCGCTCCGCTTAATCCCTGTGTCGGCCACTCCAGCGTACCTCCCAGCCTGAGCCCACGCCTACTGAGAAGGAGCGTGTCAAAGAATTGAGCTGTTAATGCATAACCATGCACAATCACAGCCAAGAAATGCTCATTCTGCATCACAGAAGCTGGTGTGGGTGGGCTCTGTCTGTAGTTGGTCGTGATATATTTATCTTCTGAGGCACAACTTTTGACAGAATTTTTGTTATGTGTAATAAAAATCTGATATGAACACCTTTTCTTTGGAGCCACATATATTTAGATAGGATTTTATCCAAAAAAAAAAAAAAAAAACTATCAATAGTTTGTTGTGTGCTTTTAATCCATCAGTCACCACATCCACCAGGCTATAAAAAACATCTACCTCCTGGTCTATTTCATGTTTTAGTTTGCAAGATTGAATTATTCTTGATATAATTCAGCTATTTTTCCTTAGAAATGCTCAGGTGTGCCTCTTTTTATTCAGTAACCTTGGCTTGGTTTGGAACTCAATAAATCAACATTTCAAGAAATTCAACAAGTGCTGGGCTCTCTGGATATATGCATATTTCACCCGTTATATTTTGAACACATAGAAGTGATCTCCAGACAACTTGTGAAATCTTTAACACCAAACCTTATCTGTCATTTCTTTACCTTTGTGAATACAAAGATAAAGAAATGACAATTTTCAGGGACAGGGAAACAGTTTGTCAATAGTAAATAAAGGTTTAAGTCAATCAAAAATGTTTTTCATTTACAAAAAAAATCATATTTCTCCTAGTTGATTCTATATCGTAATAATCAGATGATATGACAACAATAATTATTCATGTGCAAACAGCAGCACTTGAATACTAAACATAAAACATCATTATTCATGGGTTAAAATCCAGCGCACTCCAGCATTTCAATAGCCTGTCAAATACAAAACATAATGAGCGAGACTCTCAATTTTTATGCCCCTCTAATGACTAATCCGCACCTCACTATCACTACACCCCAGTCATCTGTCACATCAGAGAAGCTGGTGCTAAACCCCAGACCCAACCCTCCACACCCCAACAAACCCACCACCTTATGGAATAGCATTTGTACACCCCTCCCCACCTTCCTGACCCATTTAAGAGAAATCACTCTCACATGCGTTCACAAATAAACTGTATTAACACTCGACTACCATTATTCTTTCAAGTACCATCATTACTGGTTGAACTGCATGAATTAAAATCTGGCTGTTGTAATTAATCACATCATTATTAAACCACTTTTATGGCTTGAAATGGCTGTCCTACACTGGAAAGCATTTAAGGGACAAATGATCAACACAGTATAATTTCTGTTGTTATGATTATTTTATTAAATAAACACAGACTGTCCTGATTAGGATTATACAAATCATAGAGTCATATGAGGGGTGGATCGATCAACAGGTAGACAGGTATCTAACTGTAGAACAGTGCAAATAGTGACTCTCCCACAGACAAAAAAAAAAAAAAAAAAACAAATTAAAAAAAAATTAAAAAAGACAGTCCCTCGTTGACTTGCAGCTACTGCTCCTGTAAAAGAAACCAAAATCAGTTAAATGAATCTTATCTTGCATCAATGAGGGTTTATTCTGAGGTAAAAATAAGGAATTATTTCTATAATGAAATTTACTGCACAGACTAACCTTTTCTCTTCTGTGCAGGAGATAATGTGATCTTAGGTCATTCTGACAGTTGGCATAAGCCATGCCAAGTCCTGCTCCTGAGCCGAAGGTAATTGGCCATGTGTGCCCTGCAAATGAAACACATATGTGTGTGTGTGTGTGTGTGTATATATATATATATATATATACAGTAAAATACAGTGTGATATAAAATATACCAGAGATGGTGTGTGAAATCATTTTCACACACTGTTTTTCTGTTCTTTGTGCATGGGTGTTACTGGTGATCTCCCTGATCACTGAGTTATAATTAAATTATGCATTATCTTTCGGAAGAAAAAACAGTCCAGGCTGTTAAATGAAACAGCCTTTCAGTGCTAGTATACAACTAGTATACACTACAGTGCCTGCAGAGCATCACTGCCAGACTGCTGTCAGGGTTTAGCTTGATTTAGCTTTACCTTCGTCAGGGTGAAACTAAATCAAAGACTCAGATGCACCACAGCAATCATCCATTGAAGCTACTTACGTTTAAAGAACAGAACAGAAAAGACGATTCCTAGGCCCAGTCCAGTGCCTGAATAAGAAGAGGGAGACAATTATACATGTGATTTACTCTTTTATTTCCTATTTATACAGCTACTTGTCCAAATGTATGTATATTTTCATTATGAGCTTTTGCTGTCTCGGGTGGTATGCACACTTTTAGATATTGAATGTTCACGTTCCCATAGCAACCTTCGTGGTACTTTATGGAGCAATATTTACATCAATAAACTTGAATCAATACACATGAACCGTTATTGATGGTGATGAGTGCAGTAGGTGTTTTCCCTCCTATAGTGTTAACATAAAAATAAAAGCTGATACAGTGTCAGTGACCAGACTCCACACAAACATCTGGCAGATTCTGGCATCAGCCTCTCTACATGAATGAAGATGATGTTACAGGATATACAGGCCTATAATACTGATGGTTCATCAAGATGTTTCTTACTTTAAATTCAACTTTAATTTAACATGTTTCATGTCGTCATTTCTACGTAGATACGATCTTTATGAGAACCGCAGAGCTAAAAGCGTGACTGGAGAATTTACATGTTATTAACAGAAATGCGTATTTAGTGTTTTATATAATCTGAACTCAGAAGTGAGCAACCCTGTCACGTACAGTGGTTTAATAAATGATGTAGCAAAAGGTGTAACAAATAAATAAATAATAAATAGAAGCAACACAGCATCGGTTTGATATCTGCTGAATGACGGTATCCTTTAGATTCACTAAAGTTTGCTTGTAAACGTGCAGAAACAGCACCGAGGACTGTATATAGTACACAAACTGCAGCGTTCAACCTGATGTTACCTGTCACAATTAATACGTCGCTGGTACGAGGCTGGTCAGTCGCTTGTCCTTTACAAGCCCTTTAAGGCTAGCTAGTTAGCTTCTCGCCCAGTCAATGACAGCTGTAGACTACAGCAAAAAACGCTCTTTGTTTTTAACCTCCTCTTGCAGTTTACAACATCCTTATACGAGGAAGAGTCAGGGATATTTACCGAGTTTAATGGCACCGTCTGCCAGGCACCGGTCCCACTTTTTCCCCAGCGCTTTCTCAGACATGCTGCTGTTAGCTTGTGTCAGGCTAAGCTAGAGGTGCTCACTGCTGCTGCCTTCACGGACGGTCGGAAATTTACGGTGTTAGATTTTTATGCAGCGGACCGACCGAGTGGCGACGTGCAGAGGGTTTAATGACGACACTTTGAAATATGATAACGACATGTTGGTGATAAAGTATATAAGCACACGTGAGCACGTCTATGCCTTCATCACTGAAAGTATTATACTACTTTTGAAAAATTCGCAATGTTGTACTTGATGATGATTAATGATTAATGTCGCCATCGTGCGGTAAAGAATTAAAAGTCACCTCAAGTAATTCATCTTCATGTGAAACAACATCATGAGAAAGGCCTCTCTTTGCTCTTTAGAAAGCTTCTGTTTTTCATGACATGGGTATCACAAGATGTTGGAAACATCCCTATGACAGTCTGGTCCAGATAATACGATTGATTTACATCATTTCTGGTTATCAAATGTGTACTGTTAGATTCAGATCTCAAACCAGCTTGATACAACTTTTGTTTTGTGTCATGGTGCATTGTTATGCTGAAAGGCGATATGATAATGTGGGTAAAAGGATGTACATTGTCGACGGCAATATTCAGATGACCTGTAGCTTTCAAACCATGACCACACATTGCCCACAACGTTATACAACCACCAGCAGGCTGGACCGTTGACAGGTCATGCTGTTGACACCAAATTGTGATATCAACCATCTGCAGTTAAGGACACTGAGGTCACATTGTTCCTATTCTGATGTTTAATGTGAACAGTTATGTCACTAACTATATGAACTGCGGTGTAGCCAAATGATTGACTGACTGGATAATTACATAAAAAAAGAGGACGTCCCTGGCAGTCTAAACACTTTGAGCCCTTTGTCATATTCCTTGAAGTATTTCTTAATGGTTTCTGAAATGCTGTCAGGTAATGCTATTACCACGCACATTACAACACGCATGACAGCACCTAAGGTTTCCCAGCAGGCTGATCAATGTTATTTTCTTTACCTGTGCGTGGTTTTAATGTCATGATTGATCAGCGCACAGATGCACAATTATTGCATTTATTACAAATTTATTTTAAAGTT
Organism: Polydactylus sextarius; assembly: GCA_016801845.1. NCBI lineage: Eukaryota > Metazoa > Chordata > Actinopteri > Polynemidae > Polydactylus > Polydactylus sextarius. Next base: position 23,608,353 of record CM028909.1, on the reverse strand, counting down.
TTTGAATGAAATTTAGTTTGACACAAATCAGTACACTGTCATGAAGTCATTACAGCAAGTTCACCCTTATTAACTCTGATTTCCTGAGATGACAATATACAATTTCTGAAAACATACAGTGCGCAAACATTTGCTATCCATTACACAAAAAGTTGGCATATTCGAAACTGTTACCATTAAATAAAGATGTGCCATCTGCTGGAACATTTGATAACTCTGCATCCAAATCTGATCACTAGAAAACTTGTGTTAAACACACACACGCAAAGTACTAAAGATGGAAATCATGTTGTATATGAATTCTACAAACGGCCTGACAAATATATTAAAGTCATAAAAATGATAGACAACCACATATACATGATCCACTGTCACTCTTCAGCAGGCAAACTGTGTGAAACAACCACAAGTCGTTACATTGGCAGAATGATTATCAAACACAACCTCTTACATTGATGCAAGTTGGATTCTTAAGGGACTTTAAGGGAAGTCATGGTCAGGTGGTTATGATCATTTTACACACTGTGAGTATGAGTGAAGAGCAAAGGGGACAACAAAGAGGTAGAAACTGTGTCCTTGACAATTAAATGTATCTTTGGCCAAAAAAACAAAATAAACCTCCTTTTCTACTTATAGCACATATATGTGTGTCCATATATATCCTGTACATATGAAAACGTACAATAGCTACCATCCAGATATACCCACAGGCAAATGCTTGTCAGTCAAAAAGTTCTGTTTAAGTGGCTTTCACTACAAAACATAAGCTGTGGTCTGACTATACGTCATCTTATGTAAAAATAAAAATATGGTGAACACAGGTGAAGAGATCATCAACCCTGTCTCCTGGTCCTGGAGGACACGTTACTCCATTCACAGTTCACACTCAAGCTGCTGTCACTTGTTGGACCCTGGTTCAGGGGTCTGTTCTTGTGCTGCTGTTTCTGGCTGGTTGGTTTCTTCCCTCATCACCTTCACAGAGCCTTTGCTGATGACCAGGAGATCTCGCAGCTCTTTGTTCTCAATCTGAATGTGACAGGAAAACCATACAATTCAGGAAACATTCTTTACATAGTGTATCTCTAATGTGAATCCAAACAGCTCTGACTTGTCTCTAGTCTCTGTCTTTCCATACAGTAGTGGTCAATTTAGTGGACAATTTACAAAAATGAAAAATTAACTAGACGTGAAAATTTAAAATAAAAACACTACAACTCCCTCTCAGAAACAATGTCTCTGTCGCATGTGACAGTTCAGATTCTATCAACAGTTGTGGAGCTACTGGGACTATTTTCTACTGAAAAGTTGTCGTTTTCGTTGGGATTTGATCGCTGTGACACGTGTGATTCAGCTTATTACAGAAATGAATATCACAAAAACCTGAGCAAATAAATCCATATCTAGTTTGTGGAAAAGTATGTTTTGAATAGACCGTATCAAAACTTGACTGACTGATGAACTGACTAATTCAAAAAATGCACAATTTAAAACTGGCATAAAGAAGTGTGAGGGTGGAGGAAAAAAAACATCTGCAGATACAAGAGAGATTAAAAAATACAATGCATCACAAATATAGGAGAAATAAAAAAATAAAAATAAAATATGTTTAAGAAAAGGAACATGAAATGCACATCTGTATCATGTCCAAATGATCACATCTATAGAGTTTATACATGTATACACAGTTCGGTCATGCATTGCACTAATGGATAGTATTGGATTTTATTCACATGTGTATGGTCGTACAGAAAAACCTCTATAGTTGTTCTTGTCTATGCTGTACTCACCTCTAGTTGAGCAAGCCTCTCTCGAACAGAGCAGTAGTGCTGATCATCCACCTGCACTGCTCTTCTCATCACCTGACCCATCTCACATATCCGCTCCACCTGACTCTGCACTTCCTGGAGAATGAGAATGAAACAATTCCCAAAAGTAGTGCAATTACTACCTGTATATCTATCAAAATATTAATCCTGTTCATTGAAATGACAAATTGCAAAGCAAAAAAAAAAACTGTCATACTTTTGCGTGGTCCTCATGAAGGCTGAGTACAGGTTTGGTGTCCAACTCCTTCTTTGCCATCATTAGTTGGAGCATCTGCTTGCGGTATCGACCCATGATCAACTCTAGTGCGTATTGGTGTTCTTCAAGAGACAACCATAGTTCTGCAGAGACCGTGTGAAAAGGGTTAACCATAATATAAATAAATACTTTCCATGTGGTCAACAGAATAGAATATGTTCATTTGTACCTTTATTCTCCTGCTGTAGCTCCTTGATTTGAGTATTTTCCTGAGTCAGAAGAACATGGGGCTTGTATTTGGTCAGCTCCTGAATCTCTGAATTATCTTCTGTGTGCTGTAATGAGAGAGCAACAAAAAGCAGTGGGGAAAATAAATAATGATAAGATTTCAGAATTCTTTATGTTTTAATATCCAAATTCTTTAAATGACATGTTTTATAGTTACACATTAGTGTTTTATTAAAGTATTTCCTGGTATGCAATCTCAGTTTCAAAAGATAGACTAAACAAACAATGAAATGCTGGAAAAACTAGCTTAAATTACTTTTTTCACATTTGAAGGACCAGTAAGAGATCAACTACGTCTTGTTGTACTATTTGTGTCTGTGTGTCACTGAGCATTGCAGCATTTAAAACCTATGTGCTTCAATAGTCTGTGTGTAACCGTGTTAAAACACTCGTCCTTACCTTGTCTGGAAGGGCATTTCCCACCTCTCTCATACTGTGCACTCTCTGGTTGAGGGCCCCGGATTGTTCAATCAGTCCTTCGGCGGCCGTGTCGTGCTCTTTCAGCCTCTCGAGAAGGGTCCGAGCATCGCCCAACACTTTTTCTAAAGTGCAGGCCATTTACTGATACCTGCTAACTCCTGTATGTAACGTAAACAAGCTGCTGCTCACTACCAGGGAAATGAAAACACCTCGCACTGTTGGCTGACGTTGGCCGTCTAGCTTTAGCTAGCCGAATCAGCTGCAATGTCTTAACTGCAATGTGTACGTACTATGACGATCCGTTGAAAATATCTCCTCAGTAGAGAGACAAAAACACAACAACAAACTGACTACCCTATTTTGTTGTCAAGTCTGTCGTTTCCGAGTGATATCAAACGTTGACGTCACTTCCGCATCGTTGTCCTCTTCTCTGGTTATACGCTACGTATCACAGGTCAAACTCACAGTGGATACTGCCATCTAGAGGAGACTTTAGGATTTGCAGTGGTTCAGACTTCATGTGCTGAAACCAAGTGACGTGTTTGTTTTTTCCATAAACGTTCAGCTTAAAGTATATAGTTATAGTCTATAATAATTATAAAATCAATTTAAATAACTTCATCATGTTTGTGATGTTTTGAGAATAGAATATTTTTATTTGTCCCACAATGGGAAATGTATCGATCTATTTTATTTTTAAATCCAATCCAGAGATTATTAAATCCAGTTAAGTATATATCAGACGTAAAACTAAAAATCTATAAACTATATTAATTTAAGTTAGTAGGAAAGATATATAGTGGGACTAAATATGGATAAGAAATCCAATTCACGGTGACTATGCTGGACCTCGGGTTGAGAATACTTTGTCAATTTGTCTTAAAATATGTAAAATGTAACTTTCTGATTTCAAATTAAAAACTCAATTTGACTACGTTTTCCATTTGTCTTTAACGCAATAAATATATCAGGCACCAATAAGCAATTCATGTCTCCCCAGGTTTAAACGAAACTATTAAATGAAATAAGAGGCATCACAAATGACACCCTCTACAGCAGCTTTCATTCTTGAATGCACCCTACTGGTGCAACGTGTAGCCTCAGAAACTCTACTGTAGGAGAAGAATAGTCACTGTCAGGGGCTTACATGACGACCAAGTGTTGAGTTCAGTTAATATGAATTAGTGAAAGATTTACTGATGACTGCATTTCCTGTAACATAGTGACTCGTATATCTGCTCTCAAACCTAAACAGCAAAACATAACCGCGCGCTACTAGATGACAAGTCCCCATGGATCATTGCGAAATTACCGTTAAGCCAACAGAAACTGCTCGGCAGCGTCCACTCTCTGCTATAGGCTCTTTGGTTGGCGTAACGTTGTCAAATATCGCGGTAGCCGCCTCCCTAATCACTACGTAATGTGCCGTGCTGCTTCTAGCGGCGCTGGTGACAGTGCTGAAAGCTGTTGGGGTGAGTTTTATTGTTAATATTCTTATTTTGTACATCAATTCACACATTTATTCGCAATGTAATAGTAAGACATTATGTCTGTCTCATATAGTTGGACTTAAGAAGTGAGGGGTTTATCCGGCGCTGGTCATACGCAGAGCTCGGGCCTGGGTGGGGGCAGCCGTGTTTTTCCTCACCATAAATCACCACACACAAGGACTAAGTAGTCCAGCAGCATGCTAGCTAACTGAAGCTATTAGCTACATAGCATAGTAAGCGGCCTATGAACACCGTTAACAGTAAAAATAAATTATTGTGTATTTCTAAGACGCGCCCCGGGTCGCCAGTGAGACTGCACTCGAGTGAAATCGTTGTGTTTTAAAACTAGCAAAAGACGCCGCATTTGAACTGAGCACGAGCCTCCGTGCGCCCGTCGCACGTAGCTTCTTTGTTGTCCCGTCCTCGTGCAGTTAGCTCTGTCAACGTTATCTTTCCGTTATGTGTGTACGAGGAGCATAAACTCCGTTATCACTATTTGATGACAATTTATGTTGACCTCGATTGGCGGTGAATCACCACAACATTTGTAACAACCGACGGTCTGGTGGTGGTTTGCGCCAGCTTTACGTTAGATATTCGGGTTTTGTCCGTTCAGTTTAATTTCTACCACAGTACACGATGTATACAGGAAGCGAACAGTGCGAGTCTTGCTGTACCTTTTTTTTTTTAATGAAGTAATTACTTACTACCCACGTGGTTGCCGAATTTATCTGACCACCGTATCGATTTAAAATATGTCTTCAGCGAGTTTCCGCTAAATGTATAGATTATTCAACGAACATACAAAATGTTAAAAAGGATGCGTTTTAGATGGAGGCCGGTGCGCTGGTATCCACTGTACAACACGACTTTGAGCGAACTTTCTGATCAGACTTCAAGCCACGTAACCGCGATGGAAACCACATAACAAAAATGAAAAATGTCCTAACTGCTTAAGATAACGTGTGGCGTATGAACTTTGTCGCAGTGAATTAATTTCTATTAGAAAAGTCGGAAACGCCCGGGGGTATTGGCTGTTTACGACTTTAGCGTTAGCGTTATGCTAATCTGCCTGGTTTTGTTTGTCCACACAAGGTCACCGAGACAATTAATTTGACACTTAACTGTCACAGATTGCGTTTTTCAAGTAAACCAGCGGAATGTAATCTGGTTTTTGGTTGTTTGAGGACATATCTTAGAGTTTGACATGTGGTAGACATAGCTGGTTAGCATAGACGTGACGTTCTCCACCGCGTTGCATGCCGCAGCGTGTTGGATCAGGCCATGTTAGCAGTTCCAGCTGAGGACGGCGAATTGCTAGGAAGTCACATGGTTGTGTCCTGTCAGGGCGGTTGTTGTTCGGGCCCAGACCTGAGTCGCACCATCGTGCTAAAGCTTGCGAGACCAGAGAGGGGCTTATTAGCTATTCAGTCGTTACTGAGCTACTTTGTACGGTTCATAGTATTTCTTTTTTTGACGATTACCGAGTGAAAACTGACATTTAAAAAGTACTAAACAGGCCTATCCGTGCTGCTGGGTATTAGTGGGTGGACTATTTTATCCCTCTCTGCGTCACCAAAAGCTGAAAACGGGGGATAGAAAGGGACATCATTCCCGTGATTGTGTTCACTCAAGTGTCGTCTCTGTTCATTGCTCATAACCTTTAACACACTTACCCAATCCATCTTGTGATAACTGACTTCTTTGTTTGTTCTGGCACCGAGATGTACGGCTTTGGTCCCTGTGAAAACAAAACACAAAGGTGCTTATTGGTTAATCTAGATTTGACATTTGGATATGGATATTAAGGAGGCACCTTCAAAAAAAAAAAAAAAACCCTCTTGCTTTTTTTAACGTTACATATTAATGTTCTAGGAAGCACGAGGGGCGGGAGTCATTGCAACACAGCCGCAGCAGAATAGTTATCATGTGTCCTGGGTAGGCTCACCCAGCTTGTTTTCAAAGCAGTGTATTTAGGTCAACAACTTTCATCTAAACTACTGATGGAGATCAGTTTGCAGGGTTCTAACTAAATTTAGCAAAATTTACATATACACATGTGCACACTTTAATGTAGGTCAATCTCACTTCTACATCAAACATGTGTAGAGTAGGTGTGCTAAACATTAATGGATATGTGACAAAAAGAGTTCACTGGTCAGAAATGCCAGGGCCCATAAATATCATGGCCTGAGCTGAAGGTATGTACAAGGACTTGTTGATCCACAGCTCTTGTCTGCTAGTCAGCTGCCTGGCATTATGGTCTGTATCCAGAGGCATCTGAGGAAAACCTATTTTTATACTAGTGAGTCTGGGGGCAAAGATTATAGTGTTCTCAAAAACCTTCAGACTGTGTGTGTGTGGCAGAAAATGTGTGTGTTTTATCACTTGACAATGTAATTGAATTTTCCTTCTCCACTTCAGGCTCCTGAAGCCTTTTAGATGTTTTTATCTTTAGTATAAATCCTAAATGTTTGATATGTGGACTTGTGGTCAATCATACTCAGCCTATCAAATGTGCTTTCTCTCAACAGTATGAAGTGAAACGGAACTGAATTTTTGTACCATCCGCAACTGCTTCAAGTTCAGATCATAACACAGAAACTGAAGATTAACCTCCCAGAACAAGCAGAGTTGCAACACTGAAGACACGTGAGAAAAAAAAAAAAAAAGGATCACTTCAAGGGTTCAAAACGCAAGAAGCAACCAAATCCTGAAACGACCAAAGAAGACGCACATCAGCCCAACTGAAACACAGAAGAGAAGCAATCTTGTGCCCAAGTATATTCTGAGAAGATAATAACTGATCTGAAACCAGAAGTTTGTGCCTACTCAACAGCTTTGACAAAGCACACGTCCCAACGCTGCTCCTAGCCCTCCTCATCCTCACCACACCACCGACGCACCGCCGGGGTGTGGAGTGGGCTGCTATCTGCTATTTTTTTTTTCTCCCCCATAGGCCCCCTCCCCAATCTTTCCCCTCCACTTCTCCTCCAATTGTTTTTCATTGTATTTTTTTTTTTTTTATAAGCAGTGTTATTGCACCTGCTTTTGCCTTTTTTTTTTTCTCTTTTGCGCTAGATTTCTCCGCCCTTTTTTTTTTTTTTTTGCTTTATGCAACCATCTAGAACTTGTGCCAGAAACTTGTAACAAGTGTGTGTGTTCAACTGTGTGCGTGAAGAGATCTGCAGGAACTGCATAGTCATCGAGATCCAGAGAATTACAAGATCCAAGACGACAATTAAAGGTGGGTTTCCATTGTAGTCCCCACATAACATGAGACCTGTCATGTTGATGTCAACAGTACTTTTTAACTGTTTTGTCACTAACTATTTCATTTGTCATATTTTTGAATAATCCCCCCTCCCCCCGAAAATGATCCCCTGTGACTCATTTAAAAATTTAGATTATGCAAAAATTGCACGTTGATGTTACTTCAGGGTTTGACTCCATTGGTAAATTCCCTGTTTGTACACGTGCAGATGTACAAACACAAACAGTTTGGTGAGCTGTGCTGATTTTGGGCAGCAATGCAGAGGTTGCTTTCTCTCAATTACCGAACCCAAAAAAAAAAAAAAACAATTGGGGTGGTCCTCGTCGTGTTACCACCAGTCCACTTTAATGTATCTGGATCAGAGGCCTCGTCAATCATTGAATGGCAGCACTTTCAGTAATATTTGTCATTTGTAGGAGTTGATTTCACTGATTAGCACACCTAGAGCCAGAGAGAAATGCCAGTGAAAACAGCTGCTGCAGTGCTTGGTTAGAAATGAACATTGAATATTCATTGTTCTTTGCACATTATCACTCCTGTTTCTACCAGGGCTCAAAAGTGGAATTGCTGTGACAAGTGATACAGAGTTCAAGATTTGATCCTGTCATGTTACTGACCTCTGTTTTGCCGTTTGTCAACAATAACGTCTATATACTTCACATAAGCTAGCGGTATTGAACGGGCACCACCTCCAAACAGTTAAACTAATTATTTAATTCAGTTTGAGAAAGTATTTCTCTTCCTTCACCCAGCCCGCACCTTCTTCCTATTCTGTCGTTTTGAAGTCATATCTTCCCTGATTTTTGCCTTTTCAACTCCCTCCCTGGGGGATGAAGCCCACAGCTTTTTTCCTTTGTTTGTGACACTTGGCACACTGGCTGACCTATCTGCCTTACCCGTTATGTTTGTTCCTCTCTTCACCCTTGCAGACATCCAGCGGTGTATCATTGGGTGGTTACATAAAAATAGTACTTAAGTCAAGCAAAAAAAAAAAAAAAAAAAAAAAAAATCAAACAAGTTATCAAGTTCAGCAAGTGCTCAAGCAAGTTTGGTCCGAGTTTATGGGAAAATATGGGCAGCCCCTGGAAAGGCTTTGTTGAGTTTACCTTGCCTGCGTCGCCACCCACCGCGTTTGTTAGCGCTGACCTGAGCAGCACATCCCCTGTCGGACTCAGCCTCTCGCCATATGGCCGATCCGTAAGTTTCACCTTCCCACCTCTTTTCTACGTGCCCCACCCCATCGAGCACCCATCCACCCACCTTGCCCTGCATCTCTCTGCTGTGAATGGCCTAACTTCTTTCATCCTTTTACGGGCTCCCGAGAATAGCCTCTACTCAGTTATATTGTTGCAGGGTGAGGGGTGTTCTGCAGATGAAATGCAGAGATTTGGCATTTTTTAAATTTCCTGTAGAGCTTTTTTTTTTTTACTTTCCGCTGTATTTTTACTTTGCATCACAGTCCTGTTGGGCTGTGATATGGGCAAATCATGTAGGGCTGTATCAGTGCTGGTCTATAACATCACTCAGACCAATGAAACACTAAACTGCTGTTCCAAAGGAAAAACTGATAAACAAGCCTGTATTTAAAGTACTTGCGCTTCAGAACTCAACTAAAACCCTCCATTATCTCTGAGACCAAAATGTTCTAATGTGGATGTTTGAGAGTAATCGCTGCACAGGCAACCAAACCAAATGTTTAGGCTGCCTGTATACTCAGGAAAAAGACCCAGGATGTGTCTTGTCATGATGTGATGAGTAGCTTGTCGTGATAGTGCAGTACAGGACTCTTAACAGAAGAGGCTGCTCTGGGACCCCCCTCTCCTCCCACCTCATAACCCATAACCCATCACCAACTCTCTGTCCACTATAGATGCTCCGCTATTTGACCTGTTATTTGCATTTTTCTGATTCTTCATTTTCAGTAGTTTTACTTTACTTGATCTTGAGTTAGATTTGTGACACTTCATTTAAACTACCTCACATTAACTGGCTACATGATGAAGTTAGTTGGACTTTTCAGTTTTGTAGTCTGCCTTCTTTGTAGAGACATTTCTGTTTTATGCTCAAGCATTTTCAAACACTTGTTTGTGTTGTTACTCAGCGTCCTCATTTTTTCTGGTTATTTTGGTGTCAGGAATTCTCCAGAGTCTTGGTATTGGTGGTGTTTGTGACAAGCTCACATGAAAGTGGCATTGGTGGAATTTTTGTCGTATTGAATGTTGTGATATAGTCGGTACCACTGAATTGATAAGTGGGCTTGCACTTGTTGTTGTACAGAATATTTGAGGTAGGTCAAGTAGATATTTATACCCCAATGCTGGATAGTATCTGGTTTTGTGTAATAACTCAACAGCTTATGGTCATTTAAAAACACTTAAATGAAATGACTTTTCAAAGCTGCTGCCTCCTCCCAACAGCACATTCAAGTCCTATCCCCACTATCAGAAATGGAAAGAGGGTCCTCTGAACCTCCAGTGGCTCGCAACACTGGCTCTGCCCCATCTACTTCCACCCGTCCCATGCATATCCCCCGCTCCTCCTCCATCTCTTGCCATCCCCATCCAGGAAGTAGAAAACACAAGCGGACTCCCTTGTATCAGAGATCAGTAAGAGGGCATGTGTGGTTGTGCCGACACTGACTATAACAGTCCCGTCAACTGTTGTTGTGTCATGAGACTCGCTAACAGCATGGTGTGTAGTATGACCAGGGTGTAGTGGCAGGTTTGGTAAGTGAGGTTTACTGGAATTGCATAATTGTTGGTTGGTTAAGTGAACAGAACCATTTTTAAACACTTGTCTTATCAGAATTGCATGAAGTCTTAAAGTCTTTTGTGCTGAGATGACTTGGGACTAAAATCACTTGACAAACTGTGTGAATTTTAGGTTTTGGTGCATGACACTGAGCAAACGTGTTGCTAAAATGTTTTCCAGTTAATGATATAGATGATCCTGACATGAGTTCAAGGAATTGTCAACGTCTGTTCACCATGTTGATGGTCAGGACGCACCTTAAAGCTCTAATGTAGTTTTACATTTGCTTTTTCCTCCCCACTTCCTCTGAAATATGCTGTACCTGCATGTTTTGATGTGTTTTTTTTTTTTTTTTTTTTTTTTTGTTTTTTTTCTTTTTAAGTTTGGCATCAAACCCTGCATTAAATTGTGCTTCCTTTTTTGGATCCATTTCATGTTGACTCACTGGATGTATTTTAACACTTGTTTTTCCTCCTCTATAGATGAGTTTTGATCCAGGCATGCTCCATAACAATGGGCACACTGCATACGCCAATGGTACAGGACCTGGCATTAGAGAGACTGGTGTGGTGGAGAAGCTCCTGACTTCCTATGGGTTCATCCAGTGCTCTGAACGTCAGGATCGTCTCTTCTTCCACTGCTCTCAGTACAATGGCAACCTTCAGGACCTTAAAATAGGAGGTAAGAGGTCTTGGACTTGGTCTACGTATCTGACTTGATCTTAATTTCTTGAATAGAAAACCTTTGGTGTCCCTGTTGTACACTGCGAATCAGATGTTAAGTTTATGGTGTTCTCCTGCTTGTGTCTCCTCAGATGATGTAGAGTTTGAGGTATCCTCTGACAGGCGCACTGGCAAGCCCATAGCAGTGAAGCTGCTAAAGATAAAGCCAGAGGTGCTGCCAGAGGAGCGCATCTCGGGCCAGGTGGGGCCAGACCTGCACGCCTATCCCTTTACTGTGCTGCATGGTTATATTCATCCAGTTAAGGAACACCATTTTATTTTTGGTTCTGTCCTCGTCTGTCAACTTAACATTTATATGGCCCATTGTGTTTTTTTTTTTTTGGGCAGGGGATATTATTCTAAATGCAAATTTGATTCCCCTGATTTTTGTCCATAAAGATTTCAATACACATGAGTTTCTGATTGGCTTGTTGTTGCTGACATGCATGTTTGCTGGAGATGTTGAATGTCTATCGAACAAATATGGTCAAGTGATTATTTAAAATCCATTGGGTGTATACATTGCGCTGAATGCTCACAGCAACTAGTACACCTCAGTTGATCAGTCAACCAAACTAAAACAAATGTCATGTACCACTATGTGATACAGGACGGTAAAAAAAGTCACTGGGCTTAAAGCTGTGTCATTAAGTTGAGCTCAGCAAGGGAAGCAGAGGCCTCCCATGTCAGCTAGCTGCTAGCGGCATTGATCATGCACAACACATAACATTATGTATTCACAATGCGTAAAGATTTCTACATGCAGCACAAAGCTTCACTCACTTGCTGATTCACTTCCTGACTGACTTATTTAGTCTTATTCAGCTTTAAAGGATTGGCAGTGTGTACAGGTTTTACATTGAAGCACAATCACACATGCAGCTCTAACCTGCTGATGATGCTCCACATTTCTGACACTTGAAGTACTTGTTACTGTGACATTTGAAATTCATCCATCATGTGTGCAGAGACATTTTAATTCAGTTATGTAATTGGAATGAATGTTGAACCTTATACTAGCAAACCAGTGTGTTAATGGCCTCCATCTGTGATTTCATCCCTTTCCTTAGGTTGTCTCGGCCATCCCAGTGCACATGGATGGGAAGTCTGCACCTGGTCAGGTGCCTACTGGCAGTGTCTGTTATGAAAGAAACGGGGTAAGTAAAGTGGTATGGATTACAAGTACCATTAAGCTGCAAATAATAGCCGAGTGGCAAATAGATGCCTGTCTCTTTTATTAGCCAACAACACATTTAAGCTACAAACACTGGTCTCAAATAAAGGCCAGGTCTGACTTTCTCCTTGTCATTGAATTTAGCTCATTCTAACTCCCCCGCAACCAGACTAGAGTATGTGAGTGGAGTGTGCGAAATATAATCAGAGCACGGCGCAGGTTTTTATCCAAAGACCAGAGCGTTCGCTCCGTCTCGCTCCGGTTCTACTCTGATACCACTCACACCACGGGTCTAGGGCATGAACACGGCCATGCACACTTTTAAAAAGACGGGGGCTACATTGGGCTGCATGAATTTAAAGACAGGGCTAACAGCTGATGTACTGCGCACGCTCCAAGCCCGCAGACATGTCTGGTGTGAATTACACACACGCTCCCGCACCGCTCACTGCCCGCTCCGCTCACTTGTCTATGGCCGGATTCACACCGCTGTGCTGTTTCCATTGATAAGACTTAGAAAGTAACGGTACCGGAGCGCTGTGGTACTTAACCTTTAAAATGAAACGCCTCATGTCTGATACTAATGTCTGTCGAAAATAAACGCAGGGTCTATTGGGTCATTTGGGAAAATAAACACCTCGGCCATTATTTGCAGCTTTACAGTAGTAGTCATAGTCTGCGTGTTTTGAATCAATACACTAGGCACTACATGTGTCACGTGTTTGTCCTTTATACACAGTGCAATCAAACTTTATGTTGCCACCTTATTCGTAAGTTGTTTACATTGCCACTTTACCAGCTTTGTCAAGTTATGCTCAGTTCCCCATAAAGACCAAGACATTTAAAAAAAAAAAAATAAATAATAATAAAAAATGCAGAACTATGACACAACTTTTCAGACCATTTGCTGTGACATTTAAATTAAGGGGCATTACACAATGTCATTACACAAAGGACCAGGCTGCATCTTCATGTTTAAAAGGTGAAAAGTGGGATCTAAACACTTTCTGAACTCACTGTACACATTGCACACACACATTATTTTGTTGTCTTGAATATAGAATAGTTTAAAGACTAACAGTGTCCCACAATCATTTAACAAAGGTTGACACTGGTGTGACTTTCCACAGGAAGTGTTCTACCTTACCTACACTCCTGATGATGTGGAGGGTAATATCCACTTGGACACAGGAGACAAAGTCAGCTTTTACATGGAGACCAACAAGCAGTAAGTCACACATTGCTAATATTCTCATGAAGTGTCAGGTTGGACTTCACTCTCTTATTTCACTAAGTTTCACTTAATCACTCATATTTCAGTACCGGTGCAGTCAGTGCACGAAATATTCAACTCGTGAAGAAGAAGCAAATGAGGTGCCAGGGAGTGGTGTGCGCTACAAAGGTAAGATCCACTGATATTTCATGAACCTTTCACTGTTTAGTAATAAAAAAAAATAAGCATGCTTGTTTATAAGTTGATATTTGTTCTGTTAAACTATGTGTTGTTGTTGTTGTTGTTTTTTAGGAGGCCTTTGGCTTCATTGAGAGGGCTGATGTGGTGAAGGAGATCTTCTTTCACTACAGCGAGTTCAAGGGTGATCTGGAGGCTCTGCAGGCTGGAGATGATGTCGAGTTCACCATCAAAGACAGAAATGTTGGTGTTAAAATTTTCAACTGCATCATCCATGAATACCTGACCAATCAAGTTTGACCCTTGTGAGTGTTTAATGACCTGTCTGAAAGTTCATAACATCGTTTACTTTTTGTTTTTGTGTTATAGGGTAAAGAAGTAGCTACAGATGTGAGACTGCTCCCCCAAGGAACAGTCATCTTTGAGGATATCAGCATTGAGCAGTTTGAAGGCACTGTTGTTAAGGTCATTCCCAAGGTTCCCACCAAAAACCAGGCAAGCAGAGATTACCAGTCTCGCAAGCTAAATTCTTTCAAGAAGTTTGGTTGTAAAAGCAGGCACGCAACTGTTAACATACCACTGACAAATAGTTTCACTCCTGCTTCCACAGAACGACCCTCTACCAGGTCGCATCAGTTCCCGGATTGGTTTCACTGACAAGGAGCTGCCATTTGGAGAGAAGGACACAAAATCCAAGGTGACTCTTCTGGAGGGAGACCACATACAGTTTAACATCTCCACTGACCGCAGAGATAAACTAGAGAGAGCCACGAACATCGAAATCCTCCCAGATACATTCAACTTTACCAAGGAGACGCGTGAAATGGTAAGGATTTATTAAAAAAAAAAAGGAAAAGAAGTCCTTTAATGTGATTTCTAGTTACCGAGTTGGAAGAAATAGGTCGTTGGAAGAGGTGTCCATGTAAATTAAAATGATGTATTTAAAGTAATAATATTACCATGTCTCTTTCTAGGGGGTGATTGCAGCTATACGTGATGGCTTTGGCTTCATCAAGTGTGTGGATCGGGATGCTAGGATGTTCTTTCACTTCAGTGAAGTACTGGAGGAGAGCCAGCTGCATATCTCCGATGAAGTGGAGTTTACCGTTGTGCCTGTAGGTCCTGTTTATAAGCTTTTCACAAAAGTATGTATTCTGTGTTATAACTTAAGCAGGTGTTTTTTCATTGTTGTTAACGAAACGCTAAAGCAAATGTTTCTCGTTGCCAGGATATGCTGTCGGCTCAGAGGAACCATGCAGTGCGCATCAAGAAGCTGCCAAAGGGCACAGTGTCTTTCCATACCCAGTCTGAGCAGCGCTTTATGGGTGTGGTGGAGAAAGAAGTTGTTGCAGTCTCCAACAAGAATGCCAGTCCCACCAAGGGCAAGGAAAAGGTAACTTGTTACATAATAATTACGAATATAGTTGCACACAAATCTACACCCAGTACAGAAACAACAGCCTTATTTATCCACCCCAAGCTCCTTTATCTACCTTTCTTCCCAGTTTTTGTTTTAGTTCTAATTTTCCTCTTTGCTTTCTCCTGCATTGACCTTCTGTTCATGCCCTTCTTGGTTAGAAAAAAGACAAGGTAGGACTGAGACCTTCTGCATGAAGTCACATGAATAGTGTCTCACATATAAATGATGCTTGCGTTTTAGGTAAACTATTGAAACTACAACAGCCAATACATTTCACTAACATTTATTCTAAGAAATAATTACTTTATCCCTAGACCTCGAGTGTCAAATTTAAAAGTCAACACTTGACAAATAATGCAGTGTAAAAATACTGTTTTTCAAGTGTGTGACGTTAACGAGCATTGCTGTCTAATGAGTGTCTCTTTCTCTGATTTTTCAAGGGTAAAGTTGTAGAAAAGGTCAGTCTTTGCAGGCTTCTGGCCAACTGATTGCCTC
Organism: Polydactylus sextarius; assembly: GCA_016801845.1. Lineage (NCBI taxonomy): Eukaryota > Metazoa > Chordata > Actinopteri > Polynemidae > Polydactylus > Polydactylus sextarius. The sequence goes on along the minus strand of CM028909.1, from coordinate 23,592,886 downwards.
TTTTTACCTCTTTAGTTGACAGCATGATATTTAATCACCAATTAACCCTTAACATGGAATCAAGCATATCAATGTTTCACTCAGTAGTAAAGCTGCATAATTAGTGATGAAACACTTGTTGAAAACTGGTATTTTTTTTTTTTTTTTGGGGGGAACAGCCTTTTTGGTCCCTCCTAAGAAATATAACCTGGATTAATCATTTAAGGAGCCTTTGTCTGGCCGGTGGTAATCTCATTTTTGTCTTTAATTTAAAACAATTGATGTCTCTTTGCAGTGACAGCCAGAATACGAAGCACAGAATAGCCTGAGCTTGGCCAGTTGAATTAGCAGTCGCAGTTTTGTTGGGAATTGATATGAAACTTTGTCAGTAAATTTCATACTGTGATTAGGTCAGTTGTAAATAACTGAGAAGGAATCAAGTACGTATGCATTACAGGGCTGTTCCCAGTAGTTGAAAATACAATAACAATGGGTCATTTTGCAGCCATGCAGAGTAGGCTGTAACTCAGAGCAGATGCAGTAGACTAGGCTAATGCTAACCTCCTATGCTGCTACAGAGTGACGTTGCACTGCACTGGTGCTTGTGTAGGCCATCTGCACACGGCTTTCTAATTCACTACACACTCCAAAAATCCACTGATGAAGTCATTTGAGATGCTGTTAAAATAATCCCGTTTTCACGGAGATGGGTGTAGTAGTTAAGAGGAGCTTGGCTAGATCTAATCCTGGTGATGCTCAGATGAAATTAAATCTGATTTGCTGCCTTCTGTGCAGGAATCTGAGGAAGGAGTGATTGCATATGAAGACTGTGGAGTGAAGCTCACTGTGCCATACCATGCTAAAGATTTAGAGGGAGGAGGTCACCCACAAGTTGGAGACAAGGTATCTACTAAAACACTGACACTGCATTCAGTCCTTTTACTTCAGATTAAACAAACACTGTACAAAGGGACAAGGAAATGTAAAATGTTCATTGAAAGCACTTGCAAGTTGAAGTGATTAACTCAACTGTTGCAGACAGTTAAAATGCTGGGTAATACAAGGTCTCGCCCTGTAGCAGACATATGCTCTGGTTTCCCCTTTTCTAGCTGTGTTTGCAGTGATTCTTTAATGTTAAGACTTTCAATGTTTGGCCTCTAGGTGGAGTTCTCCATCAATGAAGTGAAGCGCACTGGTCAGCAGAGTGCTGTCTCCATCAGGGTCCTCAACCGCAACGCCTCCAATGCCAAGAGACTGCATGGTTTTGTTGCCACACTGAAGGACAACTTTGGTTTTATCGAGACAGCAAATCACGACCAAGAAATATTCTTTCACTACAGGTACAGGTTTAAGTTGCTGCTGATTTCATTTATTAATGGTTCAGTAGATCCCTTATTCAACTGCAACTACGTGTGTTTTCTCCTCAGTGAAATGTGTGGAGACTTGGACAGCCTGGAGCTCGGTGACACAGTGGAGTACACTCTCTCTAAGGGAAAAGGAAACAAAGTCAGTGCTGAAAAGGTTACCAAAGTGGCTGCAGGTATGTGAGGTGTAATTCCAGCTGATTTCTTTCAGTGGATCATATTTGTAGGATGTGCCCGTGTGTTAAAATTTCTGAAATGTTTTTTCTTCTTACAGTGAATGGCATCGGTGAGGATGTTGGTGCGACAGTAATGGTGGGGAAAGTCATCCGTCCTTTACGCAGTGTAGACCCCTCCCAGACAGAATACCAAGGACTCATTGAAGTCCTAGAGGAAGGTAGGCGTTATGTCATAAAGGGATGCAGCAGATTTGACGCTTTTTTTTTTTTTTTTTTTTTTTTTTTTTTCTACAGGAAGATTAAAATGTCACCCCCTTCTTGATTGTTACAGGCGGAACCAAAGGCCAGACTTATCCCTTTGGAATCATGGGCATGGCTAATAAGGCAGATTGTCTGCAGAAAGGAGAACTTGTGAAGTTCCAGGTTTGCACGGTGCCCCAGACTGGACAGAAGATGGCCTGTATTATAGTCCCTCAGCGTAGAGCCATGGTGGAGTGTGTCAAAGACCAGGTACTGATCAGTTAATCATTAGTTGTTAGAACACTTTGAATAACATGTCAGAATCATCATATTTGAAGTTGGTTTCGTGAAGAAATCCTGAAATTTTGTTTTGTCCGCCTGCAGTTTGGCTTCATCACATATGAAGTCGGTGATAGTAAGAAGCTGTTCTTCCATGTAAAAGAAGTGCAAGATGGTCTGGAGCTCCAAACCGGGGATGAGGTGGAGTTCTCAGTTGTCCTCAATCAACGCACAGGAAAATGTAGTGCCTGTAATGTACGCAGAGTCAGGTGAGGACTCCAGCTGAATATGTATAATGTGTTCAATGACCTAAGATCTATGTGTTGATCTTTAATTCTTATTATGCCTCTTCAGTGAGGGGCCTAAACCAGTGGTAACGCCTCGCCCTGACCGTTTGGTGAACCGACTGAAGAGCATCACTCTTGATGATGCCAGTGCTCCTCGTCTGGTCATTGTTAGACAGCCCCGTGGTCCTGACAATTCAAAGGTACAAACTTTTTTTTTTTTTTTTTAAATTGTACATGGATAAAGTAACTTATTTAACATCTAAACGCATTTTGTTAGTGATATTTCCAATCTGTACATATATTGTAAATCAGGGCTGTTTATTGAACGTTCAATAATATTTATACCTTAAACTTTTGACATCAAGTACCTGTCACTTTGATTCGCATGTCTGAGCGTCGGCACTGATAAAGTTTGTCCTCTGCTGTACAGGGCTTCAATGTGGAGCGCAAGACTCGTCAGCCTGGTGTCATCGACTGAGCAATACAGAGCCCGCCCCATTCAGTGTTGGCGGGATGTTGTCCCCAAGGGCAGCAGCAGGAGATAAGGGAATTTGATTAGACACATGCTTGTACACACAAACTCATACAAAAAAAAAAACAAAAAAAAAAACATGCACACACATACAGTAATCGGCATGTGTAATCTTTGTCCCCATCAAAACCTGCAAGGGAACTTTTCTCATTCCACAGTTCCCTGCCTCTCATGTATATGATGTACTTGATACACAGTCCACACTGCAGTGTACATGGGATCTCTGAGTGTGTGCGTGTGTGATGTATCCTAGAAGTAATTATAGTGTGTAATGGAGGTATTTGTTTCTGAGGGTCGTGTCCCTCTAAATCAGAGTGATGACTGTGTGGCTGTCTATGTCCCTATCTTTTTAAATCTGCTTTGTCTGGAATTCTGCACCTGTAATCTGTCCAGTAGTTTGCCTGGGTGAATGAGTGTGACTGTTGGCATGTCTTTGAGCTTCTGCTCCAATTTGTTTCTCATATATTTGCTCCTTTACCCACGGAAACTGAAAATGACGTCATTATCAAGTTTCCACTACTGTATGCTTTCCTACAAAACGCATAAAGCAAAGCAAAGTTCCCTCCATAAGGAGGATCATATTTCTCATATGCGCGAGCTTAAACTGAGGATTCTCTGCTCGTTTTTTTTGAGCAGTTTTTAAAATGCTTTATTGAAGAGCTGACGTGAAAGCATGGTGTGTGTGACGTATGTGAATGTCAAACTAGTTAATCTAATGGGATTTACTTCTACCAGTCTGGAGCCTTTAGATACCTTTTTGGTATTCACATGTTCCACTTAAGCAATTTTCCCAGGTGCAGAATTCCTTGTGGCATCTTATATCTGCAGTTCTTTTATACTTTGTATTTTTTTTTTTTTTTTTTTCTTGCACATATTTTTGCTTTTTTCCATTGAAACTCAATCTGCTAATATTGAATTAAGTAAGAATAAGGTGCCTAAAAACTACAAGCAAAGTGAAATGAAAAAAAAAAACAAAAAACAAAACGACAAAAAAACAAAAATTAGATGTATCCTCTGTTCCCAGCCAACCGCCAAAATATTAAGAACAATCTTAGGGTGGCTGTCTTTTCTAGTAGAAATAATACTGATATGCATCCCAAACCTGTGGGTTGAACTATACTGTATGTAATGTGTGCTTTTTCTTCTTAGTGAAAGTTCAAACTTCAGATATAATGAAACAAATTTAACTTAAAGAAGGAGAAGGGTAAAGTATTAGAAACTCAGTTAAAAAACAAAAAAACAAAAAAAACAAAAACAAAACAAAAAAAAAAAAAGCATCAAGAATCAGGATATCAGTTATTGTGCTCTGGAAACATGGTGAGTGAGCTGTTGTGCCTCTGCACATTAAGTTACAGTCTAAATTAATTTCAACTTTAGAGATCATTGGGTTTCAGTTGAACCACGTACAGAGGTTATCATGTTCTTTTGTTAATGGTCTTGAATGAAAAACAATTGAATAAAATTTTATGAAAATCACAAGCGGTGTTTTTGTTTATTTTATTCACGGCTTCACGAGTGCACAGACTGTAAATATGGCGTTACTGCAGGAAAAAAAAAAATCAATCATGTTGACCAATGTTGTACCCAAAGACAACAGTCATCTGAGGACATGAAACAATTCAAGATATCTGCATTGTCTATTATAAACCAGTTACAACAAAAAGACCAACTGAACAGAAACATTACAGCACAGTGAGAAACATTAAAAGCCAGGGTTTCTCATGTGACACAACTTACAAGTTAACCTGAGATGAAACTCCACTTTTACCCCTTTAAAATGAACACCTGCATCTGCACTTGAGTTACAAAGAACAGTAAAATACATCATCCATCGATCTTTTCAATGCCATAAGCGTTTGACTTTGGTTCATCCAGTTCTCTCTGCCAGGTTAGAACCATAAGGCCTCACCTCCAGCATGGAGCCTGTTTAATTGCTAGGAGGCTCACTGGAGGCAACAAACGTGGGAAGTCTGGGTTCATGTGTAATGTAAAGAATTAAAGTGGCACAGCTGGAGGACAATTCATCATAGTTACATAGTATTTGTGACTTAATTTGATTTTAAACCTTCGTGCTGCCAAGATAAATAGTTAGTTCTGAGCGGTGAATCACTTTCTTTTTAGTCTGTAATTGAGAGCTCTGGGCTTCAGACCAGCGTGTCCACCACTCTCTGAGCTCTGTTGGACCTGTGGGCCGCCGCGCTCTCATCTGGTTTGGAGAAATTAGTGCATGAGGAGGGTTGTCTCTGGGCACGAACTTCCTGTTAGCATTTGTATTCCTATCTGGATCAGATTGTTCCTGATTTGAATCCTTCGTTGAAAACTCGGTGGCGGCATCAACTTTTGAAATCGTCTCTGGATGCTCTTCAACAACTTTCTGAGAGGAAAAGAAATCAAAACCCTGTATTTTGCACTTGTACTCCTCCAGCGTGGCCTTGCATTCAACAGCTTTTTCCCTCATCTCAAGGAACTGACATTGTAAATCTTTCTCATGGCTTTCTTCTGCCTTTAATTCGTTTTCCCAAAACTTGATCTGCTCCATTTCCTCTTCAGCCATTCTCAGCTCAGCTTCTTGTTCAGCTCTTGTGGCTCGCTGTTTTTCCTCAAGCTCAGAAATCTGTTTGTCTATGCGTGTTATCTGCGCCTGTAAGTCCTGTAAGCAGCTGAGCTGATTTACTATCATTTCTCTCAGACAGTTTTTCTCATCTTCAATTGTGATACATCTCGATCTGAACAGGTCATCAGATTTCGCTTCTTGACTGTTATTGTAGTGTTTGCTTTCCTTACCTTTTGTCTGACTTCCCATGCAGCAGGATGTTTGATGGTCCAAGTCAGACTTTAAATATTTCTGACTTCTGCTTTTACTACTTAATAAATTACTGTCAAACATGAGAGAAACATCTAAAGAGCTAAGGGCCCTTTTATCAGTCTTTTTACTGTTTTCCTTCTCGCTGGCAGTACTGTAGACCTTGCTCTTTCCCAGATTCTCCAGCCATTCCCAGGCCTCCTCCATGAGCGTCAGAGACTTTCTTTTAGGTCTTTTTACATCTTCTTTTTGCTGCTCAGCTTCTGGCTTCGAACAAGACAACGGTGGCAAGCTTTGGCGATGTAAACTCAATGAACCGCTACTCCGTCGCATCCTAGCCCCAACATCTTTTTTTTTTCCTCATTGGCGGACAGGGTTGGTACCTGCCAACTTTTGCTTTGCCTATTTCATCCCAGAGAGAAGGTCCATTGTGGAGCAGGGTGAGCTGGACCTCCCTGGCCTGTTCACCATACTTCTCAAGAGTCTCCAGAAGGCATTCATTGGGTGCCATGCATCGCTCAAACTCTTTGAATTTCTCCCATAACGTGTAGCGTCCAGGCTTGCCTAATGAGAGAGACAACATGTGATGTGGTTACCAGCTTGGTAAGCACGTCAGACCATAAAGACATGTCAGACCATAAATTGTGCGACCCTGCAGAGCCATAAGTATACATACCCGAGGCCTGAGCCAGTGCTATGACCACTTCTTGGCATGTTGTTTCCTGTGTAACTCCACAAACCACACGTGGGATACCGTCCACAGACACCTTCACTTCCATTGTACAAGTCTGTGATTTTAAAAAGAAGTGTGTTGAGCAGGAGTTGTTGCTCCCTCTGACTGAGGAAATGGTGGAGACAGCTAAATGACCCTCATTATCATGCACTGTAATCTGCCCGCACATCAAGTGTTGGTCAAGTTTGGGAATCATATAAATCTTATCACCATTACTACATTAGTATGTCTGATTAACAGAAAAATATGTTTTTAAAGAACAGTTCCTCTTAAAGAATGAAAGAAAAAAATTGCAGAGACTGACCTTTTAGTCCTGTCTGTTGTCCAGATGCTTAGACCTGTCTGCTTAGTGGGTGAACGATGTGGTTGGGAGGAACAGTTGAGCAATTAAGACCAATTAGAATTCCTGAAGGCACCACTGTTGGATAGTTTATGATCCCACCCATCTCACTTAGTTTCCATTCTACTCAAAAAAATAAAGACATGGCAAAATGATATTTGTTTAGATTCCTGTGTAACTGTACAAAAACAAAAATGTTTTGAACAAAGAAAGTTCAAATACTTACAGTTGTTTACATCACCAATAAAAGATATTTCCCTGGGATCTCTTTTTGATATATCACAATAAGACAAGAACAGGTACATAATAAAAAGACAGAAATTTTATTTAGCTTCTTTAGTTTTAGGGTCCTGGTACTATTGGCTCACTGTCATGAATTATAGGGATAATATGGCCATTTTGTCCTTTGTTTATTTTAATTAGCTCAGAGCAACTTTATAAGAACAAAAAAAAGAGAGATGTTTACAGCGTTTTCTAGTTTCATCAACAATTAGTCTTCAAATGGCAGTTACAAGTTAAAGGTAACTGATGTGAAGTCCATCCATCCATCTTCTACCCCTTTATCCTGCACTCGGGTCAGTGGGGACTGGCGTCTGTCCCAGCTTATGGGTGAACCTATGGGTGAAGGAAGTTGGGATAAGCTACACAGGGTACACCCTGGATGGTCGCCAGCTGGTCGCGGGACCACACATAGACATTCACATATTGCATGTTTTTGGCAGTGGGAGGAAACCGGAGCTCCTGGAGGAAACCTCCATGGGGACATGGGGAGAATGTGCAAACTCCACACAGAAAGACCTTCTTGCTGTGAGGCAACAGCGTTAAGCCCTGTGTCGCCCTAATGTGAAGTCAGTTTTCACTTTTTGCTTTGTTTTTAGTCCATATTTTTCACCACCAAACCATGTACAACCATAGCTGTAGCTGGTTATTCGCCTCCATCTGGTTGTCTCTAAATGTTCAGTGCACCACAGTGTGAGTGCTGTTTTATTGCTAAAAAGTTCAGTTTTTTGATCACAATGATAATGCTCTATTTCTCTGCGTAAAATATGTATTTATTTCACCTTTTAGTGATCCTGAACTCTGCTGTCAAAGACAGTGTCCTGTCTGATCCCGGTCTCTCACATACCACCAACACTACTTGTACCAATCAGCAAGTTCTATTTTTATAAGCTATCACATATGAAATTGCTACTTCCACTTTTTATGTGCAGTTTAAGAAAGTATCCATCTGTTGGATGTGCAGTTTATAGTCTTATGACACGTGCCTGAAAACAAACAGGACCTGTATACGTGTTGGATTATATGTTAATGTTGTTTTTAGGTCTGGGTGTTTCTCTTTATCTTCTCAACAGGAAACATGATAACAATCCAAAAAGAACATGTAAACATGTTGAACTGTTGAACTGCAACTGATGTCGCCACTATCAAACAAATTCCTCATTCCTCAAAGTCTGTCCTGTATAATATTCAAAAATAGAAACAGAATTTCAGACCTTTACACTTTAGATTTGCAGACAATCCAGTGAGACTATGGTGCTGTAATGCTGCTGTGAGCTTGGCTTATGTCAAAGTCTCAGTGAGGGTGATGGATCAAGTCTCAGGTTTCTTCCCACATGCACTTGGAGGAGCTTTAGTCACAAGTGTACTTGACATCAGTAATAATTAATAGAAAACAAAACATTGTTATCTGACACCATCTTGATCTATTTATACATTGGGAGTACACTCAGCTGGCAAGTTGATAGGTACATCTAGATAATACTAATGCACTCTAATGATAATAAAGTTTAATCAACACAAGCTGAATATTATAACTGCCATGAAGGTATGATATATGGTATATATACAAGACTGTCTTATACTAATGAAACAAATCCATAGTTTTGTTGTCCATTTACTAATGTTTTACTGTGTCTCCTATTTTATAATATAATGTTTGAAAATTGAAAACCACAGAAAATGTTTGTATGGCCAAACACAACCCAAACAACTCGCAGACTACAGGCAGTTCAGGGGACCACCTGTTGTAATTTGGTAGTGTCTGACATTCTGGGTGATGATGATAGGGGTAATATGAGACAGGGAAACTTGGACTCCCTGCTCCCCCCTGCTTATGTGAACCACATATCCATCTCCAAGGTTCATGGGGAGGAACAGCCAGATCCCATCGTGTAAAAAAAACTTTGCAGAGAGCATTTCATTGAGTATTTTTCCAGTTTGGGTATCACATTCATGTTTTAGTTTGGCACTTCTGGTACAAAAAATCTGGTACAAATGCTGACATGTAGCTTTAAAAATGAGCACATAAAAAGAACATCAATCTGAAAACATACCTACCTGTTAATGACAGGTATCATTTGAGATGTGGAGAAAAGGGTGAAAGTGTATAACATGATGGCCCAAGGAAGGAAGGATTACCTGGGTCCTTCATTTTGACTGTCCGACCAGCACACTGTATGAGGCACAGTGACTCAGCAAGATAATTCAGTCATTTGGTGAAAGAAAAACTTAGCACATAGGGACAGGCACTGCTAGCAAACTCGTGGAAGCAAACAGTTGTAATAATGTAAGCTTCTCACTTCTCACTCACTACTACTAAACACTTCTTTGTTTTGTTGATGTTGCGCTGCAGGTGATTCAGCTCAGAAATAATGTGGTGAATCTTCTTTCCTGCAGAGTGAGCAAGGTTTATATATATGGTTTATATATAGTATATGGTATTATATGTCAGTGACACTTAGCATAAAGAAAAATGGGAACAGGAGAATCCCTTATGTAGTTAAAGGTGTGTCTAGATGATAACATCTAGTCTGACTTCCAATTGGTATACAGTCTGGAAGGGGTTCAAAGAACACTGGGCCAGGGAAGGAATCTAGGATTTCAAAAGGTCTTTGTGGTGTGTGAGGTCAAAATGACTGGTTTGTAGCTGCTGGCAGCACTTGAACTTCTTTGTGAATATTGAATTTATTGGACAAACAGCCCCACTGGTTGGCCCCATCAATTTCCCCATCTGCCCGTCTACCATCTGAGTACTGTACTTGTAATCAGTGATGGTCATCATACCTTACTAGGTTTCCCTGACGTTATTTTGTCCCAGCCTCTGCTCCAGCTTCCTCATTTAGCCTTTTTGCCTCTCTGTCCCCTGACGGGAACATCCTCTTCTTGCTCAGGGGTGCTCTGTTTGAGGGCTAAACTGACTGGCTGCCTATTCCTAACTTGATATCTTTACCTAGTTGCACCCCAAGAGGAACGCTGACATTTAGGATCACATTCCCTAAGAATAGATCACTTGTTAAATGTTCTCAAGCTGCACAGCGTCTCAAACTGAACGAGAAGCACAAGCGTGTTGCAAGTGAATGGCACTCAGATAATTTTGTCATACAGATACATTTCTAGGTTATATTTGCACAGGTTGAGTGACTTTGTGATTCTGTAAATCTTCACATTAATATAATGGGACTACATGGAAGTTTATAATTGTTGCAGTTGCAGAACTGGGTACACTGAAACTGAAGAAATATTTCTAAAGGAAACTATTAACAACATTCTTTGTGGATCATCCCAAGACACTGCCTCTGGAAAATACCTGTTGCTAAAGAGTTTCTCTTTAGCAATGCTCTGACTAAAACAAATGAAAGTCCATTCCATTCAACTTCCTTTTTTTCCTTTTTCCTACACCATTTTTCAAGTCATTTTTCAATAGCGTTAAAAATGTTTTTGGCAATTCTGTGTTGTAATTTCTTCTTACTTCTTACTCAAATATGGACACTGAAACCAATCTGCACTAAGGTAATACTGGCATTACAATGCATTGGTATGTCCAGTCTATCTGGAATAAATAAAAAAATAAGTTTGTCTATAAATTTGTTTTTGTTTGTAATTTGGATTAACCAACATTATGTGATAATCTTTTTCATACCTTCATAATATGAAGGTATGACATTGAATGCTGAGAACTACTGGATGCTATGAAATTTGGTACAGATGTTTATATCTGCATCATCATTATCAACCCCAGTTTGTGGGCAGACACCTGCAAAAATGACTCTCATCAGTGAAAGACAATATTAGATTGTAAACTTCGTTATTTTGACCCAGTAGTAAAAAAATTATTTAATCTTTTGCATTTGTATGGCGTAGAGAGGTATGTGAATTTGCTTATGACCAGCCATTTAAGCACCCACCTCCCATGTGCAGAGCTACTTGTGCAGCAGTCAGGGTGTTATATAAAACAAGGCCTATCTCACACACACATACCAGTCTCTTTGTCTGTATGCTGTGGCTGTTATTGAGTGCTGGTTGCACATAGATGACTTAAAATAGAATTGGACACATATGAGTTGCCAGTTACATCCAGGCGTGTCTTGGGTGGACGCAGAAGGCTCTGGTTACATGTGAGGCATAGACAGCTTAATATTACCCAGTCCAGGCATAGGGCTCCACACTTCCCTACTACAGTGGTCCGGTGCCTGACCACCCTTTGGTCCTCAGGGAGCGTTTCACCAGAAGAGCGTCACCATGCCTAAACCTTTAGTGCCAGGTGAGCATGGAGAGAATGACTCTGAGGCCTCTCACCTATAGAGAGAGGATTTGAATAGTATTTTCATAAATTCACTGACATGTTATTATAAAGCTTCATCAGTGGGGCATTTATTGAATTCTGGTCATGCTTTCCATGGAAAGTCCCTGCTAACCTCTTGCATGTGTATTTGTTGCAGAGTATGCAAAGAAGGGAAGTGAGATCTTCTTTTGATTAAATGCTTTGAATATATGAATATATATCACAGGGGTCACAACCCTACCTGTGCAGAATATCAGCAACTGTTGAGATAATAAATTCCCATTTATTTGCCAGTGCCACTCTCTAACTGAAGCCCTGACAGCTTCAGTGACAGGTTCATTGGGATTATGCGTAGGGTTCCATATGAATTATATGAGTTTACAAAAAGTATTTTGCAGGATTGGACATTTTTACAGTAACAATAGTTGACCCTAATATTACCTTATGACTTGTGCTTGCATCAAACTGCTGAGTGTTATGAATTCTATAAACAAATTCTATTGTCTAAATGTTATAATGTAAATTATGTCATAAAACTCCAGGACTGTGTATGTCATATATCATGTCAAGATAATGATAGGATGATCTGTTGGGACATTCTTCCAGGTCAGGCATGACATAAGGTCAGGTCATTCAGAAATGTTTCCTCAGTTTTGTACTTTTTTCAGTTGTAATTTGTTCCTGTATATAACGCCCTACCACTACTGGTACTAAACCTCAATTGTAATTATTTTCTTACCTCTGTCATCCCACCAGCTCACATCATGATGTGAACATTTTTTCAATGGGTAAAAAATAGAAATGTGATGGTTTAACCAGCTGCTGGCTGGAGAGCTTGATTTCACATCTGACAGGGATGGGTTGTGATGATTTAAAAGGTATTGTGGAAAATATGTTTGAGACTGTTCACACTTGTGATGTTCCTGATATGATTTCACACTGGTGTTTTCATGCAGTCCATGCACACTCGTTTTTTCACTGGAGAAGATGTGAAGAGCTATGAACAACCATGTTCTCAATCAGACTGAACTTTTTCATGTATGTCTAATATGAAAGGACCAGTTGTATTGACCTCAATTACAAATTGTTTTTACCTTGTCAGGAGGTCAGATTAATAGGATTTTTTGAACTAGGCTGCGGCAACTAAAATTCTCATTTAGAAAACTCAGAGATGTCCAACAGAGATGTGAAAAAGTGCAAACTTTTCTACTACATTTTTCTACATAATCACACCTGTGCTGTTTCCCCCAACCTGGACCGTCCCACTTTGACTGGGAATTTTTTCTAATGCTGCAGAGGGTGGAAGTAAGTATTGAGATGGGACCAGCCCTAAGCATGACTGACAGTATGGATGTGATATCACATCATCAAATGTTCATTTTCCAAAATATATTTGAATGCAGCGTAGCAATATAGATCTTGGCAAATGAACGAAGTAAAGTAAAAGTGCAAGTGATTACTATTACATTACTGAGCACAGAGCACACCATGGGCACAACAAAATTAACCTTTGCATTTAACCCATCACCTAGGTGAGCAGGGGGCAGTCTAGACGGCACCCCAGGAGCATGTGTGTGCGGGGACAGTACCTGCAGTGTTGGAGGGGTGCCTCAGTGGGACCTGGTAGGTCCTGGTGGATTCAAACCTGGGACCTTCCGGACCCAAGTCCACTCCCTTAGCCACCAGGCCACCACTGCCCCAATTTTTTTTTTTTTTTTTTTGCTTAGGCAATGGTAATAGTAAAGTGGTTTTAAGTAAGGGAATAAAGTGGAAATGGGCACCATTTATTAATCTGTTGTTCACATACAATATCAGTTTTCACTTTTGTTACACTGTGAATGTTCTTCATAAACAGCAAGATCAATCAAAACTGAACTGAAAGTGAACATTTATATTAATAAATGACTTTTGCCAGATAGATCACTGATGCTGCAAAGCAGCAAACAAACAATACTTGATTGACCTCAAGATTTGTTTGTATGACATAGAAAGGATGGGTACAGGTGGCTTGATGCTGAATGCCAGCGAGGCAAATTTAATGCATATGCACTGAGATGCAATAAAGGGTAGAGTTACAGTATCCTACACATTAGATTTAAAGCTTGTTCCCCTGGCAGGAGTACTGTGGCTGGAGAATCATCTTTGCATGAGCCAATAGGATGCAGTAACAAAAACTTTGTCCAGCTGTTGAATGAAATGGTCATGTGTTCTCCCTGTTATCCATTACCTTTATACCACTTTCATTGCTACCTCATCCATTTACATCCTGTTATATTCTCATTTCTAATTTTCTCTTAATTTTTGACACAGTGTCTCTTTTTATTGCTGATATATTCAATATATCATTGCATGTATTTCTCATCTGTGTTGTATATAATGCTAAATATTATAGTATAAGTTCCTTATGTATTTTTCTTCAAGTTAAACGGATGTTAATCTTCATACCTAATACCATAAATAAAGCATGTTTTAACCCATGCTTTTTTAACACTGTCTTCTTTGGATTTTATTCTGGGTGATGCTACTGTCTTGCTGGGCATAATCAGGTCCACAGAGTAAGTATGGAGAGAAATGGGAACCAGAAATATTGTAGTAATATGTGCCATGTTGGAATTGTTGTCTTAGTAGAAAGCCTTGGCTCTTGGCTAGTGAGTGCATGGAACAAGTAGAGTTTGACTTGGAGTGTAGTTATTTGTAGCAGGCGTCAAGTAATGCCATTCATGTACATGTGTGAATTGCCACCGTATCTGTGTTCTTTTGAAGCTTATTTGTACTTTGGTTCACAACTCCTCTTATGATGGATCATGATTCTCTTTTCCTGTCATTTTTCCAGCATACTAATCAATCCTAATGCTGATTTATGTCTATAAAGAGTCACTGGCATCCTAAATGATGAAGTGCAATGAAAATAAAACAAAATAAACAATGGAAGATGACAAGAAAACTGGGTCTGGAGTTGTACTGTCGATACATTAAGTAGGGCTTAACCTTCTTGTATCCGTATGAGTCAAGTTGTTTGTCTTAGTGGTTCAACATTGTAGTTCTTGTATTTGCATGGGACTTTGTGTTTGCAGCCCCCGACTGGAGGTCAGAGTTGCAGATTTGTAATGGCTGAGTCAATCATTGGTCATGTATACTATGCATGTACTGGAGTCTCTACCCATCAGTTTAGGTAAGGTACATGCTTTGAATGTTGTAGATGTAGGATGTCATGTGCAGAATTAATTCATTGTGAATTTACACTATTCAGCTACCATAATTTGTTCTGTTTGTAGCCTGCTTAATAGTCATAAGCTGTTTCTAGTTCAGTGCAACATTATGCAAAATGCATTTCTGATGCTAACACATCATAACAGAACATTAACAGAACATGGCTTTGCTGTGTCTGACAGAGACCGATGACAAGATGCGGGCCTTCGCGGAACACGTCTTTGCATCTGAGACCAAAGATGAGACCGTCCGCGATGAGATCTCCATGTTCGATGTGGCTGAGGACTGTCCCATCATGACCCAGGAGCTGGCCCACCGCCTGCATACTGAGGATAATGCTGAAAAACGGTAAGACTGATTATTTATGCTCATAACATGGTGACAAATACAGGTGAAATCAATTTTATTAATTGCACTTGAAAGCAATTTGGTTGGCTTTCAAGAAAACATTTAGGAAATTTTGACAGTGTAGGAAGCCAATCACTGAACCTCACCTTACCTTATTCACAGCAAGAGGCACCATCGTAGCCGCACCATGGCTGTGCCAACACACCAGACTGCTCCGGTGGCAGTGGAGTTGGACACACCCACCTACCTGGAAGTGCCTGACTTCCAGAGGGTGGCCATCATTGGAGACTATGCCTCTGGGGTACTATTTATTGTCATGTAGTAGAAATTCACTGTTTTGTTTGAATCAAAAGGATTTAAGTAAGTAAAGTAAAGTAAAGTAAAGTAAAGTTTAAGTAAGTAAAATTATTGTATTACTTATAATATTTCGTAAAGCACATTTAAACACAACTTACACCGACCAAAGTGCACTATGTGCTACATAGTGTATAAAAATGGTGGACTTTATTTACTTGAATGTGGTTATTAATTATTAGTTGGCTTCTTGAAATTCTAGAGCAGTCTAGAGAAGTCCCACAAGTGATAGTTTCTATCCCTGTTTTATTGCATGTTACTCACGTAAAGTTTCTAATTTAGATTTAGGTCAAGTTGACATGGATGCAAGAGGTTTTGACTTTGAATTTCACTGACTGTGTGTCTGAGGGTCAGTGACCCGACAGCCTCACTCCTATCAACAGCTGATCTGAGAGCATGCCAGGGTTTAGGTTTCATGGCTGTGGGTTTGACCTGTACAAAAAAAAGACACCACTTAAGCTCAAAACCTCACATTTCTTAAGATACATTTCAGGCTTGCTGATTAAATAACATAATAAAATTGGGAAATAGTGAAAACTGTTGACTGTTGCAGTTCACAGTGTATCGTATTTTCGTGGTTTCTTCTGCTGCTGTATATGCAGTTATCATGAAGACTACATGTGAAATAGACAGCTTTATTTCCATTTTCCTTCAATAATCTTTGCATCTCAATACAGGTGACCATGGATGACTTTGAGCTGTCCTGTAAGGGTTTGTACCGTGCCCTGACCATCAGAGAGAAGTACATGAGGCTGGCCTTTCAGCGTTTCCCACGGACGGCCTCCCATTACCTGCGTGAGATTGAGGGAGAGCCTTTCAAACCTGAGGATCAGGTGCAGCCAGGTGTGGAGCAAATGGAGATCAGGCTCATGGTGAAGGACCTGGAGTTAGTCAAATGTTTATCTATGTCATATTTATATCTCACATACTTTCACAGTCTTCACACCTCCTCCAAAGGATGGGGAAGACCCCTTTGATACCAAGGACCTGCCAAAGAATCTGGGTTATGTTGCTCGTATGAAGGACGGTCTCATCTACGTGTACAACGATGAGGCAGCTGCTAACAAACATCAGCCCAAAGACCTGCCCTGCCCTGACTACAACACCTTCATTGATGATATGAACTTCCTCATTGCTCTCATTGCACAGGGCCCAACGTGAGTCCTCTAAAGAAACTGTTTACTTTGTTTTGAATTTTGGAATTCAAATGTTGGTGACTTATTGTTGTTGAACAAGTTGCTTATCACTTTTCCCTGATTTCCCTGATTGCTTCAACTGCTCTTCTTTGACTAGTGTAAATCACCTCACTGTGCAGCTCATTTGTTACTATGTTCTCATATTCTTTGCAGTAAGACTTACACTCACCGCCGTCTCAAGTTCCTCCTGTCCAAATTCAATGTGCATGAGATGCTTAATGAGATGGAGGAGTTGAAGGAGCTAAAGATAAACCCCCACAGGGACTTCTACAACTGCAGGAAGGTAGCCATGAACAGCATTTATAATTAGAGGGATATGAATAAAAAAAAGTGTAAAATAAAGTTTAATCTTTATCTTTAATCGTTTCACCTTCACATTTGTGTTGGAGTGGTACAATTATACAAGATTTTATACATTTGGAAAACTTCCTTTAAGCACTCTGAGTATCGTAAAGTATATTTTAGAAAATAAACATACGTGGATTTAGTTTTTTAAATCCATGTTCTCTTTAGTTGTCTTTGCTCATGTACAGCTGCCATGCTTCTGGTGTACATCCTCAGCTCCCTCTTGTGATCAAAATAAGTTAATACATCACATAAACCTAAAACCTCAGTCATCCTGTCTGTATCATCTCCTGTCCACTCTAGGTTGACACCCACATCCATGCTGCCGCCTGCATGAACCAGAAGCACCTGCTGCGTTTCATCAAGAAGTCTTATTGCATGGATGTAGACCGTGTTGTGCACAACCTTAAGGGCCGAGAGGTCACCATGAAGGAGCTCTTTGAGTCCCTCAACCTGCACCCCTACAATCTCACTGTGGACTCACTGGATGTGCACGCTGTACGATACTGGTGGATGTCATTTAGTCACATTTAAAAACCCAACATTAGGATGTTTAGAGTTTTTTGTAAAAACTTCATTCTAAATTTTCTTCCCTTCCTAAGCTTAAGATCTTTTCTTGTGCTGTTGTTTCTCTGAAGGGGAGACAAACCTTCCAGCGTTTTGACAAGTTTAACGCCAAGTACAACCCTGTGGGAGCCAGTGAGCTGCGTGACCTGTACCTGAAGACGGAGAATCACATCAGTGGAGAGTACTTTGCCACTATTATTAAGGTTAATTTTAGTTTTACCATTTGTCAGCCTTTCACTGAGTCGGACAAATGGATAATTCAGCACAGGCCAGACTTTATGTGATTTGAACCTGATTTGAGCTTTGTGATCCAGGAAGTAGCCAGTGACTTGGAGGATGCTAAGTACCAGTATGCTGAGCCTCGTCTGTCCATCTACGGCTGCAACCCCAATGAGTGGAATAAACTCTCTGGTTGGTTTGTCAAGCACAGAGTCTTCTCCCCCAACCTTAAGTGGATGATTCAAGTACCCAGGATCTAGTAAGTTTTCAGTGTGTGTTCTTTCCACCATGTAATTTGATCCAACTATGAGACAGACCTTTAACTATTTGTCCTCTTGTGGATAAATTAGCACGTTACGTATATTACACATAGAAATCTGAACATAGTTCCTTGTAAACTTCGTAAAGATTCGAGTTGGGTTAGAATTCACACGTTTCCTCTTCTATTGCAGTGATATCTTCAGAGGCAGAAACTTTGTGCCCCACTTTGGCAAGATGTTGGAGAACATTTTCCTTCCTGTGTTCCAGGCCACCATTGACCCACAGTCCAACCCAGATCTCAGCATCTTCCTCAAGCATGTGAGTCATAACAGCTCAGACACTGCAAGATACAGTGTTATCTTGGCCAAAAATATGTTTTCCAGCCATGAAGGTTATAATTGTTGGAAAGATAACAATACATCAACACATCATAACTCACATCATAGCAACTAACATGTCCAGACATAGAACCAACAGATTAACAGATTTGCACACTCAGTTTTAAAGATCCAGTCTAGGATTACCAGGGTTGCTGGCAGAAATTAATTAAAAGTTTATATTCATCATTATGTTTTCATTAGTGTATAATGTTTTTTTCATTACCTTTTACATGTATATAGCAGTCCTCTTCCATTGAGGCCACCATGTTGTACTGCCATGTTTTTACAGTAGCTCATAATGGACAAACTGTAGGTTTTTTTTTACTTGGCTGCAGTTTACAACCTCACCACTAGATGAAACAAAACCCTACACACTTCACCTTTAATCTCAAATATCAATATTGTTTTCTGCTGAAACCGCTTGCTTCTTGTTGTGTAGGTGACAGGTTTTGACAGTGTGGATGATGAGTCCAAGCACAGTGGTCACATGTTCTCCACTAAAAGCCCCAAACCAGAGGAGTGGGACATTGCCAAGAACCCCTCCTACACCTACTACATTTATTACATGTATGCAAACATTGCTGTGCTCAACCAGCTCCGCAGGTAAGTAACACAATTTGGTTCGTTGTGTTGTTTGCTTGTAATTCAAGTTAACTTTCCTGCCATTTTGTATTCATATTCATAGTTCTTCCCTTTTCATCTTTTTAGTTCACCTGTAAATACTGAAGCATATTTTATGGCTACAGAACAATAAGTTCCTGTAAGAGTATGTCATGTATTATACTTGTTTATCTTCTGCTGTCCAGGCAGAGGGGGATGAACACATTCATGTTCAGGCCTCACTGTGGTGAGGCTGGAGCCGTCACCCATCTTCTGGCTTGCTTCATGACTGCTGACAACATCTCTCACGGTCTTAACCTCAAGAAGGTCAGTCCTCTCTTCATGAGTTAAATTGGCAGTTTGGATTCAAAACAAGCCTTTCAGGCCCAACTGTATAAATATGTATAAAATGCCAGGCTTTGTCAAATAATGTCTTAAGCTGACTAATCATTTCTATAAATCAACTGTCCACCCCCACTAGAGCCCTGTGCTGCAGTACCTGTACTTCCTGACCCAGTTGCCCATCGCCATGTCCCCTCTCAGCAACAACAGCCTGTTCTTGGAGTACGCCAAAAACCCCCTGCTGGAGTTTCAAAAGAAAGGCCTGGTCGTGTCTCTGTCCACCGACGACCCCATGCAGTTCCACTACACCAAGGTCTGAGCCTTTGATAATAATGTAAACAGTGGAGCATACTGTGCTGTGCATAATGGGCATTGTGTTATAAACATCTGTAGATATGCATTTGTGTTCATATTTCATGGACAAAGTCATACAATCTGCATTCAGACAAAAATACAGTTGAATAGGCTTTCACTACAAACACACACATTTGTGTCATAGGTAGAGCATGCAGACTTAGATGTATGCCAAAAAAAATGCTAAATGATGTCAATGATTGAACTTTATGTCTACAGGAGCCCCTTATGGAAGAGTACGCCATTGCAGCTCAGGTCTTTAAGCTTAGCACCTGTGACATGTGTGAGATCGCCAGGAACAGCGTGCTGCAGAGTGCCCTGTCACATGAGGTAACACACCGAGTGTAGAGTTTTACTGTTAATGTGGCTGTGTATTGTTAAATAAATAGTTTAAGTTTCAGTAAGATTTGTGAAAGATTACTTACATCACCTTTGTTATAATCATGTTACTATACCTCATGGACTTGTCTTCCAACAAAGACATCATACATAACATAAATTTTAAGGGTGAATTATACCCACTAAGATATGCTGATCATTTTCCTTTTTAGGAAAAGTTACACTTCCTGGGTCAGGACTACCTGAAGGAGGGTCCAGAAGGAAACGACATCCGCAAGACCAATGTGGCCCAGATCCGTATGGCTTATCGATTTGAGACCCTGTGCTATGAGCTCAACCTCATTAAGGAGGGCCTGAAGTCTGACTAAACACCATCAAATCTGAAACTCACCTTTATTGTGATGAAGAAAACTCTCTAAAGTCTCAAGGTTTTTCATAGTAACTCTTAAACAAATGAATCTTAAAGATAGTGGCCTTCTAATGCACTGATATTCTCTCCCTTGGAAGAAGACACTTCGTTGTACATCATCTGCACATTTTGTCTAACTGGCCTGTACATTTTAGTATGTGTATTCCTTGTGGGGAAATATCATGTATATGAATGAAAGGATAATAAAACATTTCCATGTGTGCCCTTTGTCCTGTTGATCCATGTTATGATGTGGCAGCACCACTGCAATTGGTAAATGCTCTTATCCATCATCTGGATGGTTGTTCACACTTCAAAAGTCCCACTGTTTAAGTATATAGCTGTGTCAGCAGAGAGAAGAGATCAAATATATGTGCATCATTCATGCAAAGTTAATGAAGTTATTAGCCTATGCTGTTGCTGAATGCCTCACTTTTACTATTACTTCCTGACAGAGCCTCCCCGATGTCTGCCTTTTCCCATAAAGTCACGCCCTTCATATTACTGAACATCCTGACTGGGATGGCAAAGTCAGCATTTGTTGTTTCTTAGCTTGCCCTGACTTCCCTTTTGAACCTTGTATTCTTAATGATCAAGTTATAGATCAATGGGGAAGTCTGGTCTAAAGGGCAAAAGCTGACGCTATAAGGACAGAAGTTAGAATGTTGTGGCCTTGGGTGGTTTGTCTGGAATAATGGAGGAAATAATCAGATTAGGTTTTAAAACAACAAGATAAAAAGTTTCAGTCAGTCCCTCATCTGCAGCTAAAGATCATATTTAGCCACTTTATGAATGAGAGTAAAGTCCCAGTCATGTGTGCAGCGGCGCTGCTGCTGCTTCTCACACAGTGTCCATATTTCCCAGGACACCTGAAGACATCAGTGCTTGTTCTCCGTTGACAGCTGCAGGAGTTGATATGATGACGTCTTCTCTCTTGAATCGGGAGGATTCACAGTCTCGACTGCGTCAAGTTCCACAGAAACACACAGTCAAACCGGAAGTCTTCTCATATTGGTCGTACTGAAAGAAATATGACTATTATTGAACTGTGTTTATCTCCTTAAAAATAAAATATAAAAATATATTTTATTTATTCATAAATAATACATATACATACATATTTACTTTTCAAGTTGTGTCTGTGCAAGCCAGTTTGATTTATATTCCATTTGATGTCTAATAAATAAATAAAAGAACAAAAACATCCACCATTTACAGCCAGTTTCACATGTGAGGCAGTTTAATCTTGCTATGTACATTCAGGCTGAATCTGCAATGATTAGTCCTAATCCACTGTTGATTCCTATGCAATAAACTAAAAATGAACATCCTTCAACTCATTATCTTTTTTGGTATAATCTAAACTTACATAAACAGAGAAACACCTTAACATAGTTTTATATACCTATTATATAGTTTTATATGTCTTTGTCTATTGTGAGGCTATTCTTTCGGTCTTTATCAAGTCTTATGCATCATATAATCCAGAGGAATCTACTGTTTTTGGTGCAGTGTACAGTCACCATCATGTGAGAATACAGCGTCATAGTGTTGTATTGCTTATATTAAGTATATAACTTTTAAGGGTTAAAATAGCAATTTTGGAGTTCCCAGGCTTAAGTGACCAGTCTTATGATAATTCTTTGTATCTGCAGCAGTATGATATAATCATGTTGTAAATAGTCCATTAACATGTATTCAACCTTTACAATTTACATGATTTCACATGTGCGTATGACAATGGAAAGTTTTAATCACCACTTTTGAATGAAAGAAAAAAAAGCAAAGGTTAAAAATGTGCAAAAAAGATTCTTTATCCTTACTCTGGAAATTTTACAGAACTCTTAATTGTTAATGAAGGCTTTTATTTTGAAAGGTTAAACCGGACGTCGCGTGCTTTCTGGGTGTTTTCACAGTAATTGTCGTGAGGAGGGCGAGGAGTGTTCAGCTCAACTTTTCTCTCGTTGCGGACACTTTCTTTGTTGTTGTTGTGAAGGGTAATGAGAAAAGGCGACACGTTTTCATGCTCTGTAAAGTTTATTTCCTGATAAGTTAACATGAAGTGGCAGTATGTTTGAATTAACGTCAGTCTGAAGTCCAGTTGTCCAGACTGTTAAATCTCTCTGGATTGAAGGATGCGTGCGAGTGGAGTTGCATTTTTTTTTTTTTTTAAATGTGTTTTTCATTTTATCGAAAGGGAAATGAGAAAAGCAAATGATCTTTGTCATCATTTTAAGCTACGATGGGTAAGTGAAGATAAACACAGTTAATGCTCCTGTCCATGTGGTGTTTTTGCTGTAACGTTAATCTCACATAACTTTACCACACAACTTGTCTGACAGTGTCTTTCCTTCTAGCGGTAAATGATTCAGAGCTGTTGTGTTTTATTGCACAGTTATTTAACGTTGTCTAGTTTCTGACCGTAAACCGTGTTGCTTAGCTACATTTTACCACTTTTTGCGGCTTTTTCATTTAATGAAGAAAGTCATCGTCAAACATAATGGAGAAGAACGTGGCTATTTAGGATTAACTTCATTACCGAAAAATAAGTGATATTTTAATGTAAGTATGCAACCAATTTCTGTATGAGTAATTCGGCATACATTCAATAAACTTTGTGACCAGTATAAACTTTCAAAAGTAACCAAATCGTTATTCCTGTAGCTAATTTCTCGCTTTTCCGCAAGTTTCATGTTCATGTTTGGGAGCTAAGAGTTAAAACCTGTGAGCTACTTTAGGTGATTCTTCTTCTTTATTTAGGCCGAATTAAACAGTATTTCTTAGTAAGTCAGATTGCTCACTAAGGTTTATTTACATGTTGTACAAGTTTTGGCAACAGCAAGAAAGTTTTAAATTATATGTTTTTTTTGTGTTTTTTTTTAATGGAGATTGGTGTTGGACATGAGACTGATGACACATGGAGGCTTATTTATCTCTTCTCCTGCATCTGTCCTCATTTTATTGCAGCATTTGCTCCATTACAAGGCATGAAGCAGCTAATTCAAGTCAGAGAGTTGGTTAAGTTCATTGGGATTTCGTGCTGAGAGGATAGCGGCTATATTGAAATGATCTGCAGGTGTTGCCAAGTTGAGGAAAAACCGTTGAGTTAATGAGTATGTGAGCTCCTGAGCTCCTATGATTAGGTCCTGAAAGAATCTCGGTTGTAAATTTTATTAATCAGCTCATTTATTTTGTGCTAAGTTCAAAATAAATGTATATTTTTTTAAATATTGAATCTTAAAGCCACGTGTCCTTTGTTAACCAAAGTTGTTGAAATCCATCCCTGAATGCAAAGAAACTGTTCTGGTAATAGATTAGTCATAGCAATGTACTTTATCTTGGTGTGTCCTTTTATGGTGGCATTTACCAAGCCTCCATTTTTCTTTTATTATAGTTTTAACAGTCTGTTGATGACAAACCACAGTCACACAATACCTCACCTACAACATGTTCTGTCATGCCGCGCTCCTCGAGGAGAGCACTTTGTGGTTGTTTTGAAGGTACAATTAGGTTTAATTTAGCTGCCAAGTGATGATGGGGAACGTCAGCTTCATGGGTCCCCTGTCTGGTTTCTACCTGGATGAGTCAGGGAGTTTCACTAAAAAAAAAAAAAAATGCATGGATACCTTTCTCCAGAGTTGACAGCCATATAAACACCAGCAGAGTTCATTTAGACTCACCCTCTGGCTTTGTCACTTGATATCACGACACCTTATTTTGTCATACTGACAATAAAAACATTCGACTTTGACTGTGTGACACATGAGATGGGAAGCCAGCAGTTTTATATGTGTTTGCACATGTTACGGTAACCAGCTAGTATATTTTAGAATTTACGGTATTTCAGAGAGAAGGTTTGATTACCATCACAGGGTTTGGATATAGTTGATCTAAACATAGCTTAAATCAGTGGTTGCAACTGGGTGCAAATCTTTCCGCACAATAATTATGGACAGTCTGCTGATCCTTCTTCCTGCAGCTCAGGAAACGCAACTCATGCCTTCCTGTACTACATACCGCACACAGACGACTAATGCAAGTGGGTCAGTTCGGGAGTTGCATTGTCATTGCGTGGTCTGGCAATGATCGAGTTGCATTCCAGCACACACATACGTTTGATTTAGGTCAACCAAACAAAGGCGTCACTTGCAACACTGACTGACCGACTGTCTCTAGTTAAATTTATTCCCCGACCCCCTTCTTCTCTTATACAGCTTGGTAGGAATGCTCTGCAGCTCGTAGAGTTATTATGATCATGAGCTGTGCAGTGGAATTTTACCATGTTTCCCCTTCTCCAGATTCTTCTCAGCCTCGGTCCTAATGTGCAACGTGTCCAAATGGTTTGGTTCCAGCAAGCCAGGAGCCGCTGTACAAGAGAGCGTACAGTGACTACACTGATGTTGGCTCAGGGAATTTGAACCTGGGTGGGTGCCTCTGTAGAACTGAACATCAAGCCTGTCAGTGTTTGATAGCATTAATTACATGGAGCAAGATTATAGCTTTATACCATATGTATGGCACAGAAGCCTCAGTTAATCACAGTTTATATTTCTATATGTCTTCTCTTTTCCTCCTCCACTTTTGTAAATAGCTCAAACTGATGATCTTTAGGCCCAAAGTGTAGATAGGTGTGGTTTAGATATTTTCCCTCACTCACCTAATTGTGACTGGTTGTTTAGTATGTCTCGAGGTTCATGTGTTTTCTTGCCTCTGCAGGCCTTTCAAATCACATAAAGTGTACACTCTCCCCACTTATCTGAAAGATGGCTCTGCAACAGCGCTGAATTAGATTTAATGCTTTGCTGTGTCATTGGCATTTTGTCTTTGGCCTGCCCTGTGGTTTAGGAAAACAGCTACAGAGAAAGTAGAATTCCCCTGGGGGTAGAGGATGGTTGGGGCAGCAGAGCTCTGCAATAACCTTGTTTCTACTACTGTGTTTCCTTTTTCTTACTTGGTTTATTTTTGGAAACTGACCTTGACAGGAACCTATCCTTCCTGACCTTCTGTCTGCCCCTACCTACACCTAGTCGACAACTTCAGATGTGTGATATTTCAAAAGAATCTGTGCCCTCCTGTGTTACATCTGTATCCTTTTGACCCTGCAGTGTGTTGTCTGGGCTTGTTTTTAAGTGCAGAGTGATGGATGAGTAACTTTTGTGTCTTGACTTCTTTTTAGGTTGTTTACAAAAGGAGACAAGGCGGCAATGACACTCTGCTCGCAGAAGACGATGCCTAAAGACGGTTAAACCCATAAATCTTGTGACGCTCCTGTTTGTTCTTATCATATCTGTAGTCATAATACCAGATTAGGTGGGATTTTTTTGTCTGTCTTTGCGAGGAACTCCCTGATGCATTCACCCATGGAGAACTGAGGCTGAGCTGACACTTGCCCCCTCTCAACATGCTGGCTCTGAGGCCGGAGCAGGGCAGGCGAGGGGGTGGTGAGGTCGATCGCCTGCAGAAAGGGGCCACTGTGGCCTGGCAGGGCCGGCAGTCAGGGAGGCCGCCTTCTCGTGAGCAGGGCATTAACATCAGGGACAAGATCTCTCAGTGGGAAGGCCGCAGTCAGCAGGGCAGCAGTCAGGATGCCGGAGTGAGAGCACACCCTCCCGTCGTATCTAGGACTCTGTCTGCAGATGTCCTGGGCAACGGATGTTTAAATGAGGCTTCAAGAGGCGGGGTCAATGCCAAAACCAGCCACTCAAAAACTAAAAGCTTTGGATTGGATTTTCGAGAATCCCCATCACAGGCTGAACATGGTGTGGTTGGCAGGAAGTCAGAGCCTTTACAGAAATGTTCCAATGAATTTTCAGCTTCATCACCGGGGAATAAACCACTCGCAGCACAAACATTTGTATCTCCCAAAGCGGAGGCTAAAACCACTAACTCTGCAGGTAAACAAACCTTCACCACCAATGGCAACCAAACAATGGATCACATCTTGGATGTTGAAGTAGTTTCTAAACCTCTACCTCTATCAACTGACGACCAAGAAGACAACATGCCTGCTGGGAACTTCTACACTTCACGGGGTTTCTGGCGTAAGCTTGAGGGAGACAGACTGCTCTGGGAGAAAGGACGGGAGTGTTCAGGTGAGCCTCAACCTCCTCCCAAACCTCAGCGGACATTCCAGTATCGAGGAGCCAACAACAACAACATCTCAAGGCATATAGCGCAATGGGACAGAAGCTGTCCTCATAACAGCCACTCCAATGTGGGGAGTAGGAGGGTAGCCCACCCACCTAGCTTCCCACCTCCTCCATGTCCAGTTGCAAAGACTGGTGGGCTCTCGAGGCATAAAAAGAATAGGTGAGTCAATGCACTAAAAGCAGAGCACAAATGACTCGCATATCGGCTCTGTCAACAGTTTGGGTTAAAATTATATGCTTTTCATGACCACTGGAATTTTCTTTAACAGTTCACATTTTATTTTTACTTTGAAGAAAACAGCTCCTGCTGATATAATATGAGAAATGCAACCTGTAAAAACACACATTGCAATTAAGCTCTGCTTTGGACACTTTGAAAGGGAAACGTTTGATGCTAGTGTTTTTGGTCTAGTTTTGAGGAGGTCACTGTCATAGTATAATTGCTGGCCAGGGTTCAGGTGTGATGTCACATGATATCTGGCAGCATTGTTCTCTATTGTCTTGATGTGACCTAGTTCCTCAGCAGTTATGGGGCAAGGGTCATCATCTAGAGGCACGCACACACACACCCTGGCTTACTAACAAAACTAGATGTAACTGTGTAGTCCATGTTCATTGTCAGCTCTGGACTAATTAGATGGCGTGGCTTTTGATAATTCAGGTCTCTGCAACTGTCATGTCCTATGTTATAATCCTATAATAAGAAAAGATATTCACATCTTTAATGAAATTAAAATCTAAATAACCAAAGCATAGCAAGCGAAGCCTGTTTTTTATTTTGTGCTAGCTTAGTATGGTGCTCTCTGCACATTCCACAATGAATATTTAAGTTCATGCATCATAAAATTTAGAGTAACTGTGCATGATCTTTTGAAGAAATGTTCATGTTTGCTGCAGGGTTTTATTTACTTGTTTTTATTTCCAAAATCAACAAAATATATACCGTGCCCCCCGGTTTACTGGAATATAGCCTAACTTTTATCTGGGGAAACTGCTCAAATGGTGCAAAAATGAACCAAATTATCACGCGATACCCCAGGGAATTTTACACGTTCATTTAAATAAATAGTCACTCAATTGGGCAGAAAACAGCTCAGTCTGGCCACACTGTGCCTAATGATGATGTCTTTAAAGCAACTGATTCAAGAGAGTCCTGGGAAATGAAGTGGAAATTTAATGTCTCATTATCCTGTAATTGCCACTTGTGGCCACGGTGGCTGTTTCCTAGCTAAAGCTACTTGCTTTAGCTATAGCTGTATTGCATTTACTGTGCTCTTACTGTAAAACTGTAAAAACAGGTCTCCAGAACTACTCATTGTGGTCCAGTGTTGTCATTATACTTTTTAAATTGGCAGTGCAATCACAGGGTTCCTGGTTTACCAACTTCAGAGCCATTAGCTTTCATTTATTCTTGTGTATTATGGAATATCTCCTTGGGCCTTGGTATTACATCACAGTGAAATCAGCTAAAGAAATTTGAACTTTGACTGTCTCTTGAAATTTTCAACAATAATGATATTTCCAACTGTTGTCTTTGTATAAATCCTGTCACACACTCTCCCTTGTTTCCCTTTTTTAAATGACTTCTGTATCATATGCACAGTCACTTCCTTTCTTGACAGCTTATCACATTCTCTGTATTTGACATCAACATAAAGAATTCTGTTGAGGGACATTGGCTGAACATGAGACAATAGTGTAAACAATAGCGAGCTAGCTATCTTTAGGACAGTAGCCAGGCCCCTCTTTCTCACTGCTTCCCTTCCTTCCCTGCTGCAGGAAGTCCTTTGAGTACGAGGACGCGGCTCGTCTGATGGTGAAGCAAGAAAAACCAGGGGGCGAGGCGAGGCATTCGCACCTTTACCATGCTTATTCTGACGACAATATTTACGAAGACATTGTCTGTAAGTTGTACTATGTCATGCGCACCAAAGAAGACATTGTAGACTGTCTGATTTAGGTATAGGAGGCTTAAATGGATAAAAGTAATACCTAATATTAGTTACCTAAATTTCTCAATTTCCAAACACCTTTTTTAAATGAATGAAAACATTTTTCTTTATTTCCAAAACTTTATCTTACAAAATGCAGTGTTGAGGTAAAATAAAGTGTTAGGGGAGATATTAATTTCTCTTTCCAGAAATTGAATCAATACAAGCTCAACTCTCATTGACTGCATCGGAAACAGGCGAGGTTTGTAATAAATCAGCTCAGACAGTTGCAGTTCAGTAAACTCCAGTGGCAGAGGGCAGACATGTAGTAATACTGCACTGAGTATTTGTATCCATATCCATGGAGTGGTGATATTATTCAAATTCTAGGTTTAAAAGTGGTCACTAAATTGTAAATTGTTTAATCTGTAAAAGATAAGATAAAAAAAACAATAAAGTGCTCAATTTTCTTTAGATAGAAAATCATCATTTATATATCCACAGCAGACTCTCAGTCTATTCCTGTCCTGCCCGGAGAGTCATCATTACTACTTGGTGATATCTTTCACTATGTACAGCCTGTAAATCCACCAGCCACATTCCTAATCTGTCCCATCACCTCATCTTCCCTCAGGTGAAGTGACCCGAGATAACCCCTATGAGGATGTCAAGCTGTCTCCCATGTGTCTACCTATTGCAAAGCCTCAACTCCCAAAGGTAAAGGAAGATATTCCATTTTTGTCTCAGTCTCACAGCACAGACACATTTCTATTATGTGAACTGTGTGAATGTAATGGAATAGTTAAGATTGTAAGGGAGGAAACGGGAAGTGTCGTACTTCGATATTATATAATGACCTAAAACCAAGCGATGATTCCACAGATGCCCCCTAAACCCCAAACGTTGCACGGTTATGCTAGCAAGTCGGAGAGGAAGGGCTTCGTATCAGCGTCCAAATCATCAACCATCACGGAAACCGGCAAACCAGTGACACCGCGGCGCCCAAGTACACAGAAAACACAGAGGCTGCCTCAGGTAATTGATCAATGGACCTTGTTAGTAAAAGTAATTTTATTAAAATACATAATAGATATTGTGTTTTATTTTTGTGCTGCTGAACAGTAGAGTAACAAAGTGATATCTGCTCTGTTGGACAATGAATCATGTTGCATGGGAAAGACATGGGGGTGGAGACTTGTTGAGCAGGAAGGAGAAAACGCTGAGAGAAACAGATAGCAGTAGGTACAGACTCTTTCATTGGAATTCAGACAGGATATATGAATTCAGATATTTGACCAATGGCGGTGGAAAGAGTGTCGACAGAGGGGAACTTTGACAATGAGGTACAGTAATAACAACAAAGTTGTTTACACATAGTGTGTCTGTTACTCTGAGAAATATCAAAGGGCTATAGCTTGACACAATTCCTGTCAGCAGGTGTGACAAGTGCCGGTTAAATGTTTGTTGTGTGGTATTTTGTAAGAAGTCGTTGTTGTTCTATTTACTTTCCATCACCGTGCCTGATTTTTAAATAACAAGTAGTTGAGAATATATTTATCTTAACTAATGAGAATAAAACACAACACTTTGTCAACAGCTCTTCATATACTTTTTGAGATCAGGTATTTCTACATAGATAGATGTCATAACAGCTCAATAAGTATTTTTCTGCTTAACAATAGTACCATTACCTCAGTCAGAGTATTTTAGTGTCTTTCCTTACACTGTTGTACAAGTTTTTCTCCTCAACTGGCAGTGCTCTGTGTGTCCTCTCACAGATAAGTTTGAACTTCCTGTACGTGCCTGTTTCAGTGTATTAATGCAGGGCAACAATCCACTATCAAATATTCAGCTGTGTGCTTTCAGGACATGAACAGAAGAATGCAGGAATGTAAGGATGAAAAATGCTGAAAATCTATAATAT
Organism: Polydactylus sextarius; assembly: GCA_016801845.1. NCBI lineage: Eukaryota > Metazoa > Chordata > Actinopteri > Polynemidae > Polydactylus > Polydactylus sextarius. The sequence continues at coordinate 23,562,664 of CM028909.1, read as the reverse complement.
AATTATGTACTTAGACGCTGTTATATCCCGATTCCCTGTAATCCTGATTCTATAATGGCTGTGAAATTATGGGGCTGACAAGCACCTGTGTGTGTTGTACAACACAGTACGTCAACAAGATTGAAACCATCTTTGACGAGAAGCGAGGAAGAAAAAGAGTGAAGAACCAGGGCGTCTCAGTACGAGGTACTCACACACACACACACAGACACACACACACGCGCGACACACGCATATAGCCTGTCGCAGATGCCCAAATGTCACCCACATCAACACTTCAATAAGATTAAGTTGAGCCTCTTGGTGGAAATACCCAGCTTTTGATGGTACACACAGGGCCAGCTGCATTAGGAGAAGCCGCTGATTATGAAACAAAGGCTGACTGTCTGCATCTGATTATGGCTTCTCAAGTCTTTTCCATTCCTCTGCTTCTAGCTAATCTCTGACTCTTCTAATTTATATCAACAGAAGAGACCAGCGGGACCGAGAGTGACCCTGAGGACAACACCAAAGGTATCAACATGGAGTTACGCTGTTTTGTAATGTCCCTTCATGTTAAGTCTGGTTTTCAGGTTCAAGTTATGGGGTAATTAGTTAACTCATTTAATTATTTAAAAATACCTTCAAGTTTTAGCTTCTCAGATTTGAGAATCTGCTGAATCTTAATTTTGGATTTCAGCTTTATTGCATAAAACTGTAAGATGTTGACGTGTGAGTTTTTTGGTGATTTTTGGAGCAAGTTATTAATTGAAATAAGACTAAATCTACATCCATGCTAGCAGCACTAAATCCTAATGTTAGCATGTTATGTTATGTTATATATATATATATATATATACTCATTATGAAATATTTACGTGATATATATATATATATATATATATATATATATATATATATATAGTGCTTCTATCCCTTAAGTCACACGTGCCAACCACTTATTCACCCAGAAAACAAACCAAAGACACATTCCAGTAATATCCAAGCAAGGCTTGTGGGAAATATGGTTTAAACTTTGAGAAACTCAAATAATAGCCCCATTGTGAGATTAGCCATGACTACGGTTTCAGATTCTGTATCACCAGTGTTAGGGTCACAATTACATTTTACATTGATTTTTAAAATGCCTTATATTGCTCCTCTGTGCTGGATTAGATATGTCCCAGGACAAGCATAACCATATTGTTTCACTGTGTGGTGTCCAGCAGGCTCCAGGAGATCGGTTTACATTCAGTCTACACTGAAACGTCGGCCAGGCTACCGCACCCTGGAGAGAGATCTGATCCAGCTGCAGCAGCAGCAGCTTTTCCAGATCTTCGTGGTGGTGTCGCTGAGAAAAGGCTCCCCGGGGAACACCTACTCCCCTGAAATAACGCAACAGTTCCCCAAAATGGTTAGAAAGAGTCTGCACAGTAACATTACTCCACCCTTGTTCTAAGCAAAGGTCACAGCTCTCTTTTGATTGTGGCTCTTGAACAGAATGGTCTCCTGCGTGACACTTCTAAACTTAATCTTGTTTGGCAAAATTAAAGAAAGATGATTCTTATCATTCCTGACTAAGAATTTCCCAGGATTTCCCAGGAGTCAAGAGCATCTGTCACACTAAGTTGATGACTTTTGTTTTATATGTGGTTTGTTATTGAGTCTCAGCTAGGAGTCTCATATTGTCATTGTGTTAGCATTTTATAAGGAGTTATTTATAACAACCATTTGGTTGAACAGCAGTTAAATCTCTTGTGAAAAATAGCCAAGTCAATTAAATATTGTATGACTCAGATCTCCAATTTCCTATATTTAACTGAGATCATTTCTATTGAATCATATTGTAATGTAGTTAAATGGTGACTGATTTCACCTGATGTCTCTCTGGAAGTTATTTGGAAAATGTTGCTGCTCTAAACTGGGGTCTCTTGTGTTTCAGTTTGAGAAGTCCTCTCGTCTCTCCAGAGAGGCTGAGGATCAGCTCAAAGTCATTCCCAAGTTCTGCTTCCCTGACTCACTGGACTGGAAACCCTCAGCACACATGCCAAGGTCAGATTATACACTATAGTAAACATTTGAATTGCATGCCACAGGTATTCTTTATGTATGAATTTTATCCATCTATCATTTCTCCTTTATGTCTTTATCTCTGTTGTCACTGTAAACACCTTTGATGTGTGAACTGCTTTCATATACAGTATTTATACTAAATCCCTGCACCGTAATTATCAGTTGTGTTATCTTTAATACCCCCATTTCCTCTTTTGCTATTTATATCCTGAGCTGTCAGCTGTACCCCATAAATTGCTGCTGCAACAACCCAAAGTCCCCACAGGGATCATTAAAGTTTCATCTGATCTAATTAAATCTTTGAGTGCTAAGGGGCATTAAACATTCTTTTTTTTATGGTTGAAATGGTTCACTGTTGTAATGTGGGTTATGTGCTCAACTTAGATCTTCCCTCTGCCTTCAACATAACAACACTTTGTCTGCAGTAGTGCAAATAAACAAAAAAACATAGCTGTCCGTTTACCCACTCTCTGTGTGCTCTGCTTTTAAATCTCCCAAGATTTAAGCAAAATAATCAGGAACCGTTTTTAATTTTAAGTTTATTTTAAATCCATCCCCTAAAGACATCTTTAGTTTTAGTTTTTATACAAAGATTTAAAGAAAAATCTGGTCAGATGTTTTTCATCAGATGAAGGTCAGCACAGATGAGCTGACTTAACTGGATTTAATTGCTGACTATCATCCCCTGTGTATTGATCTTTTGTTTGCAGTGAGACCTTCTCCTTCGTCCTGACCGGAGAAGACGGCAGCCGTTGGTTTTGTTACTGCCGTAAGATCCTGGTGAGTGCAGATGAGTAAACATGTGTGGCTGAGTCAATGACTCGAGTGTTTGTGTGCTTGTGTATGTGTGTCTGTGATGACATGGCAGTTTGCCATGTGCTTACTCAACATCTTCGGGGAGATGTGAATCAGTATATGTGAATCACAGACCATACCACTTCTAAATCAGTGACAGAGAACAAGAAGAATTTCATAATTTTCCTCTTTTTCCCTTCACAAAGAGAACTGCTTTTAGATCCCTTTTACGACGCTTTTCAAAACTCACTTTTTAAGCTTGAAATTATGAGATATATCTCTATATACCTCCCTGTTCTTGTGGTCTCTGGAGACTCTGTAATCTGTCCTACATGCAGCCAGAGCAGAGATAAACCTGACATGAAGAGTTTTATGTATTTGCTTTGTTTTGTTAAGCTCTGCTTAACAAAACACACTCACTGCTGTTGTTGTAAACACGGATTGACTTTAGACTTTAGACATTTGATTTGTTATCTTGTTTTTTTTTCTGCAGCTGTCAATGACAATACTATTTAACATCAATTAATGTATGCCTTGTTGTAGGTTGAATTCTGTTTATATTTCATACATTCTATGGTGTTTTTTTTTTTTTTATTCATGCGTTGTTACCTGCTTTGTGACATATGAAACTGCATTTGTGTTTTCAAGCCCAGTGGAAAGGGGAAGCGGCTTCCTGAGGTGCACTGTATTGTCAGCAAGCTGGGCTGTTTCAACCTATTTGCAAAGGTAAATTTGCCACATAGTGCATCCGTGCTCTCGTTTCTGCACATTGGCAGGTGAAAAGATTTGGAAAAGTTCAGTTCACTAATCCACTTCAAGTGCATGAAAACTGCTGCCTTGAAACTCCTTGTATATATTAGCATGGAATAAGGCCACAATGCAAAATAATCCTGAGCAATCACTGGGTGTGTTTATTTTTTTTTTTCAAAAGAAGACATTGTATGCATGCAGTGTTGTCCCACCCTTTTAACAGTTGGCTGAGTGAAATCTGCAAACTGTGAGTGTGAATTTAACCAGGAAGAAATTTAAAAGCTGCATTTTACGTCTGCTCTATAGTTTTGGCTTTCATCAGCACTAGTTCCTTCAGGACACTCAGTGATTTGTCTGGCACTCTCTGCTCAGATTCTGGAGGAGGTGGAGAGGCGTCGAGAGATTTCCCCAGCGCTGGTTTACCCTTTTATGCGGAGTGTGATGGAGGCCCCCTTTCCAGCCCCCGGACGCACAGTCACCGTCAAAAGCTTCCTCCCTGGCTCTGGGAATGAGGTAACCCTGAAACCAAAAGAGGAAATGTTAATTAGTAGTTTTGTTCCTCTGAACCACTCCTTTCTGCACTCAGAGTAACTCAGAATGGGAGTTTATCTGTGCAACAATAGGGATGGCTATTTCAGCATTGAAGGGTTCATGTCAGGACGGCTATATATACAGTATGTTACAACAGTTAACAGTCATTTTAGTCACTACTGTTCTCAGACTTCAAAACAGTGAATTATAGTGATCCCTTCACCTACTGTGGTGGTTCCAGAAGCCCCTGCCAGAGGTGAAAATCAGCCAAGTAGTAGCCATGTATTTATTTTATTATTTAAGCCTTCATAAACCCTCCCACACTCTTATAAACCTTTCACTTTTTAGGCTAGAAGTTGCTTTTTTACTGCAAAATAATAAAATCTAAAAAAATAAAAATGAGGAAAAAAAAAAAAAAAAATAAAAATACTTGTGGACCGCAGAATCCTAACAAATAATGAAGACTCCCGCGTTATAAATGTACATATGCTAGCCACAAAAAAACACGATGCATTGAAGCTGCGAGAGATGAAGAGCCATATAGCGATGGATCACTGTAATAACCCATCCCAACTAAATCAGGTACAAACTCGTTTGTTTCACAAAACGTCATCCCCCACCAGCTTGTATTCATGTGTATATGGATTAAAAAGTGTTTTTTTCATAGCACATAGCTTTCCATTTTTAAATTCTAACCATGTAGTGTGTCTTGTTTCTTTGTCAGGCACTGACTCTCAGTCGGCCGGTGGATTCCAGGCTAGAGCATGTGGATTTTGACAGTCTGCTGCAGTGTCTCAGTGTCGGGAAACTCCTGCAGGTGTTTGCGTCTCTTCTGCTCGAGAGGAGAGTCATCTTCATCGCTGACAAACTTAGGTACCGCTGTGGTAAAACACACACAACACCGCAGGACCATCAGTATTTATATTCATGAGGGTGATAAAATCATTTGAAATGTTTAATGCAAGTAATGAAAAACAAAACAGACATAAATCAGCTACAGCCCACGCTTGATTGCCTCACATAAGCCTGTGGCCAGTATTATCTATCTCTGTGTACTTTGGCCTCAGTGTTCACACACAGTCCACATGGCGAGTTTTTGTCTCAGCTGACTTAAACAGGTTGTCACTCTATTCGAGCTGAAAAATAATCTTGTATCAAATGTATTAACACTGAATACATGATATCACACACATCTTAAACTGTAAATGAATTAATTTATCATAATTATTATTACATTAAAAAAGTATTGTATTTATTTATAACTGATATAAATGTTAATAAATGTTCTCATCAATATTTACTCCTCCTCCTACTGCTACTATAATAATAATAATATACTTGCACAATGAATTATCTTCATTTATCACATGCAACTTACTGAAACTGTCTGTTTCAGTTGAGTTTGAGACTGTGACAGTGTGAGGTTGTTGATGGCTACATTTTTTTTCACGATGACCTATGCCTAATAATGTTGATCACAGTGACTACATTATGAATTCAAAGTTGTGATGGAGTCAGCAGCATAATGAAGCGGTTTGAAATGAAAAGGTTCAAAAAGGTCACTAGAAATGCAATTATCCAGCAGCTGATTGGATATTAAATGTACCAGGACTCTGCAGAGGAAAAGTGGATGAGAAATTGGTTTAAAGTTATTAAAAATGGCTGGATTTAGAGGGTTTTTTTCCACTGAGGGAGAATAATAACCACAGTTTGAAACCAAAAAGACACCACCCTTAAGAACAATGATGAATGACTAGTCGCTTTTTATATGGAGAGGATAATAGGAAGTCGAGATGAGTGTTCTTTGGAAAAAGTGCTGAGCTTGAGTGTGTCCCAAAGATGAGAAAAATTTCAAAAGCTTTAGAAACTGTCAGGTCTAAAGGAAATGGGGAAGGTATTTCTTAGCAAGTGTGCAGCTGACCTGAAAGAGCCAAGGATTGTCACCAATAGCAGTAGTAAATCCTACACTAGGAGTATTAGCATCAATCAGATGTGTTTTGGGAGAATCCATGGATACACAAGGAGTATTTGCTGAAAGCTCGTACAGTTGGTGGAAAAGACCAGTGTGGCATTTCTGCTTTCAGGCAGCTTTGACTGATGTCTTTGTGTCACATGATCAGTGTAAGAACTGAATAATGTTTTTGTGTTTCATCTCGTCTCTCCTCCTCTCTTCACTGCAGTGTCTTGTCTCGGTGCAGCCACGCAGCACTGGCGCTGCTCTACCCGTTCACCTGGCAGCACACGTTCATCCCCGTGTTACCAGCCAGTATGTTGGACATCAGCTGCTCCCCAACGCCGTTCCTCATCGGAGTCCTGGCACCGTGTCTGCCGCAGCTGCTCGAGCTACCCATTGAAGAGGTCAGTCAGACGTAGAAGCCTGGTGAAGGTTTTGCTGATGTTTGCCACCATGTTCTGGCTGAATATTCACTGTATATTGTGAGTGAATGCAGGGCCAGCAGGACATCTGCTGTAGCACTAACGGCAGTATAGGAGCAGCAGCTCAGGATCACTTGTTGCGAAATACTGAACTTGTGCAGTTAGTAACTGTCATTCTTTCCTTTTGCTGTCTTTCCAGGTGCTCATAGTGGATCTGTGTGCAGACAAGTTTGTCATTCAGGTGTGTACACATAGCAGTGTATAATGGGAATGGTAGGTGTGGTTCCAGTGGGAAAATGGCCTTGTCTATACTTGTTTGAATGTTTTGAAGGTGACAGACAAACCTTAAGTTACATTCACAGTTGGCACAGGGATGATGAAATACAGAATGACATGCCCTTCCTCCTCTATTAGCTACAAGATATAGTGACAAGCAGTGATGGACTTGCCAATCTAGTGCAAGTTGTTATACAATATGGATACTCTAGTTTCAGTATAACTGTTACCTTCCCTCCTCATCATGTAACAGGAACTACATCTCTGTTTGAACAAAGCTGAATTATATTTGACATACACAGTCAGGTCTGTTGATGTGTTGTTTAAGCAATGACAACGTTATATTCTTGTGTTTCTTAGTCTAGTAACAGTGGAGTTGAAATATGATTTTGTCACAACAGGTTTGTGAAACATGAGACCAAGAAGAATGTAGATGCATGTTTTGACAGTGTGTAAAACAGATTAGATGTAAGTTAGTGACCTTTGCTGTGATGTGTGACAGATGGGTGATGAAGACTGCATCCTGCCCAGCAAACTGCAGGCAGCACTGCAGCAGATCCTGGAGGAGAGGGAAGCTATCCTGAGATGTGAAAATGGAGACAGATGTGGAGGTGAGTTTAACAGACATCACGTGTCAGACAGTAGAGTGCTATGTCTCAGTCACTGATCATAAAGCCCTGAACAGCCTCTGCATCACCAGACAAAGTTCCTGTTTCTACCTGTCTGTAGTGTAACATTTACAAGTCCTGTTCGTCAATACAGCAAAATGGCTCTGTATTTTATAAAATTAACAGAATCTAGAGTTCACTTGCCTCTGAGAATGTTAACATGTTTCTTTTTCTCCATCGGCACAGGCCAGCAGGCTGACCTGAGCTCTCTGGTGTCAGAGGGTTTCGTGCGGTTCTTCGTGGAACTGGTCGGCCACTATCCTCTCCACATGGTCGAATCCTCCAACGGTAGCAGGGAGCTTCAGCGCGACAGCTTCCGCAAGTCTCATCCCTCCCGTGGAGTTCGGCAGTTCCTGCAGCTCTTCATGGACACTCAAATGTTTGCTGGCTTCATTCAGGACAAAGAGCTGCGCAAGGGAGGAGGAAGAGGTACCAGTGATGCAACAGTGCCCTCTGTCATGAGGGTCTTTCTATAATCACTTGCCCTGATGAAAAAAGGACAAAAACATTCTCTGCCCTTAAATTTGGATGAGTATTTTCTAACTTAAATTATTTAAATAATTAATTATTTCTAAATGTGGATTTCAGATTCCATTTAATAGATGTTTATTAACTGTCTCTACTTTTTCACGTTCCAAAGTACAAAAGCACAAAGTTCCAGCTCGTTAAACGAGCAGCCTGATGTCTTCAAAGAACATGTTAAATATCATCTTAACAAGATTTCTCATAAAAGTTGGAGCAGTGGCGTCAGATGTCTCCACACAATAATGAAATAAATATAGCTAGCATTTAATCATATTAAAGCAGACATATGACCTCAGTCATGACATGTTTTGTCCTGAAATAACACGAACAGAAGACGTTTGTATGCATAAAGTGAACTACACCACATAGGAAGAAAATCTTAACCTCGTTTCTGGCTGAATATTTTCTCTCTCAGGCCTGTTTGAAGTCAGAGTGGCAGAGTATATGGATTCGTACCCTGAGCCGGAGCCGAGTGGTGTGAACAAATTTCTGAAAGGACTGGGTGAGTGTTACTGTCATCAGATGTTTGACTTTAAAGTATTGGTTGTTTTCAGTAGCTAACAGTTGATTTGTTTGTTGATCTTTAGGAAACAAGATGAAGCTCCTACAGATGAAATGAAAACAGACCAACACTCACAACACTTGCTGCTGCTGGACTGATGTGTGAGTGGATGAGAGTCTTGTGTCTGGATGTGAACAGGACAGTGAAGAGTTTGGAAATGAGACGAATGTGTTTGCATGTTTAAGAGCAGTGCACTTCTCATTGGATGAAAACTGGAAACAATTCTATATTTCTTTTCTATTATTGTTTTATGAAGCCTTGGGGACTTGGAGGCATCGTGCCCTTATGATGCTACAACAAAAACCAACAACACAAAATCCATTCTAGCTCGTTATCAACCTTGAATATTTGGGGGATGTAACTAGCTGTTCTCTTTGTCTTTGAATGTTTACCTACAAAACATTTTTCTTACTTGGACCAGTTCTGCAGCACAATATGTGCATTTTACAGAAAATGCAACTTTAATGTTACATTTCAGTCTAATAAATACTTACCTGAAAATACTGCGTGTGGTTCTAACCTGATGCATGTTTTTATACATTTAATGTAAAACTGTGGTTTTATGTTTCCTCTCAGCACAAACTGTAAAAACATGTGTAACTGTTTGCATTTCAGATTACGTCGAGGGTTTTTAACTCTGACCAGAACATTTCAAAAATGTTTGGACTTTGGGTTAAAGCTGCTCTGTCACAACGAGTATTCAGACTCAGCAGAAATGTACTCATTCTTCTGTGCTTGACTGTCTCCCTGTTAACTGGAGTTGTAAATATGTTTGTTTGTTTTTTTTTACATTTTGCACATGTTGAGAACCATTGTACAGTATTTGGAGTATTTTTGTATTAAAGCATGACATGTCCTACATACTCTTTAAATAAATGGGTTCCCAAGGACAATATTTAATGTGTGGCTGCAATTTATAATGAAAAAAGCCTTGATAACTGGGTTGTACTGTTATAATGTGGCTGACTGAGCATTTCTGAGGAGCAACATTGCTGCATGTATAATTCAGCAAATATCAAGGTTCAGTATATATTGTTTCCATAGTTTCTCAATATGTTGTTGTACAAATAGCAACAGATGATGATTTCAGACTTTCTTTGTTAATTAAAAGTCAAAAAGGAACATTCAGGTTTTTAAATGAAACATTCTCTTGGGTTTCTCAGTGCTGCTTTAGTGGAAATATAGTAACATAAAATAAAAATATTCACTTCATCTGACTGGTTTGAAAGACTGAACACTTCATGTTCTTCATGTTAGGTTTCAGTTGTTACACAGAAGGAGGGGTGTGGATTTGTCCCTTGTCACTACCTTGGAAAACAACCGGGACATGATCTTGTAGAGGCCTGTACGAACAAGAAAAATGATTACAGCAAGCAAAACTTGTTTCAGTATGCATATTTGACAAACCTGATATATCAGGGGAATAGAATAGAATGGATGTGTTTTTTCTTCTGTTATGACCCAGAAGAAAATCAAATTTAGATGCAGATAAATATCACATGCCAGTCGGTTTCCACTCAGTTTTCTTTATAACGTGCAATACTATGCTGTCCTTGAATGACGGTCACTGCATTATAATTGAACTGTGATTTACATTTTACAGCTCATTATGTTAAATAGTTCTTCTGCACGTACCTCTGACCTTTCAAATAACTCATTATGTCCAATTCATATGATTAGAAGCCCGAAACAAAAAAAAGGGGGTGGAGGGTGAGGGGGGATGTTGGGTGACCTGAATGATTTAGTCTGAAAATTGTGTCTGAGAGGAGCCAGTGAGAGTCAGTCCTCCAGAGGACGGGTGTACAGAATGGATTTAACTTTTAAAGACACACCCTGAGAGCAGGGATGAAGGATTCTGGCAGAACAGGTTCTTCGGTGAGAGATGTTTTTTTTTTGCTCTTTTCTGAGCCTCCCAGGCAGAACACGCTGCACAGAGATCCCACCTCCTGAAGCCTGAGAGTCACATTTCAGGCTAACAAATCCTCCCCAGTCTCTCTTTAGTGTTGTGGGTGCCGTGCCATATCGCCACACAAAAACATCACAGCTGTATCATAAAAATGCATCTTCACCGTGACCACATGGGGGCACTGCATTCATACACTTCCTCTTAACAACACAGCAAAGGCGAGCTTGCAAAGTAGAGCACATTGAAAATCTTCCAGGAATGTTTTTCTTTTTTTCTTTCTTTTTTCATGCATCAACATTAGCAATAAAAATAAGACAGCTGCTGTTCTAACCAGTCTTTTTCTGGTGTTTGATACTAAATATTAGGACAAGATTACAGTTTTGTGTGCACAGTAATAAATTGTATCACTACAGAGCAATGCAGAAACACGACAGCGTTACCAACAATGGCTCTTGTTTGGTAAAGTTGGAATGATAAGCCACTGAAAAATATTTCCCATCATATTCTCAAATTCATTTCTGTTTGGGTAACAGTTGCTTAGAATTTGTAACATTAAGAACAATCATTAATAGGAGCCGATGAGATTGGAGCTGAAAGCCACAGACATTTTAAGAGGAGGCTAATAAATATCGGGGCATTGAAACATTATTGGTTTAGTATTCTTTAATGGACAAGAACAAAAGTATAGAATATTATCAGACTGAATGTCACAGAGGTCTGCAGCAAATGTCTGTACATTTCTATCCATTAGGATCTACTCTTAAAAGTCCATTTTACTTCCCTTGATGATCAACTGTAGCACAAGTCCTGATGATAGCCTGAAGGCCAGTAAAGAAAAAAAGTGATTACAAAATAAATAAATAAATAACTGAAGCTGGACTGTAATCTCAACACTGGTCTTATAACATTACTTTTGTTTTAGAGCCTGTTCATATGTAGCGTCATGCCTCAGAGGCTGGTTCTTTGTTGCTCAGAATTTGATCAGTTCACATTTTAGCAGCAGAAACAGGCAGTTTTGTGAGAACAACTCTAACACTGTTACAATCTCTGTGCTGTCCCAGCTTCACAGTGCTGACTGTGACTACGTAGCATTATTATTTAACCTTGACAAAACCCAAAGCTGTGACTTTTTTTTATAGACACAGAAAAACAGATAAAAACAAATTACATCTACAGAACTGAAATAAGTAGCGTAAGTAAATAAGACTCACTGTTGCTAAATATGCTAATGTTACTACTGTGTTTACTGCAGCTACTGTCCCTGTTATTAATGTTGCTGCCACATCTGTGCTCATCTCTGGCAGCAATGATTACTCTCTATGGAGGATTTTAAGTAAGTATATTTACTTATGTACTTATGTACTTCAGCTTGAATGTACTTTCCTGGAGTATATCCTGTTTACATCACTTTATGCTTCTCCCCCACTGCCACTTAGAGATATATTTTATTGTGCTACATTTATATCTCTCGGATGTCGCTACTAGATGCTTTTCAAATTAAGATGATACATGAATTAAACTCATCATAAAATACAGTATATTGCATATTACTTTTCATAGGTACAGTTCTATTACATGTTCTCTCTTTGTCTGTGAGTTTCCTCTCACAGCCCAAAAGCAGGTTTTGTTCAGTGATTACTTTAAATTGTGAGTGTGAGATTGACGACCTCCTCCCTCACCCACAGTCAGACTGGATTGACTTCAGCACCCATTGTGACATGGAAACTGAATGGAACCGGTCAGAGGGAGCCATTGGACTACATTACCCATGGTAACTACAAACAACATCACAAAAACACACCACACTTCAAACAGACACTTGCATTTGTAGTCTTATCAGTCACAGGACCCATAATGATTACTATAACTGATACCTGTTTGAAATGTAAGAGTCTCGAACAGCTCCATGTATTGTCTCTATTTTAGTCAATTGATGATAGCAATAATTGTTGTTCAATGAATAACTGAACAGCTACACGAATTAACAATCAATAAAGTAATGTAAACTATTCTGAAAGAATGGAAATGTTATCAGATGAACTGACTCAACTGTCAGTTAGCCCTCTGGGGGCAGCACAGAGGGAGCTCTCACCCGAGCTCTGCCTGCACAGTCTTATCTCCCCACAGCTCACTTCCTGTAGCTGCTCTCATTGTGACCTGGTTGTCACATGTGCCTCAGAGGCCGTTACAATCTGCACTATATATCAGAAGAATCGGAAGAATGTAAGAGCAGTTAAGACTTCAAAACAATGTGGAAATAGAAAATTTAAGATGCTGAAAAGATACAGGTAAAATAGAAAAGTGTTTGGTGTGAAGAATAGATATGAGAGAGAGAGAAAGAAGAGATGATTATCACAATTTCCTGCTGCTGCTATCACTGCTGTCACATTACTGGTAACATCGTTACACTTATAGATGCTGACATTCTTATTACAACAACCAGTGTGATACAGTCTCAATGTAAAAATGTATAATACCAGAGATAATAACATGCAGTAGAGGCATGAAGTGTGAAACAAAGAGTAAACGCAGAGAAAAGAGTTGCAGGGTGAAAAAAAAAAAAAGATTCTTTAAAAAAGAAAAAGAACAAACTAACATGAAATGAATCAAAGTATCACAAACTGCTTGTTGAACCTGGAGCCTTCAGGGTGCAGCTCCACAGTTTGCATCAGAAGGTAAATTGACTTAACAAAATCATCTGGTTTTATTTGAATGACATTAGATTTTGTCCTGTACCTTTTACACTGGACTTATAGAAGGATGTAGGTCACGTTACCGATGTTTTGTTACAGACTTTAAAAATGTGAACCTGTAACAACTGTTGTTTACGCTTTTTTTTTTCTTTTTTTTTTTTTTTTATCACAACACGTCTGGTTTAATATTTATTGAATCTGACCTATTACATTTATTGTGGAAACGCAGTGGGGTTTGTGAGACAACATGTTTTTTTTTTTTTTTTTTGTTATTTTTCACAATGTGTCATTGTTTCCAAGTGAATAAAAAAGCATAAACATAACCATAAACGCTGCATGTTGACAGTGGCAGCTGGTGAGGTGGAAAATGATAAGCTCACACCAAACAGAAATGCTGCTTGAACTCTGTTCAAAAGGAGGAGCTTTGTTTTGGAAAACTATTCTCAGCCCTGATAAGATTCAGGCCAGATGAATAACACTGTTTGTTACTTTCCTCAACTCTTCTTGGCTGAGCTCATCCTGCTCATCCAGCTAAGCTTTGATTAATTTCTTAATGATAATGCTAATATGTGCCAGATAAGCGGCGTTATCAACAATAAGGAGGAATACTTCCCACCCTCACCATGAATCAGCAAGAAAACCTCAGAGAGAACTGGAATAATTGCTCCAGGGCCAAAGATTATTTGAAGAAAAACGTGACTGTTTAGCAATTGTGGGTCATAAAGATAAGTTGATAAAAAGCCTTACAGTAAACTGTAAATATAGTCACAAGGTTGTACGTCAATACTGAGTTTACCTTTACTCTTTTTTTAAGTGCTTTTGAACTGTGTCGGTCACACCGAGATATGACCATGAAACACTTAAAAAGTAAGTGACTAGAACGAGACCTGACACAATTTATTAACACTTACTGATTACATTTATTGCTCTATTAATTACATGAAGAGAGTGAAATTTAAATGATGAAAGAGTGTTTATGATTTGAGTTGTGCAAAATGTTCTTCAGTATTTGCACGTCCAAGCATTATATTTACCCTATAGCCCAAAGCTAAACTCTTCCTCTTTGTTCTGACAACATGCATGGCTACTGTACATCACACCCACAGCATTTACAGGATGGGTAGGCTTTTTATTATCTTAATAAAGTTCACCATTGACCTTCTCTCACTCTGGCCCTTCGCTCTGGCATCTCAATTTTTGACAGTAAAAAGGACACAGACAGGAAATATAGACTCTGTGTGTTTGATCCAGTAACACAACTTTTATCCATTTAAAGCTGAAAAATCACATTCAGATTGACAGTCATGATTTTCCTTTCGTGCTGGAAAAACGGAGGCAAGGCTGCCAGTGGCTGCAGAGGTGTGGAAAACAGATTGGTGTTAAAAGGTGGAAAAACACGTTGAGGTGTGTGGTTACTTCATTACTTCTCTACAGGCCCGATATTGTTTTGTGTCACAGTAGTCATTTTGTGTCTCTGTGGTTATTTTTGTCTTTTTGCTCTTTTATTTCTTGGTCTCCAGGGCCCGTGCTTTGTATCTAGACAGATTCAATAATCTGTTGCATCTGATGAAATACACAAATGTAATGATCATTTTTGCCATATTATAACCCTTGCATATGTTACATTTCTGGTGCCATGGTGACCCAGTGGTACATCACATAACAGCAGTTATGTGATGTACATAACTGGATCAAATCTGGCTGTGGACCTTTGCAGCATGTAATTCACCTCATATGTCAAAGCAAAACTGTCCAAAGCATGGTGTACAAAAAGGGGAATGTGAAAAATTGGTTAAATATATATTCACATTATTATTATTATCTGAAACCAGACATGATAATGATATAACAAGCAGTTTTGAGAAGCTGTACTCAAGCTCTGTGGTGCTTTGATGTAATTGCTGATATCAGCTTGCTAACACACTCATAGTGACAATGTTATCACGCTGATGCTCAGCAGGTAAAATGTTTACCAGCATCACCATCTTAGTTTAGCGTGTTATTATTCTACAAATGGATAATTAGCATTTAAAAAGGCAGAGGCTGATGGAACTGATTTGCACATATTTTGTCATAAACTAAAGCATCAAAGTTATATGGATTCATCATCAATGTCTTAATCAAAGTTCCTGTTAATCCACTGCAAAATTTTGCAATAACTGCAATATTTCAAAAGATGAGGTGAAAACTTATGACTTTCTGATGAGAGTTGAAAAGTTGGAGGATTACTCAGATCATTAGAAATCATCAAATCATGTCCACCACGATAAAAGGTTTACACCCAAACAACTGCTGGAATATTTTAGGATGGACTGAGAGTGACAAACCAATCCCTACGCAACTCATATGACTAAACGTCAACATCTACCAGGAACAATATCCAGAATAATCAGAATTAGCAACAACATAATGAATGCATTCATACTTGTTTGACTACTGCCTAAACCCAAGGCCAGTGTGCATACAGAAACCACCTACTGTCTTTAGCTGCAACTCTGTGCACATTTGACCCTGAACACAACGCAAAAGCACAGATTTCACCACTAGTGGCTCAGAGACAGGAGGTGAAATCATCTTTGCTTTCTAGTGTTTGAGCAAATGTTGGGTCGGGTAGGTCGACAGTCAACATTGTGTCATTTTATAGCCTGCCTGCGCACACATCTTTCCCACTCACGTGTATCCATCCCATCCTTGGCAGCGACTTCACCCAACAATCCATCCTGTGAGATAACTTACTGCAGCTTATTACTTTCACCCTGCCATCCACTAAGTCTTGGACATTTTTATTATGATGCCCAGTTTGTGGATTCCAGGCAGGGAAATAAAATGTCTTTTGATTATATACCTTCTCCTTCCTCTAAGCACTCATAACTCAACGCCCAATAAATGACTTTGCTGATATGATACAGCAGTATTTGTGTTTGGGTTTGGGTTACTAAATAACTAAGTGGGTTAGGCAGCCGTTTTTCCAGACAAACGCTATCGCCTGATGGCCCACAGCCATTAGTCACTACCCATAAAAATAAAATGAGTAATCAAACAAAAACAAAACTTCCTTCAAGTTCAACAAGGAGCCTCTTCCTGGTGCAAATAGATATACTATTTTTGCTGAAATATATTTTTCCTGAAAATACTCCATTGAGCTTGTCTCGTTTTTAATTGTGATGTCACCTCTAAAACCAAACGTGACATCATGTTTGACATTATTAGACATTTTTCCTGATGTAGCATGACTCGGAAAATTTTCAACATACGTTTTAAAAAGCTGCTGTTTAGTCTGGGACTAGACTGACAACATTCAGCTTATTTGACAGGCTGTTCACACAGAACAAGAGGATAGTGGTGTATTCCCACCTGTTACCTTATCACTAACTGAATGGAAATGAATCCTTTATATGTATTATGCAGCATAAGCATACAGTTGGAGAGGACAGCTATGTAGATGTGACATACTGTTTGACAAGAAAAGAAATTCACTTGTCAGTTTGAAGGATTTGTTACTCTGTACATGTTGACCTGGATGTGAGGGGGGATTTGCATTCTGTGTGTTGTCTTTGAGGGAGGGGAGGCAGTGAAAACAGGTAGATATAAACATAAAAGGAGGTAGGGAGTGGTGGTGAGCTGGCCATGAATGTGTATTCTCAAGAATGTGAGGTCTTCACATCCTCCTCCCCCGCCTCCTCATCTTCCCCGCCTTCAGACATCACCACAAGGCCGAGACACCACATTTGCATAAAGTGCTAAAAAGGGAGCAGACAAAGCAAGGCAGGTAATATTGGCCAACGGACGCTGAGGAAGGAGGACCCAGAGCTGATACTGCCACAGCCAGCTATTACTCTGCCTCTGAGCACACACCCTCTTACACACACACACACACCTGTGTGGCTCCAGCAGATTATTCAGACCAGCGGAGAGGAGGACCTCAACCTTGGAACAGGTGCAATTAAAACACCGAAGTCCCCACTGGGATCTCAGCAACCTGCTGACTTTGACCCCAGAAAAATGCATTTTTGAGTGCAAAGGCAGTGAACTGAGCTTGGCCTGGAGAGATAAAAAGAGAGGATCATCTAACATCTTCTTCAGTTAGCAGGTAAACTTAACCTTTGCTCTGAATTTGCCTTTGTACTTTTTCTACCAGCTGGTGGTTTACTGTGGATATAATGTGACTTCTTGTTGATATAACACAAGATTTTAAAAACCTGTTTCACTACATCTGTAAGCATATTCTCTTAAAGTGAAAGACTGTAAAAATGACCTGACACATTCATTTCTACCACACTGTGAGATTAAATGATCCCTCTTTAACCAGAAAAAACATCTGTAATAAATGAGGTACTTTCTTATCTCCTAAACTCACTTTCAAAGAACTGTAAATTTGACAGAGCAGATGGATTACATCAATCATGAGGTGGAAAACAGAGCTCCACATGCTGCTGCTCCACTCAGTTTTTGGTCAGTTGGGAGTCTATTGTCTTCAAACCGTTTCCTGCATTGTCTGCTGTATTTACATGTGTGCTATCTCTATGTGCTCAGGTCTGTTTTTGCCTCAGTCAGCCTATCATTCAGTTTAACTGTCTGCAGCAGGTAAACCCTCCCCCTCCTCCCTGCCTTACCTGTTCTCTCAAACTGAGAACAGGAAGGGTGACATTGTAGAAGACGGTTGAACCAAACATATGGCTGAATACAAAGCAGAGTCTGATACAAATGGGAGGCTGAGAAAACAGAGGAATACATGCGTTTTATATGAGGCTGAGAGAAAAACTAAAACTCCAATTAGGTCTCGTGAGGAACAAGTTGAGATTAGTGCACTAATAGGTCAGCAGGACAAGTGAGAATAGTACGCACATGGCACAGAGCCCAGCATACAGTAGAGACCTGTAAGACAACAGAGACTTCCCCCACAAGTGAAGTTGGTATTTAAGGTTCACCAATGACTTGTCCTGAGTTAATATTTGACTCTGCTGCTGTAGTTATTTGACCCTTCAGCTTGAGCCTCAAAGTTTGGTAAATAAGATTTTCTCTATGTGAACTCTGGACAGTTTTTTTTTAATGAGAGCAACGTTTCCATCCATGTGACTTAGTGAGGTAAAACCTTTACCTTTAGTAAGGTAAAAGAAAGACAAAATAAAGATAATTTCTCTAGTACACTGAATCAAGTTAATCTTTGCTAACTTATTGCTGTCATATATGCTGCTCATAGCACAATAAAAAGCATACGGTAGCAAAGTTTATAGTTTTTTAGTAGCATTTGTTAAATTTCTTATGAATTTAACCTTTATAAAGGCTGGTTGAACTGCTCCTTCATCCAAACTTCTGAACTAATCTCTAGGCATTTGTAAATATGAGCGGCAGGACTTCAGCTAGGGAGCTGTGGAATGTCTTACACTCTGTTGTTGTTCAGTGCTGCACTACAGACAACGTAGCCTGAGGCATTAGAAAACTTTCTGCTGGTAAAAACCTTGAGCTTGATCTTTTTGGCCTGTGAATTTCATGAAACATTCACTGATTAACCTAATATGAACCATTATAGGCATAAATGAACATGAGCTGTGTAAACACTAACCTCACCAGCTGCCAACTTTATATTTGGTTCTGTTTAGATACCTAAAGAATGATTCATTCAAAGCCATTCAAATACAGCTTATGTAGTCTGAACATGATAACCATGCAAATCTTAAATAAAGTCAAGAAGAAAAAGTAGTATAGTTCAATTGAGTTTGTCAAAAGAGACAATTGTAGTCCATTTAAAGGTTTTTATTCCCCCTTTTTGTCATTGTGTGTTTATTCATTACTTAAAGATGCACTAAGCACACCTTAGCAGCCTCCACTGAAAACAAGAAGCATCTGTACAAATATTTGGCTGTTAAAAGGACTAAAGTCACTGGACACTGCTATTTTCCTCGTAGTGTTTGGTGAGGTTCAGCTTAATGAAAACACTTTGTCATGATGAGTCAAACTTTATCTAGATACACTTTTGTCCTGGAGGTTTCAGCTAATGTTCACACCCAATAATAGAATTTCAGTTTGAGCAATAGGGAAATTAAGTCACGATCATCTGGTAGGGGGTGGCTTTAAACTGATAAGACAAGTGTAATAATACAGAACAACCTGTCTTCATACCCCCTAAAGCATGTTTGAATTCAGTGGAGACAAATAGAGAGAGAGAGAGAGTTGATGGTGCAGGAATTTCAAGGGTAGATGGAGCGATTAAACGGAGAACAAGCAGGGACTTTGTGTAGATGAGAGTACTGGGGCAGGACCAGCCCTGAGGGCACAGAGAGGAGAACACCTGGTCTCTAACCATCCTTCATCCCTAACACACAAACACACACTGTCTTCTTCACATTAGTGCCCTTTAATATCTGCTTCTCAACACCTCAACACCAGCAGGCAGGTTATTACCGTGTAATATTCCTATCACACTTAAAAAAGAAAAAAAAAAGAAGAAGTGAGATAAGGAGAGCAGACCCTTTGTCCTGCAGACTGTATACTCTTTAAACCTGGTTCAGCTGATCCACTGAGACACATACCTGGTCTACTGGCTGGTTCCTGTGCTGTATCTGTCTGACATACAAATTTTAACTCCATGTACAGTTACCAGTGTTTAGCCCTGATATTTTCTGAAGTTGGACCACATGCTATACTGCAACTAATGCAAGAGGGACACAAGGTCTCCCTGTACCAGCTGGTACATGTTTGCACATTGCATCAGTCATCACTACATGCAAATTGTCCAGTAAAATTTGAGAGACTCAAAGGACAAGCAATCTAAACCCTGTAAGATAACAGAGGCTCTTGTCTCAGCTACATATAGATACAGATATTTAAGATATGCTGATGGTTGTCAGTCTTGTAAGTAGTTTTAGTTTTACATCCTCTCAGAATTTTTTTGTTAGTTGTTTGCTATTCTATAGATGAATTACTTTACTGAAACTAAGCAAGTGGCTAGAGCTTAAAATACATAGCAAGATTAGCACTTAGGCTACACTTTTCATTTAACCAGACATAAAGTTATCAAAAAAAAAAAAAAAAATTTCAGTAACATCCTGGGAAGCTACAAAGCTACATAATATAAAACTTTCTGAGAGTAAGGCAGTTATGGTTGAGGGAGCAGTAACACGATTCATTATAGCCTACACCGCGTCCTCTGAAACCATGTTTGCACTGTCACTGCCTCTGTGCTGGAGTCTGGAGTTAGCAGGAAAAAAGCCACTGTCGCTATGCTTCACGTTTACAAACACCTGCTAATTATTAATGTACTCAGCAGGAAAACCAGTTAATGTAAGTGTGATGCTGAGCTGATAATGACCCTCAGGGTTTTGCTTTGTGTTCATGACTATACGTGGAATTTAAGGTTGTTGGCTTTTCTTGTTCATGGCTCGTGTCTTGATTAAAATGTGGCCATTATCATTTACTTTCCCGTATGAACACAGCGTCCAACCAAACAGAAGTAGTCATTCTGTAACTACACAACTGCCCACATAATGTGTTCTGTCCATACTGACGCATAGGATGTTGCTGCCAGTGTGTTGAGGGTGAAGCTAGTTCAAATTTCAGCGTTCAGCTGGGCTGTATAAAAATGTGCACTGATTGACTGAAGCCTGAAGTTGAGGGGATTAACACACAACTGAAAAATAATTTTCATGTCACCAGCAAGATACCATCTGAAATATGAAAACTAATCCCCACTCTTTAATTCTTGTTTTGATCCAGATATAAAGGATAGACCAGGGAAGGAGAGAAAAGACTGGAGTGTCCAAAGGAGACTGGACAAAGGAGAAGGAAGGCTCTTTTCTGAAGATGGAGGTTTGGCACACACAGGTGGACTCCCAAGACACAGCTGGAGAGCAGCTAAAGAAGGTGTCAGTAGTGAACCAGCCGGAGTGCTCCATCTGCTACAACACTTATGACAATGTCTTCAAAACACCCAAGCAGCTGGAGTGCACACACACCTTCTGTCTGGAGTGCCTCTCTCGCCTCATGGCAGTGTCACAGGCAGACGGTCACAGCGCCAGCAGCAGTATGCACCTCTCCTGCCCCTTCTGTCGACATCCCACCACACTCCCTGAGGCAGGACCCCCTGCCTTGGCCACCAGCCGAGAGGTCCTGAACAAGCTTCCCCTCCACCAGCAGCAGGTGGAGTCAGTTTGGATAGAAGGGCAGAAGCTGTGCTACACGACCTCGAGGCACGACGGCTTGGGCAGCCCTGACAGTCCCACAGCCCTGTGCATCTGCATTGACATTGGGGCCAGTAAAACGGTGGATCCTCCGATCCAAACGCGAGGCCGGACTCATGGCATGCTGGGGCGGCTGGGAGACTGGAAGAGGCTGATGCTTTTCATTTTGCTCATGGTGCTGCTTGCGGTCATCGTGCTGTGGCCACTGCAGTGTGTATTCAGCACTGGCAACATGCGCTGTGTGCGAAAAACAATCCAAATTCCCACTACCACCACTACTACTACTATTTTCAGCCCATTCACTAGATCACCTCGTCTGTCACAGTAAACTTCCTGACTCACTGGACTTCACTGTAGCTGTACATAACGTTGTAGATGACACTCACAGTTGAAATGTTTCACTATGAGTTTGTGCTGCTGGATTACACTTTTGATACAAGCACTTGATTAGTGTGACACACAGCTGATGTCACCTCAGATTTGCAGCTTTCAGCAGAGCGACAGATGTTAAAACCACAAGGACATTTTGTAGATGTGGGATTTTAGTGCCCCCCAGTGGTGGTTTAAAAAAGACATGATGGTTAACCTTACCAGACGACACTGACACGAAGGGGTTGAAAGCAACAGAGACTGCACCAGTTACCAGTGGACATTTGTTTGATTGTCATATGCTACCAGGATAATTTGAATATATTGAATATCTAAATCGTAACCACATCAAAAACCACATCGCAGCTTTAACACACTTAAAAAGCTGGACTGTTTCCATGTGAGCAGTACGCAACTACATTACTGAGCTGTTCACACAGGCTTGTAAAAGACAATGTGAAAATGGAAGTAGATGAACTTAGTGACACTGCTCACATCTATTTGTCCAAAAATCACATGAAGCTTAAAATGCTGAACACTAATTATAACAAATAAAATGTTTTCTTTACAAAAGCCAATGAATTTAATCCCACTGTGTCAACTAAAAACTTTATGTATTGTACAAATGATTTGCATTTTGTATTTTGATATGTCTTTGTTTACAGAACTGTAATAAAAAATGTGAGGTATTAACACAGATTACGTTTCATCTTCATTATAGTTAAGAACCTAAATACTACATTAAAAATTACATTGACTGTAGCATCAATGGGCTGTTTAATCTGAACAACAGGTGTAATGAAACTGCCCTCAAACAACACACCACTCGTCACAGGTCTGAGTACACATCTAAAAGGAAGTGTACAGTTTCAGGGTTAAATTGCAAAACACTCCAGTCATTCACAGGGCTCAGTTTATCATTTCCTCTTTAAATGAACCTTAAACCCTTGACCATAAATGTAAAGTCTTGGCAGGAAGTTGGTCTTATTTATTCCTAGATTGGGTGAGTCATGTGAAGGAATAATTAGACGGTGGGATTTTCCAAGTAGCTCACTTGTGACGTGGTTGATAAGACGGTAACATTAAATCTAGAGTCTAGGTGCTGGAGTACCAGTAATTAAAAAGTGGAACTTCCTGGAGCTACTTGTATTTCTGGTAAATACTGTTAAACAATAAATGCAGAGTGAAACCAAAAAAAAAAAAATCAGAGTTATGGTCACAAAAAAACTGTTCTGAATAAGTCAATATGGGTAAAAAGCGAAACAATACTGATAACAGCTTTTTTATTAGTTAGTTTAATTTTTGGTCGACGGTATTAAAAATCAAACTTTTTAAGGTATTTTATTCTGTGTGCTGTTTTCACTTCTAAAAGCAGAATAAAAAGCCTTGTTTTTGTGAACAGTAGCTCTCACTCAGAAGTCACATTTAAATGATGGACGTAAGAGTAAAACATCACTTTTCAAACTTTTACTTCTTTGTGAATTATAAAATTTTCTACAGGCAGCTTCAACCAGAAAATGGTCTGTCATTACTGGTAAAATAAGTGTTTTTCTGGAAGGCTTTTTTTTTTTTTTTTTTTTAATTTACAGATTACAATTAATTAAGTGGTGTTCCTGAGTCTAGGTCATGATGTTGGGGTGGATAGTAGAGACACAGAAGAGTCCAACATTCTAGTGTTGTTTGCTTTGTCCCCACATCGGGGGAACTTCTTTTCTTTCTCTTTTGGCCAAGGTCAACCTTTAAAAATATAATACCTTTAATAACACCTTTCAAAATATCCATAAATATCAGTATGGTGGAGGTCACCAACTACGGGTGCAGACAAGAGAAACAGGCAAACTCCATGGGTAACTTCATATAGTGCCATCATAGATTTTTTTATTTTTTTTATTTTTTATTAAACTACATGATAATAAACAATTTTGATGCCGTATTCTGGCAGCTCATCGCGTCAACAGTTGTAGCCTATACAGCAAAAAAGGCGTTTGGGCTGAGCCAGTGCAAGAAGAAGAGGAAGAAGGGGGGAGAGTCTCCACTGAACAAGACGGGAGCACTCAGTATACCACTACTCACTTCAACCATACCGCCACCCACAGAGGAGCAGGAATAAAAAAAAGAAAAACAAACAAACAAAAATCAACATTATGTTCAAGTAAAAGTAAAAGGACAAACAGAAAAAAAAATACCGTGACACTACTGCACACCTTCATGTTCACTGGATCAACTCAGAATTGACATTTGTGAAATCACAAAAATAATAATAATAATAATAATAATAATACAGACAATATAAAATGAAAGAACGGATGAAACAATCAATTAGAAATATACATTTTGAAAAAGAATAAAAGAATAAAATAAAATACAAATATAACAACACTGATGGCAAAGATCTAGTGCACTAACAAAAAATACTTCCACAGCCTATGGACATCTGGACAGCCTGAGGCCAAACATTCAGCAGTTTCACACTTTCAAGTATCGATGTTTCACCATATCACAAACAATTTGACCCAGAGAGGCAAAGTGGAAAAAAAAAAGAAATCCACGCGGTAAGATAGTTCCGAAACACAGAGACAATACCACAAAAGCCATTTTCTTATTCATCAGACAAAAAAAAAAAAAAAAATCACAGTTCAGATGGGAAAAGGACAAGTGGGAAAAACACAACAGAGGGATTCAAACATCCCTGATGTACATCGAGTGGTGCAGCAGGATTATAGCAGACAGACTGTAGGCCTTCACTGACACACTTATTTAATAAAACAGGGCTTTTATTCACATGAAGTTTCGACCATTAAATTATGTGGTAACAACTTATAACAGAAACAATTTCAATCCAGACAACCAAGAGGCCAAAATCACCAGATACTTGAACTGATATAGTGGGATCTTAATAAAAAGAATAAACTTTCAAAACACACAACTGGGCTGTTTGACAGGATAATATGGCAACTGCTGGCTACATTGTTACTTTATTAGAGAATACTGCTCAAGGACAACTGGATCACATTACTGTTTTTTTTCAGTGCCATAACTGATTACTCTTGGCTAGATTTTAAATCATGTCTCTTAAGAGTCATGAGCCGCAGCTGCAGAAACTGGCTAATTTATGAAGAGAACAAGGTGAGTTCAGCCTGAGTGTCCTTGACCTGGTTAGTTGGACACTTGTGCTGGTGGAGGAGGACAAATGATAGTGTTCCACCATTCACTGTTCATTTTCATGATTGAACGTTACAATAACCTACTGCGAGTGACACTTGTTTGTTTTAAACACTGCGTGGACCATTAAGTCATTACATTTTAAACAAGCCAGGTTTCACCATCGCATCTGCACTTGTGTTTCAGTAGCATATTTTGCTCATGATCATGGAAGCTAAAAATAGTGACCAATCTGCCAGATAGTGCAGCGACACCAGTCTTCCTTATCACATCAATGACGTCAGCTTACTCGCTTCGCTATCATCAAGCCTGGATTATGGCCATCTTCTAAATTACTTTTTGGAGACAAATCTATTCTTCAATCTCAGGCAGATGGCCATCTGGCCCACTGTAATCGGCCCCTTTGCCTTGTCTCCTTGCAACGATCTCCTCTGACAGATGTTGAACCGCATCAGACCTGCTGATTAACGAGGACAGCCAGACAAATGAAGCCGAGAGACGGCGGTCAGCCAAGCTCAGCTCCAACAACCCATTCAGGAATCCTTTCAGCCCTGTTTCCTGTCAAACATGTCTTCAAAGTACTATTATAATATAAATCTAAATTAGTGCTGGGAAGTTCTGCTTAGACAATTGTGCTTAGACCTCATCTCAACCACCATTATGCTCTTTTATAAATATAGATATATTTAAAAAATAAACATCTCATATATTACACAGCTATGACACTAAGAGCATCAACAAAACACCACGAAAAAATGAAAAGAAGATGATTAAAATGAACAAAGAAAAACAACACTCAAAGTGGGACCACTGGAGGCCATGGTGAGATGAGAGATGATAGACAGGACTGATGTGTATGTCACAGTAACCATAAGAAATAAGTCAAAACGGTCTTCATTTCTGTTGAGGAACAGTATCAGTTGCTTGCTGCAACAGCTTTGGAGATTTGTATGACTCTTTCACAACAATGAAATCTCTGAAAAAATAAAATACAGAGTCTACTTTTACACCCAAAATTAAAATGACAGATCATTGTTTCAGGGCTTGCTTGCCCTTCTCTTGCCTCAGGATCCTGTAGCAGGTTACATAACTGACCTTGCTATCACTCAGCGGCAACATTAATAACTACCACAGCTGGAGAGACAGAATGCAGCAAAAACAGTCTTAGGTTTGTGTCAAATGACGGCCAGCAAAGACAGGGAAAGAGGGTGAGCGAACAGAGTAATTTCTGGCAACAAGCGGACAAACAGCTTAGCTTTGACCTCTTCATGGGTCCCGTATGGCTCTATGTTCATTTCAGGCCAGTGCAGACTGTGTTCAGTCATCGCAAGGAAAAACTAAACTGATTCTTACGTCAACTCGGGTTTCCAGGGTTTGGAAAATAGTAACAGAGGAGATTTAACGGCACGTTTAGAAGAGGATAGGTTACAGACGCATCCTGTGACAAGGCACTTGTGCTGGTTGAGAGATGGAAACGCTTTGAAACCGGAGCAACAGGAGAGAAAAGACAGGGGAGAAAAGAGGCCCTGAGCGCAGGTGCTCTGCTGTGGAGTCCCCGCTCCATAGAGGGTGAGGTTGTACTCCAGACAACAAGGGCCAGCTGGACAGCAGCAGGAGAGGAGTCAGCTCGCC
Organism: Polydactylus sextarius; assembly: GCA_016801845.1. NCBI lineage: Eukaryota > Metazoa > Chordata > Actinopteri > Polynemidae > Polydactylus > Polydactylus sextarius. The sequence goes on along the minus strand of CM028909.1, from coordinate 23,536,190 downwards.
ATCTTCAGCCCAGGCAGGATCCACCGGTGTGGGGTGTAGGCAGAGCACCACACTCCCTCTTCCCCCGGTGGATTTTCAGGTGCTGATGAAGCGACAGCTCTGCTGAAACTGAAGCAAACAAACAGGCATGAGTGGAGTTTGAATTTGAACATGTTTCGCACAACTAAATTAAAAAACTCAAGATGTTATTATAAAATAGAGGCAAACAAAATGAAGCCTGACTAACTAAACTTTGTTGTATCCTGTTTGAGTTAAATATCTGGAAACTTTGTTGACTGACGGCAAACTGTTTTGTTTCAGCCGCAGTGCCAAGGTCAATGACTGTATTTAAAGATGCATAACAAAAGTGAAGCCAAAACATCCAGCTCGCCCCCTGGTGGCTGACCCCAGTCTCGATCATGGAAACAGCTGAGCTGCGCAGGTGTGGTCGGAGCTCTGGTACAGTGGCTCCACCCCCCAGTCACTACTGCATAGATTGACATTAAATGACGTCATCAGCAGAGGTGGGCAGAGGCCACATCTTTATAAATGTATATTATATTCATATAAACTCAATGATGCATGTTGGCTTACTGCCACACTGTCATGGCCACTGAAAACTTTGAGAACATTGTTAGTTACACGTGTGCTTTTCCTGCTAATCTTTACCTACAGTCAAAAAGGAGACACGCACTCAATAGAAGATAAAAGTTAGGTAGTTCATTTAAAAGACCATCTGTTTGCTAGAAAAAAAAGTTTGGTTCTCTATAGACTATTTAATGTCAATACTGTTTCTAATTATGTTAAAACTCCAATGTCTATATCGTTTAATGATGGTGTTTTTACTATTTGCTATTTATTTCTAATCACATTTCTAGTATTGATTATAAAACGATTTAAAACTGGCTGAGAGTTTCAGATAACATTCAACTTGACTACCTGAGGTTTTAAATCACCATCTGACATTAAAAAACTTCAAGATCTGGCTACTAACCACCAATAAAATATTGACTCGTGTTCTAAATTATACATTTAATAGGCCATAAATGCATTGAAATTTCAGTACACATGAAAGTTGGACACTAAGAATTCAAATAATTAAATATGGTTTTATTTCAAAAAGTTTTAATCATGAAAATTTCAGAAATCTACACATGTGGGTGATAAGATTCATTTTCAACCATTCAACAATATGAAAAATTGTTTTTACATGCTTTTTAAATACGTTCACTTATAATTGAAATGCTGTTCTACACTGTCTTGTGCTGATGAATCCAAACTAAAGCTATGATTCACTCACTTTAGCGCTGCTACATTCCTTGTCCGCTCTATTAATCACTGCGACAGAGAAAAGAATGAGACCGTGAGAATTGAGGTTGATTATAGTTTGAACCTAAATTGAATCCTTTGATGCTTAACGACGAGCGAAGGCTTTCTTTTAAAGGAAGCTCAGCTGCTCCTGGCCACCCTATAATTTGAACCTTGAAAATAAGAGAACATTACTCTTCTACTTACACAAGGAAAATTAATTTGACTCACTGGAAAAATGTGAACCGTCTACTGTCGGGTAGATAGTTTTAACAGCGCCACGAGTTCTGATTTTAATGGGAAAATTCAGTTTCTCTGACATATAAGGCTTAAGTTCATACTTTCTCAACAAAAGCTGCACCTACACCTAATGGGATCCAGCAAATGGTAAGGAAGCCACTGCAGTGCAGATCTTTAACTACTATATAAAAGCAACGACTATAAGCAAGTGGAACAATTCTCTGCTCACTTTTGAGAGGTTGAGGAAAATACAAAACCAAGTGCTAATTTTAAACAGTAAGGGGTGAATGTGTTTCTGCCACAGCACAGGGACAAAATTCAAACAGTCTAGATTGAAATGAATGAAGTACTTACAAAGAGGCAGACAGAGAGATGTGGAGGTCCCGACGGTTTTACCTCCTGGTGTTACTGCTAAAAGACGTCTGTGGGCTTTTAAAGTTGATGTTCTCGTACACACTCGACGAATCATCATTTGTCATCCTACAAAAACACAGAGGAAATATTCACTGACAAAACAAACGTACAGACGAACAAGTAGAACGGGGTTTCTGTAGGTTGACAAAGACCTGGATCTGATGGATTGATCAACCAGTGAAAGATGATTGATCACTGATGTTTGTCAAACAATTTTGACAAAAATGAGACAACTAAAAAAAAAAATAAAAAATCACACAATCCACTGTTACCATTATCCTGCTGCGAATTTACACATTTCTGCATGAATCTCTCAACACAGTAAAAAATAAAATGTATGACCTTTTTATTCTAAATACTTTGTAAAAAATAACACTGAATATAAATCCGCTTAAAAAAAAGGGTCAGTAAAAAGGTCAGAAAATGCCCTTTTAAGCTTTTTTTTTCTGCTGAAGTTCTGCGGTCACAATTTAAATAACAATCACACAGAGGCCACTTCACCTTCACCACAATATGAGTAATACTTACACTGAAGAAGAGCGTGAGGATGACATGTTGGGTTTGGACCTTGAGTTGGTCATCTGGGGATATTTGATATTGGAATATTCCCTCTCCTGCATGTTATTCCTCTGAAAAGTGTCGACATGAATCGGTCAGATTCAGGTTAGAAGATCAAGATCTTCTACAAAGCTCTCACAAATTTGTCCTGTGTATAAGACCTGAATAAAACTTTAAACAGGACCAGATGTTATCCACGTTGAGAAGAACAGCACATTGGAAACTTAGTGAGACAGCTGCCATACTGTTGTCTGCCTCACTCCTCTAACTGTCATAACATAACGCAAAGGGCTGGCCTTCAGATGCTGAGGTCAAACACATGCCTCACATAAATACTTTAAAGGCTTCATTATCGTGTCAGAAAATGTTACGTGATGTATTTTAATGCCTTCATTTGAGTTCACTCTGGGGTTTTGATTTATAGTGTAGCAGAGCACCTGCTCCTGCTCCAGTCTCTTCTGAGCCGTGTCGATGTACTGCTGCACGGCCATGTAGATGAACTTATACTGAGCCTCCGTCTGCACCATGCCCGACCTCTGCTGACGTACTCTCTGGATGGTTTTGGGGATGTCGATGTCACAATCTAGACCTAGAACACACACATATTCACACACATCCTGAAATTAGCTTAGACAAACTGTAAAATTATAAGACGCAATAAAAAAAACTCCACTTTGTCAGTTTAATAGTACAAGTTGCTACCTTGGCGGTTAATAATATCGATGAGGATGTCAATGACAATAATGGTGCCTGTCCTGCCGATGCCAGCGCTGTTGGAGACAACAGAACAAAAAGTCAAAGCATGTGTGATCAAAACACTTTAAGCATCGAAGTCAATGGAATCGTTTGCTTCTGACTCTAATCAGACTCACTAAAATAAGAGCAGCTATAGACGACAACATAATTTTTTCAAAACATAAAAACCCACAAGCTTAACTTATTTAGACGATATGAATGAAAGACATCTCACTCTAAATAAAAACTCATCTGTGGTTGTACAGTGGTGTTGCAGACTGGACACTGTCACAAACTATTTTTGACGAGTACTGACAGCAGTGATCGGAGCATCACAACCCAACAACACAACGAATATTCAGTAATAATCAACTCATGTGGTGATACTCTGCACCACCTGATATGAGAAGCTGCAGCTAATGCTAATGATCAAGGTTATTGAATCTGTGTATGTTTCCAACCTCAGTGCTATACTCAGATTTAGCTCCCATAGCATTTCACTTTCAAACACCATTTTCATGCATTTTATGCCTGAAAGTCTTCAGGCATAAAATGTTATCCAATAAAGTATTTTTCAATCCTAAATAGTCTCTATGGAAGTTCTGTAGTCAGACATAAATCATCAATAAGAATTATGTAAACATCTTTCAATTCATCATTAATTTAATTTAATTTATGACACACTTCAGATAAAAATCTGTTTAACACTGAAATATAACTGCGGTACTTTCACATTCCACAGTTATGAATTAATTTCATTTACCAAAGCACACAATCTAATACTGACATCCTTTTTTTAAATTTCAATATAAAATATGTGGTATAATAAAGTCTTAATTAACAGTTCAACACATTTCAAGGTATTCGTTTAGATAATATGTGTTCGTAATGTTGATGTTGATCTATGTCTCTCAATGTGACAGTGGGCAACTGAGCTCAGTGAATAATGTGAAGGTCTAATGCCACCTTAATCTTCATTATAGCGCACTCGAGTGGCAGACTGAACATGAAACCCATGTTTCATACATTCATGCTTAAAGAGAAAAGTTTTGAGTGTTTGATGAAACAAAAAAAAACAAAAAAAAAAAAAAACAGAAAAAACAGCAGTGACTGACAGATGGTTGAAGTCTTGTGGAAAAACTTAAGTCAGAAAAATGAATGCATCTTGTCTGACAGTGTGTGACCATGTCTCTAAATCTAAAAGTACATTTATCATTTCATTTGCATCAAACACAATGTGTTATATGTGTGTTCTAACTTATTATTCTGTTTTCTCTCATATTTCCACTCCTTTGTTTCTGGTTCATGTCATGATTTATGGACTGCACTCCCCTTGTTCTTTCCTCTCCCTCTCTCTCTGTCTGTGCTCTCTGATGCTCCAGTCAGTCTTTCCTGACTGGTTTGGGCAGTCAGTCAATTCAGCATCCAGCACACCTCCCACTTCACCCTCTCTTGTGATTGGCATGTTCCCTCAGGCACTGCTGCCAAATTTCAGCTGGCCACATTTTTTTTTAACACTCCTTCTCTTTCTTTAGTCTTTGTTATGCAACTACTGTTCAAAGAAACTGTGCTCGAGGTACAGATCAGGTGTGTTCAGCTTCTCTCTCTGTGAGCTGCCTCTGAATTATCTTCGTTTTTTAAAAGTTGCATCATAGATGCTTTCTTGAGAGTAAGACTTAATTAATTTTGTAAATGAATTGACTGTTCTTTTAGTTCACTCTCAGTTATTGAACAAGGTGAGTGGGGTTTTCTCTACATTACACGCATGTTAGATTTCTATTTCCCTCCAGCACCTTGTGTTTTGTCAGAATAGGTCACTCCAGTTTTCTTTTCTTACAGATTCTTACTGTGCTATGTCAGTTACCCTGTTTCTCCCACAGACGAACAGCCTGTGAAAACTGATGGATGGTTGTGCTTTAATCTTCACCAGGTTGGGAGGATGTCCTCAGTACCATAGTAACACTGCCCTCAGCTTTTAATGAGGAGGCTGGCAGCTACTGTGTGCACAGAGTACACAGCAATACACACAAGACTGGATAACTGTTGTTTTTGATATCTTCTGCTGGCAGATAAATTGTTTTATCTCTCTCTACCTGACCCAACAGTAATTAACTTAAGTCCCAACCAACATCTCGCCTACAAACTCTGAGCATCCTAATATTCTAAATCATTGCCCTTCCCTCCTGTTTGTACCTGCAGTGGACAACAATAGGTCCAGTGTCTGAAATGGTACTCTGTGTGCGGTTGACCTCCTCAAGGAAATAGAGCACACCGCCGGGCTCATTGGGCACTCCATGGTCCGGCCAGCTCAGGTACTGATAGTGCCAGATATACCTCACAGTCTCCTTCTATAATGACGATGACAAAAAAAAGATGATTAGTGTTTTAATCAGTAATGGTAGTTGTTTTAAGCTTGTTGCTCATAAAAACACATCTATACACTATTCACATCTATACACTAGTTACAGCCAATACTTGATGTCCCACAGTTACATACTAACTGCTGTGATCAAAGCAACTATGAAAAAAAATGTTAAGGTCTAAAAGAACAGTGCTGCATCAAATGGATTTTATATCAGGATTCAGAAAAAGAAAAGAAAAACAAAGATTTTTAAAGGTTATGTGCATTTTCTTCTTGTAGTCTTCAGATTCGTGCAGTCGATCCTCTTGTAAGCACAGGCATGTGGTAGCGGATTGTGTGTGTGTGTGTGTGTGTGTGTGTGTGTGTGTGTCTGTGTGTGTGTATGAGGTGTTAGATAATCTGACCCCGGGTCAGTGGGTCAGCTCTGAGTACACAGCTCTACCCACCCGATCTAGACAGGTCACCTCCAACTTCCTCAGGACATAGTCATGTGCTGGCTGTTCATCAACGTTCTTCACTAGCACCTTCCCATATTCCTTGGTGGCGTGGAGGTCGGGCCAGTAACGGGCACATTTGTTCTAAACCAGAAAACACAGAGCGAGAAAGACAGAGAGAAAGTAGATGGAGGCCATTGCAGGGTATTAGACAATCTAAAGGACCAGCTCATCTCAAGCAGCTTTCCAATCAGCTTAACTGTCATACTATCCCTGTCAGCCGTCCTGCCCACCCCCCACACAGTAGACACAGCATCATCTCTACTGTACATTTCTAACTATCTCTGTCAGAAACAGTAATGCAGTGAAACCCGTTTTTCACATGACAATGCAGACCAAAATGGTTGACAGCAATCTTCAGTCAATCAACTGACAGAAACAGGTAGAATCTGTCCTGTTGTTTTCATTTGTCTTGTTTTGAATTTCATGACCAATCTGGTGTGAAAGTACCTTCTACTTTGTTTTCACTTGACTGGTGTGGTGGATTTTTTTTTTTAGATTTAGGGTATTTCCCTCGTGCTCTCATTACAAAATCTCAAGTGTCCAATCTTAGAACGCTCAGTTCACAGATCTTCATCATTGCAAGTGATCATCAGCAATCAGCCCAAAGGAGAGTAATACTGAAACTACAGACAAAACATTTAGAACGAAAGTGCTACTGGAAAAATAGCAGCTCAAAACCATAAAATATAGAAACGTTTTATTAAACCTGTATTATTTAAAATTAAGGTGGAAAGAAGCAATCATAATATGTAAGAATATTCAGATATACTATAAAATATTTCTCTCTCTCTTTTTTTTTGTTGTGTAAAGAAATTGCTCACCCGTCCTCGCTCTGTCTCCTTTGTGGTCATGACAATGACGTGTGTATTCTCCTGATACACCATTTTCCAGAAGTCAATGACTGTATTCTGCAGACAGCCTTGTGTAGCGATGAACACTTTGCCTTCCTCCATGCGGCGGCCATCTTCCTGCATACTCTGTTCAGCACAGAAAGTTACACAGTGAGTTTTTAGACCAGAGATTTATATTGTCAAGGAAAATGCACGGACAAAAAAGCTACATACATACAGAAAATGAATAAAAAGTTAAGTGCTGCTAAAACAGAAAGTTGCTCTGAGAACTCATAGCTGTGTGTTTGTCAGCATCTAAACCACCCACGATAATTTGATGTTAACTTTTTCCTTACATTTTACTTAGATTGCTTAGTGTATCTGTATTGCATATTCCTAATGAAATGACTCACTCTGATGTAGTTGGCATTGATGTAGTCTGAACCAGGAACATCTGGATCTGCATCCCTGATTTCAACACGAGTTGTGTCGACTGAAAACACAAAATTATAGCCACATTAACAAGCAACAGTCTTTGGTTTCCAGGAATTACATTTCTTTTCAAATCGAGTGTCAATCGATAGGCGAGTGAGTTATCGAAACCAAATCTAGACACTTTGCTGAGGCCTCTGCGTTGTCTGTTGTCTATTTGTGTCACTGTTTCCACAGGAAGTTGGGGAGACAGGAAATGGCAGGTTGCTGCTTGACTCACAGGGGAGGATATTCTTGTATCTGTTTTTACTCTTGTTTTCTGGCTTCTGGCCTTCTTTCCGGGGATACAGCAGTTTGCACTCCTGCTGCTGAAGTACCTGATAGTGGATGGAAAAACAGATGAATGAGAAGAAAGTGACACATTTTAATAATGTGCCTCAGGAAGTTCCCAATAAAAGTATATCCAGTATAAAGCAACTGCCAAATGCCTGGCCATTTATACCTAGCAGGGATCACCCCGATAAACAAGATCTTGAAAACTGCAGGGATGCATTTTATTATATCTGTATCTCTTCAAGGGTGGAATGAATCAATCTACAGTTTACAGTTTGTGATAATTACATCCAGTTGTGTAAAAGCCAGGCATTTACATTAAATTACATTACATTAAGCCACCCACACACACAGAAGACACAGAGGATGCTGTAAGTAATTTAAAGTCATCTGAAAAGGATCATATTGATTGCAGCCTAGGATCAGACAATTCAACAACACATACACCAAAACAACAGAAAATATTCACATTTATGACACTTATGTCAATGTTAGATGGAAACCAAGAGTAAGCCACAGGATAAGATACAGTCAGTGTCATAACTCAAAGGTTAAATATAAATGCATGCAAATTTCCCTTGAGATAAGAAAAACAAATAACTCAGTGGAAACAACAGAGATGTAAGCCTTCACAAATAGGTATAAAACAGATGACAATTACAGGCTTTAGGGAACAAGCAACCTACAAGATGACATTTTATATGACTAGAATGTGACATTATGGACTTGAAAATGTTACATGTTCCAAAGACAAAAATTTAGTGTCCTGGTGGATTATCTCTTATGTGCCCAACCGTGTCTTCTCAGTACTCAAGTACATAACTAAGATATAAAAATCACATTGAAAAGAAACATTCTTGTACTCCAGGTATTGAGGATACATACCTCAAATTCTTCCCAGAAACCTTGTTTGGGCTTCTCAGAGTTGTCTGCTACTTTATTGAGCTCCCGAACCCGGTTCTCAATGTTGGCTGCAGTTATCCTTGTGGCGTTAAATGGCTGCTCATTGCCATGTTAGGATGGAGAAAATAAATGTGTCAATAGAATAAAACCACAAGTATGAAAATAAAAGGTTCATGTGGTTTTGATTAACCAGCATATCTCAACACATTCATGCCTTGATGGTAGGGTTAGTGTGCAGAAGACTGATGAGGTTTTGTTTTACTTGTTGAGGTCTCCATACCTGTTTGAGGTGCACTACAATGCCACTTTTCTCCACCATGGGGTTCTTCTTGTAGTGATCCACCAGGTCAGTCAGGGTATCAAACCTCTCACCACCACCCACATCATATTTACCATCCTCCTGGAGACAAACATCAATAGTTCAACTACAAATCTGGGGAGTTCTTATTTTGCAAAATTAATTCTACATAAAATACATGACTCAAAGTACCAGCAGCATACTGAGCTGGCCTGAGAGGACGAGGAGTGTTAAGCATTATAAACCTCCAGGGCTGCCTTAATCCAGATAAACAAAACTCCTTATGGATTTAAAGGAGTCCTAGAACATCTGTTTTCAACTACTGCAAACTTTTCTTTGAGCCTCTATATAGCGTATGTAATTGCATTGGGGCTGAGAATGGCCCAGGAGCATTGCTAGAAGGCCTAATACAACCCCATGATAAAGCCTTACGGTAAAACGACTTGATTTCCAGTTTACAAATTTGCATGTAGAGGAGGTTAGAGATGGAGCCTAGGTTTTGGTATGGTACTTTTAACACGTCAAGCTGCCTATAGTCAACAGCAACAAGGTAAATGAGCTTTTGAATTCTATAACCCCTGTGTCTGTACGTTATGGCAGGGGGCCAGAACTGAGACACCTCACCTGGTAGCGTATCATAACATGGGTGACCTTGGTCTTGCGATCCACATTTTCATGTTTTTCCTCATTGGTGAGAACTGAGAGGACAAAGTCGCCTGGTTTACTCTGACTCTCCCGCACTAGGAAACTGCCGACCTTGCCTTTGTCTGTGAGCAGTTTTTCTGCATCACGCCCCAAGAGGTGCCCATGGTACCACCTGGAGTGACAGAGCAGGACTGTGATTAGCCAACACAATAACAACCAAAGTGACAATTCAATCGGCCGAACACGAAAACCAGCAGCTTGAAGGATGGCATCTTATAGCATCTTATAGGATGGCATATTATAGCAGTTCCTCAAAATTCAATGTTTACCACTCCATCCACAACCTTAATATTGGCCTTAAATGACAATTAGAACAAATTAAAAACTACTTTCTGTGTGCACTGGTGAATATATTACAGTGAGGCCACCTTTTATAGAACAGTCACAATATAAGCAACAAAAGTAGGCAAAAAAAAAAAACAAGGCTGGAAAGAGCTGTTAAAAAAAAAACATGGTGAACATCAACGTTCATCATTTCAGATTGGCTGCGTTCACTGTCTGCTTCTCCAAATCCTGTGGAGATCAAGAAGCTCAGGCTCTGCCTCGATGTGGTTTCAAGGCAGACGAATTATCAAGATGAGTGAGAGGAGATGAGGCACAGACTTGACCAAATGAGGGGGAGGACAAGCATTATGCTTCCTGCCTCAAGAGAAAAGCTCTATATTGCAGCTTTAGGGTTTAACATAATGTCTATCTATATGTGTAATGTGACAGAAGACACATACTCAAGAATAAAGGTATCTCTTGATGCTTCACTCAGTTGCTGATAAAAAAACCTGCATGTCTGTGTTTATTTTTCCTGTGTGGTGAGCAACAACGTGTGGGAGGCTCTGACAAGATATGTATGTAGAATGGAAAAACCACAAAAACCACACCCATAGATCACAAGTTGTTCTTAGACCCGAAAAGAAACTAAATAATATGCAGTGCATTGTGCAGATGTGTAGAAAAGCGAATGTACTTAACAGACTCACATTCAGATGACACCAAACACACGTGGAAAATGGTGATTTTTTTTTTTTTTTTTACTCCCTCCAAATAATGATAAAAATATATCTTCCAAAAATGCTTCCTGTATGTGTGTGAGGAGTACACGCATGGATTCCTGGCTAATACACTAGTTGTCTTAGTCTCACATTTCAAAGCAGGTGTGTAGGTGTAACCGAGTGTATATTTGGGTCCAACCTGTGTATAGAGGGATGTTAGCGTGAGGACACTTTGGGAGCACAAACAAAAAAAGCATCTCACCACCCACTTAGTTTGTTTGAAGATGCATTCGGGAATATGCCACTATTTATGCATGTGGATGTGAAGCACATCTGAATTTAATGTGTGGGTGTTTGTTCACAGAATAACGCTTCCTCTCTGCATACAGAATGTGTAAACACATATGTGCATTGTACATAATTAATGTATGAATGCCTGATTCTTTCCCAGTGCAATCCTTCTAAAGTGTTTACTAGCTGGCAATGTAGACCTGGACAATAATTCATTATTATTGCCTATTGATACCATCAAACTGAACATTTTAATTAATCTCTCTCTCTCTCTCTCTCTCTCTTTCGCTTTCTGTGATAGTACAGTGATTTGTTTGTCACATAATGATCCCTAAAAAATGTGGTCTATCTTTTCATGTTGTATCTCTTTATTTGTGCATTTACTTGTTCATATATGACAATGACATCATATTGTTTATTGCAGTCACAGGTCTACCTGTATTCTAACTAAGGGTTGGGGAGGTCCAGATGTTACTTTGGCCAGACTTGTTAAAAAGCCCCAGTTATCTTGTGTTCTGGATGAAGGCACATGGGGAGGATGAAGGAATGGACCACCCTGAGGGAGCCTTTAGTTATTCATTGTGTCACGTCTCCCACACACATGTTGACACATTTGCAGTGGAAACTAGAATAATTAATCAACATGACAAGTTTGACGTCCACATGAGCACAGTGGTTTCTGTGGTTATTCTGCAACTGTCTCATGCTCAGTACACAAAAGTAACCAGAGGAACCATACGTAATTGTGGCCTAACAGCGTGCAACATCACTCACATATGTTTGAGACAGTAAATACCTGCTGCTTTCAGCTGGAGGCCTGGAGGATCACAGAGCTGTTAATAATCAGTCATTAATCTGTATTCTGTGTGGTCGGCACAGAGGTCATGATGAGAACAAAACAGCAGATTACATAAACAGGAAATATAAGATGAAATATCAGAAGATGTATAAAATATCTTGTGTGGTTTCAGGGATTTATATGAATGTAATTCATTTGAAGAAAGTGACCAAAATATTGTGCACAAAAAATTCTCATTCTTGGCACCAAAATTGCAGTGTGCGGCTAGATTTATATTGCCACACTCTATGGCGCCCCCTCTCCAAGTGAGACGGACGACATGTCACCCAGATACTAAAACAGCACAGTTGAGAACATCATCTCAGAACACCAGAGTGGAAAAACCGGTTCACTAGTACAGCACTGTGTTTTGTGGTATGTATCGGAAAAAAACAGAACCTGTGACTTCATTTGTTCCTATGTGAATGATAATTTATTGCAAGATTATATTTTATTCACTATTCAGTTTGTGGTAAAATATTAGAATCACTTCTTATTTTTTATTTTAAAAGCTATTTAGCATTTAGCATTTCTGATTTCCCTCTACAATACATGCCTTAAATTAAATCAAGCAAGTATTCAAAATTTTTCCTCGCAGTTTTGTTCTCTGCGGGGTTAAATGTCTCACAAACAGCACTAAGGCCACAACATGATACTCTAACTGCACTGAAAGCAGGGATAACAACATTTCTCACAGGGCTTGGCTGCATCTTATAGCAGGATAAGGCTTTACAGTCAAAAACCCTAAAGCTGAGAGAATAAAAATAACTGTCTGCACAGACAAGTTTAAATTGGAATCCAGATAAATGTGTTGAGTTGACCTTAATTACGTATCATCTGTATCTATCTGCCTGGATAGATTTTATACATAATGTCCAACTGTACGCAAACGGACATGTATTAATATGTGTGGGTGTTAGTGTACAAGTCTGTCAGCACCTCTCAGACGTGGGGTCCTTGCAGTAAAGTGGGTGCTTGAGCTCGATGACATGGCCATTCTTTTCACGCAGCATATCCTGTTCGGTGTAGTACTGCACCAGCTCGGCCAGAGTGGCAAACTTCTCGCCTCCGTACAAGTCATAGTAGTCACCCGTGTTCTGGATCTTAATGTGGGTCACCTCATCGTTTCGCCTGAGTGGGATAGAGAACAGAGAATTCAATCACTAAGTTAGTAATCATCTATGCAAACAGATGTGGACTCACTCCAATGAAGCACTCAGCAATTTTCTGTTGATATTTTTCTCTTGTTTACTTGTGCCCTGTAGATATTTAAACAGTGAACGTACGCACACACATGCACACATGCACACACACACGCACGTACGCACACACACAAAAACACAAACACAAACAGCCACCCACACAGTTATACAGTTATACATTCTATACTCACAAACAAAATCAGGACCATACACTCATATTTATACTCAGAGTATAAATGCATATAATTTTCCTGGTAAAAATGTCTAGTTTATCAAGCCAATCTGCTCCCATTTAAAGACTCTGAACCCTATTTTCTTAAAAACATATCAAACATCTGTCTATTGTCTTGCACTAACCTACCTCATTCTGTCCCTAACACATTCATATCCAAAGTAAGAAAATATAATAAGTATATAACTATTGAATATCATGAAATAACTATGACCTTCTCCATCTGTGTCAATGCTGTTAAGATAAATTAAGTTACAGGCTAATGCAGGAAAGAAAATGCAAGAAAAATCTGCAGATGCAGTGATTCAAAATAGACTGATCCATTTATCGTGCGCAACATTTTTCACCCTGGCTTCTATAAACAAAATGACACAAGTCTTCTCAAAGGGGATCATCCCTTTTGTAATACTCTATAGTTTTCATACCTAATGTATGTGGAGGAAGGTTATATTGTGACTAGGGACAGTAGAGAAAAATACATGCAGTTGCTAAGCTCATAGTCTGATAAGCCAGAAAACATTTTCTACCACTTTCCATATTCAAAGTCCTGCGGCTGTTTTGAATAGGTGTAGTTGTTCGTGGACTTGAATGTGAATACACACCCGCACCCACACACACACACTTCAACTCTATAGGATATTTCAAGTGAAGACCAAGATACAGCTTGATTTCTAATGTACTTCTACTATGTAAATAAACTTTTCAGTTTTTCCAACTCCACTAACTTGGTTAAACAAGTGTCTCTAGCAGAGATAAACAAAACATCCAGTAAACATATTAAGTATAATGGCACACAACTGTTTTAGGGACCCACAGGAGAGTCAGTCAGGCGTTTAGCAGTCAGCGCTATCTGATCTACACACTGAGACACCATAGTCTCCTCTCCCTTTCAACACTGATCATTAGCTAATGGTCATATCAAATGGCACAAATCCTATTTCCTTCCATCACTTTCCTTGTTGTTCTCGAAAATTTCACATACCTTGTTTTTTCATGCTTTCCATCCTCCCACTTGACATACTGTAAATCCTTTGCTCCATTCTTTTATTAATTTGTCCCATAATCTATTTCTCCCTCTGTCTCTCAGTGTTTCCCGGTAATTGCTTTATGGCTCTATTAGTGGCTGCTGGCGGGGTGCCACAGGTCTATGGCCCTGTTAAAGGCCCCTCCTCAACTCTTGGGCCAAAGCCCCTTTTCCTCTCAGAATTTAACACCATTAACTCTGGAATGAGCCAAAACACATTCTATTAGATTTTCATTCACTCTCCTGCTCTCTTCTTTCAGACATTGAGGGCAGTCTTCTTTACACAGAGAATATAGAGAAGCAAGTGCAGCACGATGTCTGCTCAGCTCTGCCTCCCAACTGTCTGTTCTGACACATGACACATTACCTTACACTATTTTCTTTCTCTATTTTCTTCTTTCTGTCTTTTTATAAACGTTTTTGTAAAAAAACGTAAAAAAAAAAGTAAAAAGTGCCTCAGATCTCTGAAGTTATAATTTACCAACTATGAAATATTTATCAAGATACAAAGTAACACCCTAGTAGGAGGTGGAACAGCAGAAACGAAGACAATGTTTCTCAGCATATTTTCAAGGACAGCTCATATATTATGTGATAAATGATCACTCATAAACGTTTCTTCTCCAAATAGCCTGGTTTTGTGGCTAATGAAAGAAATGGTTCTTTGTCTCGGTGGTGCTTCAATACTGTCCACAGAAGATGAACTCAATAAACTCATAGAGCTCAATAAAATGAGATTTTTCCTCTGTTTAGATGCCATGACCAAATTCAGATTACAAAGATGTGAAGTAAAGTAATCCATGGAGGAAGAGGATGCTAACATAATGACTAACAGTTACTGCACACCCACCAGGAAGTTTTGCCTAATGTTATGTACAATTAAAAACATTTATGTATATAAAAAAAAAAAAAACCCCACCGTCACCTGCTCTCAATATATTAATGTCTTTAACAGTTGCGTGTGTGGCAAACCTGTAGTAAGCACATCGGTACAGTCCTTCCTCCTCATGGAAAAAAAAAGGTGTATTTGTTTATCAAAGTCCTGTATGATTAATTTCAGCCACAAAAAATGCTTCTCTGTCGGAAAATAACACGTTTGGAATCATTTGGAAATTCTACACATAATTATTTGAATTTACTTACAAACAACAAGTTAGATTAGTCTGGGCTTTACTGCATTGTTCCACTCAATAACCACATAAGACCTGGATATTTAACATTTTTCATCAAAAGGCAAAAATACAGTTTAGTATTATTTAATTATAAATACAAACAAGATTAACTGTATTTTATTTAATATGACAGGGGAAAAACAGACTGTAAATGTAGTAAATTGTAAGAATAAGCAGTAGAACTCAAGTCAAAATTCACAACATATTCAATTTCATGGTGTGATGCTATCTTGCTCTACTGGGAAAACAAATATAGCAGATAGGAGCGAGATCATTTTGTCCTTAATTATCCTATGAACTGGTTTGCATTGATAGGACCAACTGAGCAGAAGCACAAACGTATATAATGCCACAGTATATTACAATCAGATCACAATACTGTTATTCTGCTGCAGCAGCAAAAGTGAGCAGATGAGCGAGAGTTAAAATTTCTCAACGTTCAATCCTACATAATGCTGAGTTTTTGCAATAAACAGTATCTGGATTTGTATGACTAAACTGACTAATTCACTGATAAGATGACATAGACAAACATGGACGACTGGGAAATATGTTGCTCAAAAATGCACATATTTATGAATGTACAAAGACTGGAGTATATAAATTATTACTTCCTTTGCCCTGAAGCAACTCCAAGCAATATTTTTTCACTCATTTCAGCCTGACACTACTGAGAAATCCTTTTTACTGCTGCCAGTTCATTGAATTGAGGTTCATAAAGTTTTAGCTGGTATCTCAGTTCCTCTTTTGCATCGACTTGTTTTTAACCCGAATACCAAATTGAGGCAAGTACAAAATTTGAGGTCAGTTCTGTGGCTCAAGAGCATGCACATGAATGCTGGTAGAAAGAAAACAACAACAACAACAAACATCTTTTTGAACTCTCAATCTTGAGCTTGTGGATAGAAATGTATGATGTGTGAGTGGGAGCAGATCACAGGGTCAAACACACTAAACAAAGTCTACCTTTTGTGCTTTTTACTTTTTGTGTTGCACTGAAATCACCTCAATTTATCACTCTTAAATGTAAACAGTCACTCTCATCAACCATGATGGAGAGCAATGGGAATCTTTGTAAATGGATCAAATCTGTTGTTTGTCTAAAAGCAGCTAGCATTCAGTAGCCAGCAGTTACTGCTTATGATTGGTATTAATATGGATACATTCAGTTTGTTTCAGTGTTTCGACTGACTCTTCCCAGCAATAAGAATAATAAATAAATACAATAAAAAACAGAAGCCATTGTTCAGTTGTTGTGTATTGTTTTAAGTGCATGCAACAGGAACACAGTCTTTGCACGTGTCCCGAAGCAGAAACACTGAAACAAAAATTTGCACACTACATAATCACAACTGTTGTGTCGTTGTGCTTGTTGACAGGCACATCTAACTTTCTAACATCACTGGAACTGTCAGCTGAGTGTTAAACTAGGCCATGTTATGATGTGGTTAGATGAGGAGTGCAACATTTACTTTAAACATACAAACCAAGAAATTGTAAAACAGTTGTAAAAAGACTTGTGGACAGATGTATTAAAAATATTCACAGATTGATTTAACATGCATATACTGATGAAATGCTCTTTTACTCCACTGTGCAAACCTATAAATAGACTAGCTGCAGTGGAAACATATCTAAGTAAACCCTAGCTAGCATTATATAATTCAGAGGCCAGGAGAAAATCCATTTGCTCTCTGTGGTAATTTTGCCCTTGGTTGCCCCTAGAATTCCTCCTCGGGGTCGTCAGTGTATAAAGAGCATGAAAAATGATCTTGAAAACTCAACCAAACTGTTTCTCCCTACAAAGTTAAGACTTGGATATAAATTATGACTTAAGTTTTTCTGCCTCAAACTTTCACTTTTCCCTCTTTGAGTTTTATAAAACTCCACACTGACCACATTTTCAAAAAGCTCTCATTAGCATCTAAGACTTCAGACGCTTTTGAGCAGCAGCTCTATCCGACCCCTCCTTCTTCTGTTCACCTTGTGGACCAGAGGAGAAATGAGAGTACGTAGAGATAAAACATGTAGAGGCAGAAGAAGAAGATAAGACAGAGCGAGGGGGACAACAGAGTCCCTCAACGTGCATTACAATCTGAATATTCACAGTGACTGTCCAACTCATAAGGGCCTTGGTAAGATGAAACCTGCCCAATGAATAGTTAATTAGCCTCTCCTCTGCTCTGATAAGACACTGTGTGTGTATGTCTGTGTCTGTATATATCTCAATGAAAAGAAATGGAAAATGCGTCAGGTAGAATGATATCCTAACCAAGAACAGCTTCTTAAAGGGGAACTCTGGCACATTTGAACTGATATTCTACTGTGTTTGTGAAAGTCTAAAATTGTCGACTGTGGACAGATATCCACATAGTAAGTACTAAATATATGAGCTATGGAATAACATAGCAAGTTTGACAGTCGAGTCTTTTGGACCTTCACAAATGTGGCAGAAATCAACAGAGGAATGTGGCAACCTGCTGAAACACTTGTTTTATACCGTTTCTTTACCACTACTCAGTTAAACTAGATGTACAGCATCTTCAGTAACACAAAAACATTGTTTACTTCGATGTTAGAAATCTGCCCGGATCACTTAGCTTATTAGCTGCCTGACCAGTCTCACTGCTACCGTGATATCTCTGCTAACGTGGCACCGATTTGTTTCATTTGTTGACAACTGACATTTTTTAAAGACCAATAAGAGTAGAATATAAGTTCAAATGTGCTGGCGTTCCCCTTTAAGCAGCAATTATCTTATTATGCATATATATATATATATTTCAAAGTTTAACAGATTTTATTTAGTGCTGTTTAATGAGGAAAAGGCTAACTAATAGTAAAACACAACTTGCTGTAAACATTTAATTCATATATTTTCATTTTTTAAATACTTTTTTCAACGGTTTTCAAACTGAAATACAGAGAGAGAGGAGTATCAGAGGTAGTATCAGAGTTAGTATCAGAGCGTCACTGTTGCCGCTTGTTCTACTTTATTATATTTTAATACTTTATTACTTTTTGCACTGTAAACACCACAATGGCCATTAAAAACTAACCTGTGCGTGTATGCAGTCTCTCACTCTTGTAATCTCGCATTACAATGTGAAGGGCAATAATAAGACATTGGTACATACTAAAATAGTTTAATGTCATAAAGGTTAGTGAAGTGAAGACTCCTTAAGTTGGTGAGATGATACTCTATTTTCATTTTGCTTTATGAATTCAGCTTTTCTGTGTGTGTGTGTGTTTATGTCTGAGAAGACCACAAATTGTCGCTAAACTCACACCACATTGACACTCAAAAACCACAAGTGAGGGTCAAAGCCAAAACAGGCCACTTGACCTGCAACATCAATTAAAAAGCACTACCTGTCTAGCTACTATGTTTCCTTTTCCTCTCCCCCCTAACACCCACTCAACACACACACACACACACACACACAAACCACACCAATGTCACCATGCCAGCTAGTCGAAGAGTAACAAATGCATTTGGACTTTCTTTCAGGCACTTGTGTGACTGATGTATCACTTAAAGGCTTCCGTTGCCAAGGAAGAGCTACTCTTCAAACCTGCTCTTCTATCTGTTTGTTCCCTGCTCTCTATAATCACTGCAGCATGTAGTGCTGAGTTCTACCTACCTGAAATTGCACTTTCTCTGTAACACACCAAGGCACTCAATTAAATAGATCAAGAAAATATGTTTTAAGGCGTGTATGACAGGCTTCCGAGGGGATTACACTCAGCCGGGCTTGTTCGGCTCATTTCAGCCCGGTCATGCTGACCAAATCAATCAGAGAGCTACCAAATCACACATTTCACATTTATTATCTGGCATGTTCTTAGTACACTGACTCAAATAATACAATTTCTGTTTGAATGTCATCTTCTAGCAAAGACTCTGAAGGCCTTGTTCACTTTAGTCCAACTAACACTCCTCATTCTCAGACTGAAAACGGACTTAATTTGGTCACAGAACGATTTTTAAGATCCTGAACATCTGACTGTGCCTTTGAGCCTTTTTGTGTGTAATTCTTCAGTTCAGTTTACTTTATAATCACAGTGGACTGGATCACTTCTTAAGTGCCTAAAACATAAATGTCACATTGATTCATTTTCACAGAGAAACACATGCTTCTCTGATCTCAACACAGCAGTACCAGACCTCTGGATGCTCTCGAGGCTCATCTTGAGAGAAAAGTAAGGTTGAAAAGAGAGACTGACAGTGAAAAACAAAACAATATGGAAAACAAAAGGATATCATGTAGATGAGGACTTGCCTGACAGAGAGGGTAAAATGCCCTGGACTGCTCTTGCTGGGCCGGGCCAAGAAGCTGCCGTGGATGCCCCGGGTCAACAGGAGCTTCTCTGCCTCGAGTCCGGTGATGTTGGGGTGGAACCACCTGAAAAAAAGAACGATATACTCTCAAATTCATCATGTTAGAAGAATGAGTAATCTGTGTCCTATTGCACACTAACTTCCCCAGTGAGCTTGAGACACAAAATTGTCTTTCTTCTTGATAACAAGAGATTAAGTAAGTGATAAGGTTGGTTACATCCATAAAAAGTTGATGAACTCAAGCCCTTTATAGACACCTTGTATCCATTTGCAAGAACAGCTACTGAACTGGGTAGATTGGACCAGTGCCCATGGCCTTAGGCTTTTTAAATATCCTACAGCTTTAAGGCCATGGGTCTTTAAAGTCTTTAAAAACTCCTGCTGAGAAACACCATCCCTAAAGAGAGACAGGCTTTTGTAAGTAAGGTTCAATTAGTGCAACCTGATTAGCTTCTCGTGAGAAGGTAAGGTAGAGCATGAAAAACAAACTAAAAACTCAGAACATTTAACCGATACATGTCTGAGATATTACCACAGAACCCATCTGCTGCTGCATGTTTGTGGAAAATTTAGCTGTAGTGCAGCCTCTGTACTGTGCTCATTAATGTCTTTCAGACGTGTAAAGTTTCCATGTGTGATCTGAAGTTTGATAGAGGCGGCAGAATACATTAGCTGACTGATGATCATAAAACGGTACATACATGGTATCAGTCATGTAGGTTGTTGAATAGGTTGCATATTTTTTTCTTTCCTATCATGTAAAACAGTCAGTATTAAGTACATGCATGCAGATCAGTTTTCAAATGACTGATCTTATAAGATATGTTAATCATTTAGTTTTTCTAAATATCATCATATCACCCACTAAACCTTCAGTACATAAATGTCCTTATTACAGTTAAATTAATATAGTAATGTTATAGAGTGATAAATCATAGACTATTTCTTCCTCAAAAATAAATGTCAGTGATGAGTTACTAAATACATGTAAACTATAAGTCGTCTGGTTTAAAAGGGAAGAACAGTGAGGTTTACAGTACCGCAAAGCCAGAGCTAATAATTACATGTTACTTCCTCTCTTGCAAAACACTCTAGGCAAATATTTATCCCATCTCCATCACAGGTAACTTATCCAATCCAAACCATATCAATCATTCATCATTTAGAAAGTTGCAAGAATAAACAAAGCACATCAACATAGCAGCACTCACGCTAACATGCAGATGCTTCGTGTAAAAACTGTGTTTAATGTGTGACAGGCTAAATTAGTCTAGAAGAGGCAGTGAGTAGGTATAGCAGCTACATCCCAGTGAATGACTGTATGTCAGCTGTGTGGATTTAGAGCTCATGTTTAAGCAGGGATCATTGGGTTAACGCATCGTAACTACTGTGTGCCATTGCTGGTTAATCCAGTTTGTGTTATGGACGGACCGTCTGACAAAACTCACATGAAATTAAAAACATATACAGCAAGTGGTGTATCAGTGGTGGCAAAAAAATGGTGCCCAGAGACATGTCGTTGTGCATTTTGTTTTTGTGTGTGGGCTGGTGGGTGGCTGGGGTTCTTGTTTTAGTGATCTCAATACATCATTTTTTCATCTGTCAAAGATGATGTACAAAAATGAACCACTGACAGTTTGTAACGTATATAAGCCACTGCTTCCCTCGTATTCTGTTTTGGTAAAAAGTTACAATTAAGTTACAGCAGGTAAACAGCAGGAAATAATCAGTTAAACACTTAGGGTTACAGTAGTGAGTAAGTCATGAAATATTTTCAAATGTGGTCAGACTGACCTTTGACCTCTGACCACCACAGTCTTTGTGGCTTGCAACACATTTATAAAATTAAACAAATAAACAAAATAAAATAATGTTTTTCTGAAAGATAAGCAGAAACTTAAAGTTGCTTAGTAAAAAAAAAAAGACACCATGGAAAAAACAAAACAAAACAAAAACAAAGTCCAAACATTTTCTCTGGAAACATAACAAGTGTGACATCTTTCACTTTACAGACAACAATCTGAAAACTGTCAAGGACTCATGCATTGTACTCACAGACTAAGAATGACACTTGATCACACTAAGCGCTAAAATTTAAAACCTTCAACAAGCGACAATGATACTGTGCACAATCAGATTTTTTTCCATGACAATCTGCAGTTTGTAAGCAATTACCTCAATTGATTTCAAGCTGTTTAAAGCTGTCTAAGTGAAGGAAACAGACAAGTACTGTAAGGTTGATGAAAATTAGCCCCCAGATTATTCAAATACAAGAATAACCTGCAGTTCATTTCGTAAAATCTCGTAAAGGTCTATGATTCAACAATGATGGGAAAACTTTTTTCATACTGACATATAGGCTCATTGAGTCATGGAAATCATGCATTTCACATTCTAAATTGTAGCCTTTCACCACCACCGCTGACACATTACAAAGGGTTATTATTGATTAATATAACCCAGCAGAGAGCAGGCAGCAGGGGACACAAGAGCCCCTTCATGAATTCATGCTGAGAAGATGGTATCTGAAAGCTTTAACAGTGGGCAAGCATTTAGCCTTCTCTGTTTTTGTACACCGTATGAGACAAACCCATGACAGTATGATAAAAATAAAACTCATGTGTCAGCTCAGAGCAGTGAATACACACCAGAATAATGTTGTGTCCCTTCTGGTGATGGGTCTGACTCCCAGCTCGTAATGTAAAAAAAAAAGCTTTCTATGAATTTCCTCAATAAGTCATAAAAACACAAAAACATAAATAAAATCACTTTGTAACAAGGATTTCTAGGCCTGACATTCATAGTGACAACTGCTCGAGTTTTTGTGTGTCAGAAAGACTTAACAATTCAGATTAAATGGACTGAGTTGACATTTACTAAAACAAAATTGAGAAAGCTGAAATTGCTTTTTGGGAGTGAAATGTAAATGTCAGACATGTACGTTTTTGAAGATGAAGTAACTGTCACATTTTGCATTCAACAGACAAATCAAAGTCACACTCACTGTTTGCCAATCACAAAGCAACCTGACCTGTTTTTACTATGACAGAGTGGAAAAATGGTGTCAGGTTAAGTATGAAACAAGCGCAGTAGGAGATGATGAGAATTGATGCTAAATGTGCAAAAGGGTACATATACACAGAGGCGTGCTGAATGGTTTGAAATGAAGTTTAGATTAACACAGGGCCGTCCACCTCTCTATTGACATCATCAACAATTGTTAGAGGTTCCCAACAGGACTAATAAAGATTCCGTTTTTAACAAAAATATATTAATCTAAATGCAAATAACATTCCAGCCTCACTGGCAGTAAGACTGGGCCTAAAGCCCTGGATGGGACAACACACAACAGACGTCTGAGCCAGATCTCAGCACGAGCCGATGTAGCGGATTATAGGACGAACTTTACGACCATTACGTCGTAACTGATTACAAGTAGATCATACACATTAGTACATGTAAGAACAGAGAGTGATCTGGCAAACTCATCAGAGTGATCGCTGGGACACCAGAAATATGTAATCCACAAGTCTACTGGGAAGACTCTTGGAGCTCGGGAGGGACCATTTAGAGACAAACAGGAAATGATTCAAAGGCACTGAGACGGCGATAACTGTATTATCCACAATACTCAAAGTGAATCCACAGGATAAGCTACACTATAATGTAGTACAGTATCTTGTCACTAAAAATACACAACTGATATGGCACCTATTTAAGACAAACAGAGACAGAATAACTCCAGTGACAATATCATCTGAAATACAATCAAATCTCTAAAGAGAAAAATGTGTTAAGTTAAATTTGAAGACATTCTGCGCTTAATGTTACTGTTACTGTTGTTCACATTTACCAGCACCTACTGAGAACAAGATTAGAATCACTATGTGACTGTGTGATCAGTTTAAGTTTTGTTGGCTGCGACCCATGGCACTCCATCAATTTATCCATATCTATAACTTGGATTACATCCCCTGGATTACATCTAAAAGTGAAATTTTGATGTAATCAGACACTATTAGAATTTAACTGTAAAGAATTATAGGCTGGCCTGTAATGATATACTGTAAATAATTATATATGAATTCATTTTTTTAAAGAATCATCAATAAGAATAATGTAGTGTTCTGTTTTTGTGCCTTGTTATTTACCAGATGACAAACTCAACAATACCAATGCATCTGTGACACACTTTATCAGAGTCTACACAGACGATCCATGTCAGCTCACGGCAATTTTTAATACTCAAGATTACAGACACAATTCATCAGTTATCAGTTTGTCAGCTGTTGCTGTTGAATCTGGTATTTCTCATTTTTTATTTTACTCTAAAACCCAAAGCAGTCACTGCATTTAGGTTACTGTATTGGGGAACCACTGGCAGGTCATGGGTGTCAGCTGGTGGACAGATTACTTGTGTTATTGTTTTTAATCCTACACAGACTCATACAGAAAAATAGTAACAGAGGGGCAAAAATGCCTTATGTCACTAATCCATATCTAATCCCTCATCACAGTGCTGCTGCCGCTCGTCAAATTATTTGAACAACTGAGACGGTCTGCAACCAGCCAACACTGGACTCCTCTTTCAAACAGAGGAGTTACTAGAGGAGCTTTCAGCTACTGCACAACTGTGCACCTTGTCAGATAGTTTAAGTCTGGGGAGACAAACAACTCAACAGCCTTTGTAACAACCTGTGTACTCCGAACCCCTTTGAAACAAAACCTTCTACAACACCTTTACAGCACCAAACACACTTCAGTGTATGTGAAAGAAGAACTGAAGTTCAGCACACAACCTGGTCTCTACATGCTCTCCCAAGTTTACTTGTTAAATTAAGCACAATTACACCATAAGTAAATCTAGAAATAGCAAAAGACATAGCAGGTTTGAGGGTTTTTCCAAATGCTAAAAGTTCAGTTCAGACAAGTGGTATTGTTTCTGCCCTACCTCACCATTCTGGTTGAAGCCTGCCACAGCCCCTTGTTTCAGCAGCCTCAGAGTTCAGTAATCTGGCACTGGACACTGTTACACAAGGGAGGGTGAGAAGGAGCAAGGGAGATATAGAGACTACAGGGGGAGGGTGGAGGGTGCTTGTAAAAGTGTTACTGGGTTAGATAGAGAAAGACAGACAGTGAGAGAAGCGACAGACAAGTGGAGGGGGGGGTGCTTTGTAAGAGAGTTAGTGAGAGAGAGAGAGAGTATGGGGCCAGAGGGGAGAGAGAGAGAGCGAGGGGGTGGAGGCCTTTTAATCTGGGATTTGGACGAGTGTGAGCAGGCCTGATACCAGTACTCATCAGTGCTATCAGTCGCCCCCTGTCTTCCCACCTCAGACACGTGTGACAGACACTGGCTCCCCTGCGTCAGCCGCACCTTCTCCCTCCTGCGTACCCTGAGGGGTCAGCGGCTGTCCGGTGGCAACACTCCAAAGCCTGCTCTGTGATCCTAAAGCTAACAGAGCTTTCTCTGGCTGTAACACCGACTAGACCAGGCCAAGCCAGATTTGGGTGCCAGGTCTCTGAGAGCTACAAGGTCTCTGCTATCTTGTCGAAGGCTAAATGTAACAGCTGTGTTGCCCGTGCCTGGAGATTACACCTAATCGTGCCTGGCGTAGTTACACCAGATCATAGTTAGCCCTCGCCAAGCTAAACCCTCAAATCCAGCCAATTCAGCAGTATGCCATTAGGCTATTAATTTTGAAGTGGACGGTTAGAGAGATTTCCAGATGAATTAGAAAATAAATTCTGTGCAAAAACAAAACAGTGCGAGACTGTAGTGCAACGTCTAATGACCTGACAACGACCTTCTGACATTTTTCATATTTTTTAATTTGAGACATCTCACAACTGTTCCTCATGAAAGGCTCTTATAATCATACCTTGTCAGTTATTCAATACAACACTTACCCCAAAAGGGACTAAAGGAAAAGTCTTTGCCCTGCCATAGTCATAATGGTTTATCCCATGAGGACATTGAATGCCTGTATAAAGATCCCTGCCCTTCCATCTGATAGTTGTTGATATATTTCAGTCTGTTGGGTGTACCAACCTACCGACATTACACCATTAGTGTTGGGACATATGATGAACATTATGTTCTATGTTCATTATCAACTACATGTTCTTGTGGCTAACACAAACCAATATCCTCCTCAGCTTTGTACACAAAATCAAACCAGAATGTTTTATCTCTGAAGTCACTTCACAAAACTGTGAAAACTCTGACCAGTTATGAAAGTGTGTGGCCTGTTTCTTTACATGATGGGATTGGAAAGTCCCTGGACAATCAGCAGCACTGACACAGGAGAAGGCAAATGTTCATTACTACGTTTGAATATTGCAACATGAAACCTCAACAGCAGTGTAACAAAAGTGGACTTTTCCAGTTTCTGCCTTATATTTCAGTGGTCAAAGTGGAATCTGGACATTGCCCGAATGTCTCACATTACTTAAAAAAAAAAAAACCCCAAAAAAACCCCCACAAAAAACAAAACAAAACAAAAAAATGAAAACACAAACATTTTGAAATGACTGATTCTCTGACACACGTCCATTTGACAGAAAGTAATCAAATCCAATGTTACAATACAGGATTTCTGAATGCTTAAAAGTCACTTACTATTGCTATTATTGGTGGGCCACCATGATCCAAAAATACATATTTCAACACGTTTATTACAACTACTTAAAGAATTTCATAGACTGCAGGTTCAGTTTCTCAAACTCTATTGGTGAAATTTTAATACTGACAGCTAGAAGTAAGTTTTATCTTCAAAGTGTGATGAAAAACATACAACACACAGTTTAATTTTGGCTTTTATTCCAACACTATCCTTTTCTTTCTAGGCAAATCAAACAAGATTATATTTTTAGTTATGAGAATCATTTTCTCCAAAGGTCACTTATATTCTAGGAAGCCTTGAGAGATTTGTGGTGAATTATTATTTGGTGATCTGGCTATCTGCGTTGTCTGAGCTCTGGATGAAATGTATTTGCCCTTTTTCTTTCTGTGTGTGTTGCTCTGTGTAATGATTAACTTTTAGGCCATCAGTCCCCAAGAAATGCTCATTGAAAAAGACCTGGTTATTAGAAACCTGTGACATTAAGAGGACTCAGCTACCATTTGTTTAGAATGGTAAAGTGTCAATTAAGCAGCTGCGGTAAATATGATGCTTACAACTAGCACTGTTGATGTATTTTCAATTACTATTTGGGTACGGTGTAAAAATGCACATTAATTTTGTGCAGCGAAAGTGAGTGTTGATTTAATTAAATCATTGTAAGCTGCCATGCTGTGATTGTTCTATTATAACTCTGACAGCCTCTACAATTTAACAGATCTTCTTGTTATTTCGGTCTCTGGCCTCTGGCTTTTTATTGTGACTGATAAACATTCAGTTCAGTCAAAAAATCACCTATACTCTAATTTTAAATGATTAGTTTATTAATTAATTGTGTGTGTGTGAACCTTCCTGGCTTGTAGACAAAGAACAGTGAAATAACCATCTACTAAAAAGAAATTAAAGTATGTTAAGTAAAAGTTTTGCACCCTTAATAAATATATCTTTGGATTACCTAAATGTTTTTTCCTCATATCGTAAAAAATGCTGACATCCTGTTATTAAAACACCAAATAATGTGCCACAGCATCACAATAGGACTGAACAGATCAACAGTATCAGAACCACAGATTATTTTAGTAGACCTTCTCTACTGGGGAATATGGCTGATGTCTCAAAGGATACATGTCCCCTTTCAATTCAACTGAAAACATCTATCTCTCTAGCACTGAACAGACACTCTTCCTATACAACCCTATCCATATCCCCCCACCCCGCCACCTTCTCCCTCCCTCATCTCCTCAGATCATGACCACAGGAGCATGAGTGACTCAGGGCTTTCCAAGAATAGGATTCCCTTTGACAACCACCAGGCGCCCTATTTCCCTGCATCTGGCCTTGGGCAGTGAGAGAGAGAGAGAGAGAGAGAGAGAGAGAGAGAGAGAGAGAGAGAGAGAGAGAGAGAGAGAGAGAGAGACAAAGACAAGACAAAAAAAACAAGATTTTAAATATCCTGCTTTTATCTGACGAGACATGGACAGGAAAGGGGAGAATAAACTGGATGGACTGTGGGAGAGACAGAGGCAGCTGGGAGCTACAGGTTAGGCCTCAGGCTGGTTGGAGGGAAACAGGCCCAATGTGCATCCAGTCACCACACTATCCTCTTACATAATGTCTCAAGTTCAATATAGTCCTGGTCAGCTATTTAAAGCACTCCTGTCTAGGCCCACTGACAAAAAGGTGATATACTTAGTAGCCACAGCGCAGCATGAAAGACTCTGCTTGGGCTATATTGGTCACAGACAAGCCCCAGGGTGTGGATTTTGGTAATGTTGCAGATATTTTTAGCCCAGCTAATGATTTGGGGTATTTACATGGGGTGCAAAACTCAAACACACCCTATCGCTGACTATTTCACTACCAGACATTCAGCTTAGTAAAATTAGTTGATTAGACGACCACTGCTCATGTTCCTGCAGTACGTTTTTTAACGCTTATCAGAAACTGGCTGAGTAATACACACAGACACTATATGACAAGTTTCATGAAGTTTTCAGGGTATTTAAAAGGCACTAGTTTAAAGACGCAACAACTCATAGCACACAGTATCCCTTGTTTGTGTCTTTACATGGAGTTAACAAGACACAAAGTAAACGTGGCTCCATGTATTATTGGTAAATATGTAACTACTTTGTTTTTTCATGGACACATTAAAACTTTTTTTAACAGATAACCTGTAACCCAAACTCATAACATAAACTAGTAAATACACACCAAATTTATTGCCTGAAATGCAGTTCTTGGCGATTTTACCTGACATCTATGTAAAAACTTAAATTAAACTTAAATTAACATGATGAGATGATAGATTTTTCAATTAAAATGCTCTAGAGGAAAAAATGCAGTATGTTTAAAATAAAAGTAATTTTAACTCAGAAGTGACTGATTTTTTTTTCCATTGTGTGTGCTGTTATCAGCTTTATTTGTTTCACTCAATAAGCATCCAAAACAACAAGGATTTTATAATCTATAAGGAGCAACACACTTTAAATGTGGATCGGCTCAACATTTAGTCCACAGTAAACTGTTACTGATGGCAAACATATTATTGACAACAAATCTCTGGTGATTTTCCATATGTTATTTACTATGCAAAACTAAGGCCATACCAGATTGAATGTAGCTTGTGTTATAGTGTTTGAAAATAACAAAAGAATCATTTTCTTTTTCAGTCCTAAGAAAATAATGATTATTGAAGAAAATAAAGAAGGCTGCCGGGTGTAACTTAATAAACTAATTGATACTACTTTTGTATCCAATCCACACATGTCCTATTAATTTTTTTATATTTGACAGTCTGCAGTATGAAATTATAGACTGAAAAAAAATTATTAGGCTATTAGTTTTATTAGATTTCCTGATAAAGTGATGACACACACAAACTGAATATAAATACACACACACACAGACACACACACACAGCTTTTGTTATTTTTAATGTGTGCCTTAAATACAAACTACATTTATTCTGACCCTCCACTCAAGCCTATTTATTTAACCAACCACAGGCAGCGAGGAAGCAGCACTTCTCACTGAATATCATTCAAATGAGTGTGACTTTATAATTCAAAGTCATTTATCTGCAGAAAAGGCTGAGACGCAGCAGCAAGGTGTTAATCTGATCAAAGATCAACTTGGATTTAAATGGCTGAATCTGAGAAGAGAGAGCAGTTTTGATATGTTTAACATCAAATATTTAACATAAACCTGGAAAATTGTGTACTTTTTTTTTTCTTTTCTTTTTAAGCACCTTGCCCTTATATCTTTCAGTTACATTCAAAGCATGTGGAGGTAGCAAAGCTTTGTCGCTTTTGTTTTCCGTTTGAATAAAATGAATAAATTGCCAAACATGTATTAGGAAAAAAAAACAAAAAACTAACAGTTGGTTGAGAGCAGTTCTGGAAATGTTGGCAGTGTTATCTTATTCCTCCACATGGCCTGTTGTTTTCCTGTCGGCTTATCGAGAAAACTGACTCACTGTTCTCAGCTGGTCAAATGAGTTTCAGTGACAGACGAGGTCTGTTCCATAAACAAAGGGGGGCAGAGGAGGTTTCCAATAGTGGAAAGTTTGTATTACTACAAAGAAACAACTGGCAAAATAAAAGTGGAACAGCAGCATAAAATGATTATGTGTTATTATTTCTGTGTCTGGTCCCACAGTGACACCAAAAACAATGCTTAATCACTGTTACGCGGATGGAACAATTACAATAATGGGCAGTAAAAGTGGTTCCTTTATGACTTAACTGCACAAAAAAAGTGACAGCATAATACAGGTTTGTGGAAATCCCAGCTACCTTCCCCAAATGTATGATGAAGTAAAATCCTTCCTGAAACGGGGTGAGTGATACTATCATTTACAACAGAGAAGGTCCGTCAGATCAAGATGGCTCGCATTGTAGCATTGTTCCCCTGTGGTATTTCAGTTCAGGAAGTACAGTTCGAGCCACACAGCAACAGTCATACATGTCTCGGCCGGCGACAAAACTGTGGAAACGGGCAAACACAAAACAGCTTTCAACTTTGTCACAATGTTTCCCACTATCTCTGATAGTGGACGGCTGGTGGCAGTGGTCCCTCGGGCGACTGCAGTCATACGGGGAGAAATGATAGTAAAAATAGGTCTTATTGTTACCAGTTTTGTAACATTTTACTCACGAGCCTCATTTGGCCCCGATTTTGACTGAGAGGAGACCATTTTTCCAGTTGTCTGTACTGAACACAGCTTTTAACCAACTGTGATGTAATCCGGTTTTGTGAATCACACAAGTGCTTTGAAGTAAAAATAAAAGTGGAATTAAATTTTAAGAAAATGTCTAAAATGTCTTAAGTGTTAGTCAATAGCAATAAACCACCCATTTAATGTATATGTCTACATGGTATGAACACATACAGTGCACATAGTGTACACAACATCTCAGATGTGTTCATATACACACACATATCATAATCACAAAAGATTAGATTTTAACTGATAGCGTATGCAAAGCTCAGTCACTTTAAACAAAACTGTAGAGGTGCATAGGTGGATCTTTCCTACACGGTGAGCCAGGGAGCAACTCAGGAATAAAATGGACTGTGAAAATGGAAATGTGTGTGTTCCAAAAAACAGAACAACACACACACAAAAAAAACAGGTTGTTAAAAAAAAAAATTTGAATTTTCCTTTAAAGCCGTGGCCAGCCTGGCTGCTTCACTGTTTCCAGACTCTCTTTGATGCACCGAGGCCTAAGCCATATCCAGCTAGATTCTATTGTGAAAAATGCTATTTTGCCAAATAACATGGCCAGAACAGTCTTTGTTCTGTCAGAGGAGAAATAAATGCCTTTGTGTATTGTGAGGCAGGACTGAAATCAGCAGGCTGGACTTTTAACCTCGACATCATTATTTCACCATTGCAGCTTTACCTAGGAAAGGCGTCCAGGACACAGCAGTCACATGCCCACCACAGTGCGATATAAACACATCTGCTCTATTTTCCACCCATATAGAGGTGGACTAGTTGTATCAACAGTAAACTCTCTGATTGCTAACGCTGCATTTTGTTGAGTCCACAACAGCCGTAATGGTCAAAGAGATGAGCCGATTGCTGAAGTCAGCATTTCAGAGGTCACCTTGCACAGAAATCTGTACCAGGATGAATAACTGTTACACTACAACAGACTATTAGTTAAGATCAGGACCAGAAAGCAGCGCCAGACTTTAAATAGCTGTGTTTGACTGCAGTGTTTCACATGCCATGCCAAATATAAACCGAAAGAACTACATACATGCATTTGTGTTTATATTATGTTAATATCTCACACTCTAAGCTGCTTAATGTTCTAGTGAGGTCTACAAATCATTACCTGGTCCACAAACATATGGTTGGTAACATTTTGAGAAAAAGACAGTGTGTACGCCAATAAAAAACCAACCAAGTTTAAGATTAACTGGATTTCACTCAACTTGCAAATTAACTGACTTTCACTCCTCTTAAGATTTATACAAGCACATAAAGTAAGTAAGTAAGCACATAAGTACTGGTATTAATGTTTCATTTTATATTGATTTATAGTGGTTAGAGTTGTTCTTATTACTGTTTACTATGTGTATAGGGAGTTAACTTCTGTCGTGGTGCTTGACATCAATGAATCTGAAACTAATGTTCATTTAATATTCCTACATTAAGTTTAAGTGTCCTTTACATGTGTTAACGT
Organism: Polydactylus sextarius; assembly: GCA_016801845.1. Classification (NCBI taxonomy): domain Eukaryota; kingdom Metazoa; phylum Chordata; class Actinopteri; family Polynemidae; genus Polydactylus; species Polydactylus sextarius. The sequence continues at coordinate 23,504,190 of CM028909.1, read as the reverse complement.
GTTAAATACAATAGTTTCGCATGGAACTTGGATTCACAGGAAGCTATAAGCCAATTTCCTGTGCTGTGCACACAGAGACAAAGCAGGAGGACACAGACAGAAATAGCAACATAGCACTAGATTGAAGGAAAAGAGAGTTTAGACTTTAGACTAAAAACTTGTGTGATGAATGGAAATGAGGGTAAGGGTTTTTATTTGTATTAAACTTAAGGTCTGGTTAAGATTCAGCTTCATTATAAATCACAGCATGCGCATTACGCACAAACAGAAAAATATAAATGGACAGAAAAGATGAAAACAGAGCAGTGTGACCTTTGCTTTAATTCAGCTGTTGCTTCAGCTAAAATGCGCTCAATTCAGCCTTTTATCAAAAACTCTGCGACGCCTCTTTCACCGCCGTGTTTTGAACAAACTCACTCAGATGAATCATAAAAATCACTCGTATAAGTCACATAACAAAGCAAAAACAAAAGGAAGTTTCTCTCCATGAAACTGTAAATACGAAGCAGCAAGTGTCCCTGCTGACTGAGTGTGTGTCGCGGAGAAAAGTTGAGGCGCCGCAGCTTTCTTTGCTGCAGCCTCAGCTCAATCTCGTCCGCACAATCCCCGACCGCTCGTACACTGACAGGACACTGTGTTAATATCGCGGCGCCGCTGATGACAGTTTGATTTTCTTCTTCTCAAAAGAAAACTCCACTTTACCTGCGAGATGTCATAGCAGTCTCTGAAAGCTGTCAAGTGTCCTCAAACGTTCCCCGTGTGTCTGTGCTGAGTCGCTGTGACCAGTGAATCTGTTGAACCTGCGCGTCGAGTCGCACCAAACTACTGACTACACTTCCGGTCGGCTCCTTCAAAACAAAGGCGCTTGATTTTTATTTAATTCTTATTTTTAATATTTTGCTTTCAGTTGCCTTACTGTTTGTTAAATTGATACGTCTGTCCCTAGCGTTATGTTCATAAAGTTTTATTCTATTTAATTTCAAAAATTCATACCGTGAAAATACTGCGTATACCTACACAATACATTTTTACTAACCTTTTGTTTGTGTTAAGTTGTCGACTCCAAACTTACTCTCTTACTTTACTTAATTATTTCGTGTTGTTTTAGGGTACAACATCTTCTATGATGTCATCAAATGTAAAATGCCATTCAATTAAACTAACTCATTTTTGCCAAATGTGACCATTGTACACTTTTATTTTGAACAACGAGCTCCTCTTCCTGTCCTGTTCTGACTTAGACTAGCTGACTTGGTGTAACCTGGACAACGTTGTTAAAGTTCTCAGTGACATATTCAGGTTAATAACGTAACAGTTCATTATAAGAGCCCTTGACAAATATGCATAAATAGATCATTACGTCCTAACTTCTGACTGGCTGATATAAGTTCGAGGCTGTAAACAGGAGCCCACCCACAAACAGCGTGTGTTCCTGCTGTTTGATGCTGTCCATGAAACATGAAAGAACACTATGCTAATTATTAACTATATGGAGTTGCAGAAAGAGCTAAGAGACCTATTCTTGGTTTACATATGAACCCTCAACTTAATAACAAAATAATAGAACAGCAAAGTTGAAGGCAAACAACATTAAAAAAAAAAATAAAATAAAAGAGCTCATATATGTTTATTCACAGTATGGGGCAGTGGAAAATGTTTGATTGTCAGTGTTTGATATTTAGTTTTTGCCTGTAGATTTATTCAATTTCTACCAATGAGCAGCTGGATTGCACAGTGTTTTGCTCAAAAGACAAAAGCTCGGCTATTGTCTTGTGCTGTACAGTCATGATGGGACGGCCTCCCAGCTGTGGAGAAAGGTGGTGGTGGTGGGGGCAGGAGTGGGCGAGGCAGAGCAGCACTGACGTCACCAGCCTGTGGTTATCAGTGGAGGTTAATCTACTGGGGGATGGATGGGCTTATGCAATTGTCTGTAAGCCCACAGGCTTCACGTCTATGGATTTGCTTTTCCACTGTTTGACCCAGTGTGTTGCTGCAGCCCACAGACAAACACTGAAATGATGGAGTGTGGATTTCTCCTCTCTGTGGAATTTCTGTGGTCAGAGGTGCTGAATGCAATGTGCTTCAAGCAGGATAGATGGAGATGAACATAAGGTTTATTGTTTGAGTGTGGTGAGCTGTTAAAATCATCCATTTGCAGAATGGGAGGACATTACTGTCAGATCGATACATGGTGGAAATTGATGAAGAGTGTGAGAAACAGCTGAAAATTGGCATAACAGTGAACACACATATAGTGCTTCATAGTAACTGTGATTGATACAAGATTAAAGGAATAGAAAAACATTTATTGTGTGGTTAAGATGCTGTTTGTAAACAATTTTGTTGCAAACTATTTTTGTACTGCACCTACCGGCACATATTTTAGGTGATGACTGGAGGGAAATCGACTCACTTTGGCTCCTGCATTTGGTGGAGAAAAAAGGTCAATCAAGTGCTTGTGTGTGTTTTTTGTGTCAGCAGTGGGATTACAAATAGCTACGGCCTAAAGTATTGTAATTGCAACCATTAAAATGGTCCTTTGGATAATAATAATGGCAAAGTAATCCTGATATAATCTCAAAGCTGGTGCTTTAAGGTGAAGGGTTGAAGTTGCTGTGTGCTCTATAGAACTGTGAGTGAGTGTCACCCTGGCAACCAGTAATTCTCTCATGTTGTCTGGTAATTCAATTTAAGTGCATATTAAGTTGAAAAGACTACAGTTTATCCCAACAATAGTGTCACAAATTCCAAGAATGTACTGATAGGTTGTCACTACATGAAGACATGAAAAGAAAACAATAGACGCTTGTATGAACAGAAAAATACCCTCAAACAAAACAGCAGGGTTTTGAGAATGATTAACTGCTATGTAGAAAATACTTCACTTGTTATAAATCTGCTAAACATGCAAAACCATGGTATGTTCCACGGATAACTAACTTGCTTAAGTTACGTTTGAAAGGTAGAATGAGGCTCCTGGACTCTAACATTCACTTTTTTTTATCACAGTGCAGACTGATGTCCTGTTGAGTCTGAGGAGGACAAACAGAGTCAAGAACACAAAGACCAGTTTCCCACCCAGGGGAATGGAAACCAGGATGTTCCATCTACCCTGAGGTGGCAGCTTCTATAGGCTTGTGGCCTTTGGCCCCTTTTGCCTGGAGACTTGCAAATCTGCCTGTCCAAAGACTGAAAAAAATTTGGAAAGGGAAACAAAGGGGACTTATACTGAGAGTGATGCAGCTGGACAGCTGGTGCCTTGTCAGAGAGAAAGAACTTTTATTACCATTTGGACATAAAACGCTGTGAGAGAGGAACTTTGTTTCACAAAAGGGGGTGAAGTGCAGTATGGGTAAGAGCGGTTTCATCCATCACTGATGATGTTCTGGACTCTTGGGCCTGTGTTTGGCTCAGGTTGGAAAAAAATTGATGAAATTTCATCCAGAGAGAGTCTAAGTTTGCATAATTCAAAAATAAATAAATAAATAATAAAAAAAAAAAATTTCACTTTGACCACTAAAAAGACGACTGCATTCCCCAATGTGTTAACTTCATCTTATAATGTTCTGGCTGCTTCCGAGCTCTTTCTTCTGCAACTTCTCTCAGATCCAGTCAGTTGCTCAACACAGGAATCAAGATGAGTTTTCTATGTCTCCTCATTTCTGTGAAACCTCTATTCTCTGAAATATATATTTCACTCTCAACTGTCTCAATCCTCCAGCTCCCTGGGGTGTCACCCATGCAGTAATCATATATTATTTCATTATTTATGTGGATGTCACACTTTGTTTTGAATTTAATTCCCATAAAACCTTTAATCTAACTACTTACACTTATTAACTTAAAAATGATCTTCTTCTCCAGATGGATCCCTCGTTGGGCAAAAACTATTTCATCTCCACCACTTCATAGAGTTTTAATTAACACAACATAAGATGCAGTGTCCTTCTCTGTCATTAGCGAGGAATAAATTAAACTCATTAAATCACAGGCTTAATGAAAACACTCGAGACAGATGTGGGATGTGCTGAATGATGTATAAAGCTGTGCAGCAGTTTTTTTAGTCTTGTGAAATTTCAGTCTTTCAATTAGCAGCAGGGCACCAGAGATTGCAGTAGGTGTTATGAATAATAAGAAGTAAATATCACTATGTAGACGTGCTCTTTGTAGATGTGCATGTGAAAGTGTGATGGCTTTAACTGCTTTTGATTTGGAAAAATATTGTTTGTCTTAGATGCTTCATTCAAAATGTAAGCTGAAACCTCTCATTAAGAGCCGTCAGACTGAAGCCTTGACTTGTGATTGCTCAATGCATGCAGGTGCCTGGAAAATAATAGTGAATCGTAGACCAACACTGAGAATTCATAAGATACTGGAGCGTTCCTGCCAAATTGTATTGTAGTTATTGCAATTTCAACTGACCTCAAATTGGAGATTTATGGAAATTTTCCCCTGATGACCTCTTTTCCATTAGCTCTTTTACTACCTGCAGAAGTTTTCAATGAGTGAAACAATATCTTGTCCCTTATTTGTCCCTTTAAAAAGTAATTCAATAGTTTTCTCTTGCCAGTTCCATAATGAAGAATCTCCATCCAACAGAATAAATTTCACAAAAGTTCCACTTGAAAACACTTTTTTCTACCACCTCTCATGGTCTTCATCACAAAAGTTTGCTCAGTTGTCATGGAAAATGAAGGATTTTTTTTGTCAAACTAGTATTACTGAGGTCAAGCACGAGCTTCCACATTCAACAACATGCAACAACTTATATAAGTAGATAAGACACAGCTGGTGCAGTTACATACTCAGACAATAGTTGATATCTTTTTGTTGTGTCAAAAGCTTCCATAAGAGGATCAAAACCAACAATGAATTGAGCCACTAACAAGTTCTGTCTGTGTATCCACAACCTGATCTATCATGTTCCTTTGAGCTAAAGAACTCCATTGTTTACGACCACATCAAAGAGCATTGTACTTGGTTGCATGTTCGTTTATTACCGTGGACGTGGAGTTTCTCCACTAAAGCTCCACTAACTAGTCGTTGTCTGGAGCTTTCCACGGGTGGGGTGGGGGACTGGATGGTCTGGTGAAAGCTGCTGGGTCGACCTTGGAGTAAGACTTTTTCCAACTCCCATTTTTCTTTCTGTTCACTGGCACTGGTTTATTTAGAGTCAATGCCACATAACAACATTTCAGTGATGTAAATGAATCTTGTGCTGAGATAGCCACCAACAAATGCACTATTTACAGCAGCGCTCTTTAGCCCCAACTCCACACAATGACAACAAAATCAAGATGGCCGACAAGAATGTACTCCATTTGGTTGACATTTTATTTCATGGTGGTAGGAACACAAGACAAAGGTCATAAAGTTAGTAATGTTCAGGTCATGCCACTCTTACTCGGTGCACTGCCCTTTGAGGAGGTTTGCGCAGTCAGACAGTAGTTTACAGAGGCCAGACATGGAGGGTAATCCACATGTAGACATAAATAAGAAAAGGAAAACAGATTCAAAAAAACAGTAAATAGAGGATTTTTTGTAAAAAGCCAGAGCGGACATTTGCAGAGGCCCCCTGGGATTTTTTTTTGTGTATAAGCATTATTACTAATATAATTATCATTATTATTTTGTATTACTCATTTACATTATGGGGATGAGGCTAATACACTGGCTAAAGTAAGGAAACAGTTATATGTATGACGTCTTTGTCACCTGCTCAGAGTCAAGGTGACCGATTTTTAAGGCAATTCATAGTTTCCACCCAAACCATAGACTGTAACTGTCTTTACTGTTCTCAAGTCCATCCAAATATACAAGAATATCTCCTGTATTAAGTGAAACCACCTGAATGGGTCAAACAATTCAAACAGTGTGATTAAAATAAAAACCAGTCTAAGGTTAAAAGAGTGAGTGCTGGGATTTAAATGTGTCCTGAGACACCAGAACAAGGTCCGGTGTGGACACTCGTAGCTTGATTACACACAACACAGTTATAGCTTTAGGGCTCTCCCTCCCCATGTACATTAAGTATATCATTGTGTGGGTGAACAGACAAGTCAGACATGGTTCCAGTGTATATTACTAAAACATAAACCTCCACAGATCACACATTTGCTAAATTTACACTTAAAAACTGCAGGGCTGTACAAAAACAGGTTGCTGGATGATTGAAGAAGGTAAACATAATTAAGAACTTAAGAAAGAAAGGAAGAAAAAAAATGTACAAGACATCATACTTAACCACAAACAGGCATGAATTTGTCTTAGAATATTGCCAAGATTCTCATATCAAAACAAGAGTGTCTTTAAGTCAGTCAACACAGCTTATTGTGATTCAGCAAAGACGACTTGACTCCACATTGCATCAGTTCACTGATCGTTACAGAATTTGCACTAGTGATACAAACTCATGCGTCGCTATGTTAATTTGCAAGTACTGTAGGATTATGCATCTTTTCCCATTTTTTGTGGCTGTTATGGCTTCAAAGGGTCACAACAACGTCACAGTCTCTTTCTCTCTCTCTCTTTCTCAACAGCTGAAAAAAGGACTCCTCCAGGAATGATCCTAGGTCAGAAAACGTAAAGAAATGAAGTGTCTCAGGCAGAGTTTGTTTTGAAGCTTTTTTTGTGTTGACTGTTTGACAGGACATTCCCAAGACTAGTTGCTCTCCCCATGTCGCTCTCCTCGCTTCCTCTCTGTCTGTCCTTCTCTGCAGTCTTTGCTCTCAGCACCTCCTTAAGGTCAGATATGGTAACAACTCTTCCCCTTATGCACCATTCAAGGTCCTGCAAAACTAACTGCTCCTGAATTAAAAAAAGAAAAAAAAAAAAAAAACAAAACAAAACAAAAAAGGATACAGGGAATGAATAAGCAAAAAAACATTACTCTGAGCTTTTTCATTGGAAATGAAAGAAAAAATTAACCTGTTTTAGTTGATGAAAAAAAAAAAAATAAAGCAAAGCAAAACAAAAACAAAAACAGTGACATTTTTTTCAAATTAGAAAGTTTTTTTTTTTTTGGAACAAAATGGAAATAAAAAGTGAAACAAACAACAAAATCCAGATTCAAACCAACACTGTAGAAGTGCATGCATTTATAGTGGTCATCATAAATTCATCTGTTGATTGTAAAACAGAACGCACAATAGTACATGAGAAGCACAATTCTCCAAGGAGAACCCATCTTACATATTCACAGTCTCAGGTATTATTTATATACTCTATATTTATAACATTTATTTATGTCTATGATTCATGTCTTGACATGACTAATGATATGCAAGTCATTGTGGAACGTAGCGCTCTCTCCGCCCAGTCAGGTTGCAGTGCTAGTGAATCATATTTCAAAACTAAAGCCTCTGATGGGATTCAGATCGAGTGGAGAGTTTTTTTTTTCCTCTTTTTTTTCCTTTTTCTTTTTGGCGCTGTGAGATGGGAGTTGATCGAGTGGTTTTGACTGTGTACTTTCTCACTGTAGCGGCTTGACTGATATCTGAAAAGTCCCATTAGTTAAATACAGTGGGCTACTGGGGCTGAATACAGAGTCCTGACAGTAGATGCCAGATGGCTGCAGCATTTAAGAGCTGCAGCTACAGTGTACGCCGCATCCAACTCTCACGAGGGAATGTACGTCTCTGCAGTCCTGGACGTATCGGCCATGCTTGGGGAATGTGAATAACAGATATGGCACCAAGACAAGGCAGTAACCAGAGATCATCAGCAAGGTCCACCAGTGTTCAAGTAATGAGTGAAAAAGGAGCAGGATTTTTTTTTTTTTTTCTAAGTTGGCGTTTGTTTTAAAACAACAAAACTGACAAGAATAAAAGTATCTCCTTTGTACAGAGATGACTGTTTTCTTTCTTTTTTTAAAGATAAAAAGCCAGGGCAGTAAAGAAAAAGAAAGTGTGTTCTGTGAATGGAGGTGCAGATAAAAAAAAAAACAAAACAAAACAAAAATATATAAAACAAAAATTAAAACAACATATTCATTTTTCTTTCCATATAAAAAGCAATGAAAAGTATACAAAAATAGAAAATAATTACAGCAGGAGACATGAGCGCTATGGAGGGAGCGGGTGGGAGGGTTTTCATTTTTTTTGTTTTCTCATTTCTCTCAATATTTTGTCTTTGCCCGGTTATTTGGCGGCAGAACAATGTAATATTTGGGGGCTGTTCAGGGCGTCCTCCACCAGGTGGAGATCCACGCCGTCCACCACCACGTCTTTGATGCAGCCGACAAAACCGGTGCTGTAGGCCTTAGGCAGGCGACGGGCCACCGCAAGCTCCTCCAGACCACCTGAGGGGAGACGGACGCACAAGTTAGCATGACGATAATCAGCTGCCACCATTAAAAACAACAGAGCTGCATGTCAGAGAATAATTATTCTAAACCGAAGCAGACTAGACCACTCAGCTTCACAGAGCAGCGACCACTTTTTTAATGTATTTTAGAGGACTACTTCAGATATTTAGCGTAGGTCAAGCACAAAAAACAGCGCTTTCAGCATTTCCATTATACAGTCAACAGAGCTGTTTTTATGTGGCTTTTTTCCCTGACGTATCTTTTACTCCATGCTCACAGTTTGTAATGCAGGCGTTCAGTTAAAATGTTTAATTTCAAAGGTCAATCCATGATATCCCTCGAGGTCATCATTAGAGGTTATTTTCTCAGCTCCTCCAGTGCCACAGAAGACGTTACATAACTAGTAAACTGACCTTATGTGTAAAATCGGTGGTGCGCTCATTTTAAGTTCAAACACCAGGAGAGGGGTTTGGATTTCGTAATAAATTAAAGCTGTAAATGTCATCAAAACTCTGTATGTGAACTGTTCAAGCAGCAATATTTATATATTTATGGAACCAAAGCAGCTACTTGTTGTTGTCAGGCTGCATTATGTTCTCGGATTTTTCACATAATGACATCAGCTGATGGACATGACAGGATGACACTTTACTTGTCAAACCACTGTGATCAAAGGAGAAAGAAGCCTGCACACCCACCACAGAAGGCCAACTTCAGCTAGATGAAAGAAACGTCTTTTAATTTCATTTGAGCTATTAAATAACAGTTATGAAGATTCCTCATTATTTCTAATTTGTTTCTAACTTTAGAGCTGTAACTCCTCTATTAAAATGTGTTTTCACACATATGACTTTAAAAAAAAAAAAAAAAAAAAAAAAAGCCAGAGCTGAACAAGTGTGATATAGAGTACAGACTTTTATCTGGCTGCATGCTCCTCTACACACCAAATACATCATCTTCCTGTCTGTTAAATAACTTGCAGCCGATTCCCAAACACCGAAGGGTTGATTCATCTGACTTGAAACCATTTTAAATCACAGAAATAGCCTCTATATGGTTTACCAGGTCTCTGAGAAGATATGTTGCTCTTGTCTTAAATATTGGTTCCATTCAATTCATGTTTTTTTTCTTTGTTTTTGGTGAACTGACCCTTTAAAGCATCAGTTAATATCTCTTAGAGGACATGATGGAAATATCATGGGTTTGTACTTCAAAGCAAATGTCTCTTGTGCTTTCCACTGCGCTTTGATTTCATTTTACTTTTTTTTTTTGCACTTATTCTTCTGTTTCAAACAATCCAATTCTCTTTCATTGTTTTTTAATAAAATCTCATAATGTTGTTTTCTGGAGACTTGATGATCTAATTGCAGTGTGTGTAGTAGCCTTATTTTCCTTTTTGATAATGTTTTGAGCTCCTTTCTTGAGCCAGTACACCCAAAGTAGTCATTAGTGTCTTTCTCAACAAAGAGAGAAGCTGGTCTTAGTTTTGGATGTTTTACCCGCTGCTCTCTCTCCTTCAAACTCTGTGGTATCAGAATCCTCCTGCATCCTCTTTCATGTTTGTCCAATTCTTTCCCCACCCAAGTATTCCCCATTTCTCAGTCTCTGCCATGTTTTCTCTCTTTTTTTTTTTAATCTGAGAGTTCACATGGGGCTGGGAGGGGCTGAGAGTTCACATCCCCATTGCGCTCTTTACATCCCCTGTCCGTGCTCGCTTTAATCGGATTGCGCGCCTCCAAATCAGGGATCGACAGGGCTAATTTCATGCGCGTTACAGATGAATTAATGATGAACAGTGAAAAGGGGATTTAAAAGGGAGAAGGGCTCACGATGGGAGGGCTGTGTGAGGATTATGTATTCTTGCTGCAGGGCTCGCTCAGCACCTGTTCCACTGCACTGCCTCCCTGTGCGTGTACGCATGCATGTGTGCCTGTGTGTGTTTGTATACGTGTACCTGAGTGAACATATAACTTCAAGCTGCATGTCTCTTAAATGTCACTCGGGCTGCTTCTCCTTTTTGCCACTGTGCGCTTTGCATTTTAAAGAAAGGTCTGACTGTATTTCACTGCTCCGTCCTCAGTGTTATTTCCTCTGTATGCTCATTCCTGCCGTGCCATGTGTGTTCTTTCAAAAACGATTTCTCCAAACTAAATTGAACTTGAGGTAGATAACGGGCTGACTTCGGTCATTTTCAATTCAGGAAAGCAGACAGCATTTGAGTTAGTCAGATAGCCTTTCATTTCTCAACTCAATACCTGAATAGGTATGGACATTTTTTTTGCGCAAAACGCAATCCTTTTTCGCTGCCACAGACTTTGCTTATCCTCTGCAATGCCAATGAGTTCATTGCTCACTTTTGGCAGCTTTCTACCAGTGGCAAGGATGAAAAAGCTCTACAGAATTACTAATATTCCCCTGCAATGATGTATGACATTTGTAGACACGTTTTAAAGTCAAAATGACAGTTTTCTTTAAAAAAAAAAACCACACACACACAAAACGTGTGTGGACACCTACCCAACCAGAGTGCTCCGTCTGTGTCCAGCTGTGTTGCTGCCAGAGGCGACGACCCTGTGACTGCTGCCTCATTGCCAACCTGTAGAGAGCCGTCTCTAAGTGCTCTGAAAGAGAAAAGAGAGAGATACATCTGGAAGTTAGTCTGATGCATGTGTCTCACACTGAATAGCTGTAAATTGCAGTTTCATTTAATCTGAAGCATCAAGACACTGATGCTCTGCTGCCAGTACACTAAGCACTCACATAACTGCCTTTGCCAAGCAGCATTCTAAATGTTCCCGGCTACCGGCAAACACACGCTGTCACAGCACCATTCATTTCAGGCAGCTGCATGCTTCGTATTAGCACACACTTAAGAATTGTGACGATGGGGCTAATTTGAACCCAGTAAAGGGTGCCTCCGACTGTGAGTGTGTCATTAAAGGCAAACTGCAAACACAGATAGCTGTGTAACTATGTGAGCTCTCTGCCACACGCTGTGATTTACACCAGCATCGACATCCAAATTATGTCATCTTCTGGGCAACTCATGTGGTTTTCCTGTAATCCTAAAATAAGATTTGGCCAAATCTCTATTTGAAATGGATGCAGTGGCTGTTGGAGGATCGATTATGTTTTCCTTACATGATGAAACTAATCTAATTATCACACATACTTCTGCTCAGCCACGTTGAATGTAGAGCATCTATAAAGCAGCGGTGAAAGGTGTTAAGTGAGTCATTTTCAAAGTTGAGGCAGTTTTTTTGTATCTAATGAGAGAATCCATTAATGTGGCAAAAAGTATTGCCTGGTTGGTGCTAAAATCTGTAATAGTGTCATATTCGTATTATGGGAGCTCAGGTGAACAAATATTTCATTTCAAACAGGATCTTTGTATAAGATCAGTATAATGTATAACACTCTATATGTAAATTAAACACAAACACTGACATGATTTATTTATTTTCTTCAGTTATTTACTTAAGTATGCCAAGATGTGGTGAGATACTGCCATATGTTCTTCCTTTCTGATCATTCATTAATGTGTCTAAGCAATTTCATACGCGACGTGTCATACCCATGCATGACCAGGCATGAAAATAACCTTAATCTGAAACTAATCAGAGTCATCTTGGTGCAAGGGATCACTGTGTAGCAAAGGATTTATGCAAGAGATCACACAGTTTTCATCAACATAAATACAATATGGATTAAGTTTAATCCTGGTCTAACTGTAAAAGCTTTCACTCCTTATCACCAGCTACCAGCCACCTCTAGTCTCACCTGCTAGCCTTGATGCGTATCCAGCGGTTGGTGTTGACACGCACTGATGAGCGCAGCACCACGGGCTTGGAGCCCAAGTCGTACGTCATCTGTATACGTCCGTCTACGATGGCCAGGGCGATGTAGTCTGAGCGCTCTACACCTTTACCGCTCCACAGCACCAGGCCCTGGGTGGCCTCTGTCCGGATGCTCAGCTCAAATTTGTTCACCAGCAGAGCCTTCTCACTACAAGAGGAGGAAATACATCAGTTAGTTTGTAGTCAAATTCATCAAAAACAATTCTAATCTCTGCCGTAGCTGACACAGCTCATGTGGCTCTTGTGTCGTTTGTAGTTGAATATGTGAAGCGGGGGACCTCTGCTGTTGTCTCCGAGGGGACATTACAAATGATTCAAGCATGAAATATGGTTCTGTTGTCTAGTGCATGAAGCCACAGAGCTTTGTAGCTCAAGCTCCACGTCGACGTAATAACAGAGATACAGTGATTTTTTAGGAGAGTCAGGAGGCAGGCAGAGTAGCAGGGGGCTGTTTTGCTATTAGCTTTCCTACATCCTATTGAGTCTGAGCTGCTCTGCTGCTCAGTGTTTCCTGTGTTGCTTTGTGTGTGTGTGTGTACGTGTGTGTGTGTGAATGTAGGCAGCTGTTTGATCTGCAGTCCCCTGACTGCTCCAGCTATGAGGATGATTTGATTGCAGAGACTGGTGACTTCCACCTATCTTTAGGAGGCACTGTGCATCATAGTCATTGATGTGTGAGAAAAATACACGGCATGATGGGCCTCTACTGTAAAACCATCGCACATCCTCTCCAGTATAGAATCACACCTGCAGGCACCCTGTGTTGTCTGTGAGTCCAGCAGAGACACAGGGGACTTCCAGAGAGTCATACCTTTCGTTTGCGTGTGTTTGTGCATTTACGATTGTGTGAGCGACTCATCAGTGTGTACAACTGTCTGCACATCTGCCAAATGAGCTTACTTCCACCATCTTCAAAGGGTATTCAAACACAGACACAAAAAATGGTGAGAACACATAAGACAAGGAGCCGGTGGCAAGTGGTTTTAAAAAACAACAACAACAGCAGCACGGAGCTGGAGATAAAGATTAGACAAGACAGACAACAAGACAAAGGAGTCAGCATAGCAAACAGAGAGGCTTATGGGAGTACAAACAGGACAGGATATAGGAGGGGATAGAAGTGAAGTGAAACTAGTATGGCACCTTCTCCTCAAACTGTAAGAAGTGTTTCTTAAATTTTCTGTGAGTGTTTATATTCAAAAGTGAGAAAGAATAAAAAAGAAAAAAAAGAAGCAATGAGATGACATTTAACTTTGCAATTGTTTAAGTGTTGCTGAGCACGAGGCAACTATGACAACTCAGACCAACAGCAACGCTGTTTCACCTCAGCAGAGAGAGGGAAAAGATCCAGAATAATCAAATTTGATTTTCTCTTTTCAAAAACATGCTTAGGCTGGAAACTTGGCCCTCCTTGATTAACTGAATCCGCTGAGGTAAACAAGAAAAAAAGTATGTCTTAAGAGCATCATATTTGTTTTTTTTCAGTGAAAAAAAACAACTACAGCTCAGTGAACCTTCTCCTGGCAAACCCTCAAAGAGCTTACAGGGCCCAATAAATCTCCATTGGAGCAGCTTGTCAGTGATAAGGTCAAGGTTATTAAAAGTGCTGAATATATCATGAATAAAACAACACGGGCACACAAGGTTCTGAATCTTATATACACCACTGACTTCATACATTTCTGGTGTGTTGCTGTTTGTGTTTGTAAATAGAGGGATTTTATCTCCTTAAACGTATTTAAATTCTGAGGAAGATTCTCTGAGTGCTGTCCTACAATTCAACTCTAGGTGGCAGTAGTGGTTAGAATAATAAAGAGCCATCAGGAAGGACAGCTGCTGCAAAGAGGCTGCAGCTCTAGCTGCTTTTGTGCCGTTATCAGAGCTCTGAACTTCAGAATTAATTGAAGCATACTCTCAGGCTCTTTGTGATTCCTACTGGTAACTCTATCTCTATAATGGAAACAATGTTGTCTCTGTGGAGGAGGATTTAGCCCTGTGAGAGGTCAGGGAGGGGTTGTCTGGTGAGAAGGGGAGGATGAAGAGGCGAGAGGCAAGTGGACGGGACTAAAGACTAAAACCTTCAAGAGACTCACCTCTGCTCGGATGGGTTCTCCAGAGACTCAGGACTTAAGGGAGCAGGGGAGAAAGTCAACGGCATGCAGTGTAAGTGTAAGTGGCCAGTAGGAAAGGGGGAAGGGGAAGGAGGGAAGGGGGGGGAGCATGTTGTGAGCTCATTTTGTGACTCACAGAGGTCTAGTTTAGACCTGGGGCTGCAAAAAAGCATACCTTATCTGCTCTACTACTGCATCGACCAAGTCAAAAGTCGATAACAACTGTTGTGTGATCAGAGGAAGAGTACGGCTTAGCCCTGATCACACCACAATCATAAGAGGAGGTTCTCAGGGGAACCACATGGATCACAATGGATGACTGATGCATTAAAAAGCCCCGGGACAAGCTTTTTTTTCTTTCTTTTTTTTTGAAAAAAAAAAAAAAAAGACGTAGCAAAAATGAGTACAGTTAAGTTCAGTGTCTGCACCCACACAAAGCCTACTTTAAGTCAGCGGCCAATTATTGAAGAACTCCTTTATATTTATGGCACTGCATGCCACAGTACAGCAGCAATAACCTTCTGTCTAGAGATGAAGGCGGTGAATGAGAAAAATTGGGAAATTGTCAAAAAATGGGGTCAACCGCCATATCAGCTCAGAGTCATGGCCAGATATGATTTGTCACTGAAATAATGGGGCTTGAGCAAATCGACCTGAGCTTTCGGAAACGGGCAGAGAGGTGAGGGAGGAGTGATCAAAAGGCTGCTGTAAATAGTAACAGAAACATTAACCCAAGATGAGCATTTGACATTTTGGCCTCACCCAGCTCTTAATGGCCTCTTGAGAAATTTATTCATTTCTTTTACAAAATCAAATCATGCTGAATTGATCGGCACACCTTCAGAGTGCTGCGCCAGGGCTCTGGTTTGCTTAGATACACACTCATTGTTGCTCTTAGTAAACGTGACATCCATTAAACTTTTGACAGTCTGTGCTCCAAGGACCACTGTCCTCTCCTGCTAAGTGAGATTGATGCCCATGGCTACACACTGCAAAGCGATCTCAATTGGAGGTCTAATCTACAAAGGGAGACAAATCTGTGATTAACATGTCACTGCCTCTCTGTACGATCGACTCCGCAATTATTCACAATTACAGTTAGAGATCTGGCAAAAGCGAAATGACAGAAGCCCTGGCATGGATGGGAACTCTGGGATGAATCCAGTCGGCTTAATTTGAGCTGAATTCTGCTTCACTGCTTTATGGGATGTTTTAAAAAGAGGTTACTTACCAAGCTAATGAGCAGGAAGAAAAAACCCTTAATAACTAAGTCATGACCAAGGGCTTTCCCAATTCGAAACTCCTCAGGCACCAGAATCTAGGTTAAGGGGTATTTAGTATATCCTCCTCTCGCAGTTTTCAAGGGGTCTCATTCATTTCTCACATAATAGATAATGCCATTCAGCGTAAAGTGCATGGCAATTCATTTTGTTTATGAACGAGTTACAACCATGCATAAAATATTGCACATTCTTAGTACAGCAATTCATTTTCTCCGGAGGGTGAGCACAATGCTTATCATGCATTCATTCATGCTTCCCTTTGCACTGGTTAAAAAAAGAAAGGATCTAATGACACTGCAAACTGTCTTTCAAATAATGAAATCTGTCAAATGAAATTATGGATGTGGAGCTTTAATGTAAAAACTGACTTTAGCGGTAAAGATGGTTTCTGTGTGGAAATTATGACAAAAAAACTGAACGTACTTAAATCTCTTCATTTGGGTTAATTATCAAAAATGGCTTCTTTGCTGCTGTTAGTTGGGCTTGATTTGAAGCTGGGCCAAAGCCCACTTAAAAAGTCTACTTACTCTGGGATCTCATTGGTCAGTTGGCTTGAGTGAAAAGGAAAGACAGCGAAGGACATTTACATGAGACAAGACGTGTGGACAACGACAAGGGAGGTCAGACTGTAGGACAGAACAAGCAACTGGAAGCTGATCAGAACAACAAAGATAGACAAAAGACACACGAATATGTTCTCCAGCCAGATGTTTCTGAGTGAGTGTGAGTTGTGTGTCTTCATGGGAGTGTGATGATCTGCAGGCTGTGGCCCAGTTTTCACACCTCTGAGTGTTTGTGTGAAGAGCTGCGAGACGAACATATGAAGCCATATGCTTGATGTCTTTTCAGGTTCATCACATAAACATTTTTGTTTATGCCAACCTGGAAGTGCACTCTTCCCAACCATGTAGATGGATGGAAGAGTAAAAATGTCTCATTAGCTGCATAATGGGACAAGATTTCTTAAGATTTTTTTGCTTACTCTGGATCCAGAAACCACATACGGCACATATGACAACACCTTTTTTTTCCTTTACAACTCAGTAAGACACTTATATATGTTCAAAATATGGTAAAAAGTTTAATCACGTGTGTACTTGTTGACCTATTTTAGAGTGAGCTAAGTGTTAGCCCACAGAGGGAACTGAGCATGCTCAGGGCAACACTGTGAGTGTTAACCGTCTCGATAATTAGTGAAATCCTGTCAAAAGCGCAGCCAGGATTGCCACAGACAGGGGGTGGGGTGGGAGGTGGGCAGGTGAGCTATTAGCCAAGTGCCTAGTTCACCCTGAAGCTCCAGCACTGATATCATCAACACTGTCATCACAGCTTACCAAGGCAGGAGATGGATAGACAGAGAGGCAATTTAGCTAATAGCTATTACCGTGAAGATGTAAGGTGAAGTTGAATAGATCAGGATGTTCCCGTTGTCCTTCTCTTTACCTTTTTGTAACGGCATTGTGATACTCGATGAACGTCCGTCCGTCGAAGGCGATGGCCTCGGTCTCTCCGGCAGATTTCTCATAGATTGCTGCAGAGAAGTAGTGGATGAGATCACACCAATCAATAAGACGGAGGGCTCAGTTATCAAAGCTGAAGGCAATGGAGCGTGTGCAAATGGGGCAAGGGGAGTGTTTGCACGCTTGTTCTAATTAACGTTAAAAGGGACAACAGACCACACACACAAGGTTAATGGTGAAGGCAGCGACTGAGGGTGTAAAGCAGATCAGGCCAAAGTCAGTATATGTCTGGCAGTGACATGAAGATGATGAAAGGGATGTGCAACTCTTGACATTTCATGAATATTCAAGTAACGCATTTCATCATTTTCATTACTGCTGCTTTATTGTGAAATCAACACATAACAACCATAACATAAAAGAGATTAACACGTCTAATATCAGCATTATTACCTTGCCCACGGACACACAATAGAAACAAAAGCGTTATAAGTGGAAAAAATTAGACTAGAAGTTTGGCATCCACTGAAGCAAGCCAAGAACACGCTGTGTTACGTAAAGCATCACTGATTTCAGTCCCACTCATGCTATGCTGTGAAAGCAGCCAAAATTCTGCCAGGTGTCCTTTCAGAGTAAAAGCAAATAATGTTGGATGAGGAACTAGAACAATGTGAATAGTTACAATGATTGATTGCAATTGCACACAGCCATTATTAGGTGAGCTCCAGCCAGCAAGTATTGTTAGTTAGCGGTTCACACAGAACAATCGTACTGATTCTTGAAAAAAAAAATATTAGTGGGGTAACAAATGTTTTCAAGCAGCAATGTTTAATTTCATTTAACTCATTGAAGTGCAGTACAATGAAGACAAATATGTGAGGAAAGGGAGTGAAGATGACAGCAATACTCACTGTTCTGACAGTGTGCTCCTAAGAAACCGCTGAGACAAGCGCACGTGTAGGTGTCCAACTCAGGGAGGCAGCGACCGCCATTGTGGCACGGCTCCTGAGAACATGGATGGCCCTGGAACATGGCGACATTGCTGGAACGTAGAGCGTTCTCCTCACTGAGGATGGGCGTACTCATCAACATGATCTGGGAAGCAGAAAACACAGGGTTAAAGAGACTCATAATGATGTTGCAGATACACTAGAGTTCGGCTTAAAAGCCCCGTGTTGTACTACTCAGTCTGTGAAAATAGCTACAATGTCTGCTGTGGCTCTGGGTGAGTTATATCAAATCTGAGAAAATAACCTCGACAGTGTCATCAGGTGTTATCTCGGTTTGGGCCTAGGCTTTTAAACACAGCAAGCCTGAGTTGAAGCTAGTAGTTTGCAAAATTGGGCATTTACTAGGCTGTGAGGGTCTCACAGAAATAGGCTGTTTTAATGTGTTGTTTGATCAGATTTAATACTGGCTTGTCAACAAACAACCCCACAAATGTCGCTGGATTTTTGATTCAAATGTCGCTGAATTGTGATTTGTGCCCGGAAATATGCAACATCAGCTCTTTCCAGCAGCAGCCCTTTCTGCTTTGAACCAAGGTGAGGACAAATACTGAAAGCTATCATGTGAAATAACCAAAAATGTTCAGACTTTGGCAGAAAGTATTCATGTAGTTGTGTTCATTCACCATTCATGTCTCAGCTAACTGAAAAAATATGCTCCAAACTCCAATATGATTAATATTTCAGTTGTAGAGCAACTCTGCCTGATAGATCAGTATATCAGTAGAATCTCATTAATTGCATCTTGAGGTCCTTGTGTTAACTTTTCTTTGGAGGTTTACTTTAATGATTCTTGTCTTCCTTTTACAACTCCAACCAACTTTCCATTGCTTTTGTTGTCAAATTTACCTGATTTAATTCTTCTCTCTTGAAGATTATCATTTGTTACCACGCTTGGTTGTTGGCCAAAGAAAATCGAGGTGCGGGACTTTGTGTTTTCTGGTGACTGATCGTTAAAACTAATTATCTCAATTCACAAATACATAGCTGTACAGTGATACTGGAGGTTCAGCTTAACATGTTAAAGTCTAAACATAAATGTCACGCTGTCCCAATACATGAAAATGCCTCAGACATTAGGTGTGGATACAACAAACATAACCTCAATCTGACAATATATAACATCTTTCTCATAATTAACTATTCCCCGCAGGCTGGGGAAGACAAATGCCAGATTTAGCTTTTGATTTACTTTAAACTGTCAAGGGAAAGTTTGCTGAAAAGAGCTAATGACAAGTTTGTGCAAACAGAAACATCCTGCCTTTGTTCCACCGGGTTATTTTTGGCACTGTGAGATGAGCTTTTTGCTGGAAAGAGGAGGAAAAAAACTGGAGGGCTGTCAGCAATAGATCTGAGAATAGTGAAATGGAGGGACTTCAAAATGTGCATTCTATTATTAGTACATGCTAATCCAAATGAGCAGAACCACTGCCCGTCACAGTGGGAGCTTATAATGGAAAATTACTTATGTGGGGGTCTGAAGTGTGACAGCTAATAACTTATCGTTTGACTTTGCTACTGTATGTGAGAGGGGACTATTTAAAATAACACACTGTATTTACGCTAGCAAAATCCATAAGAAGAGCAAATGACACAGTATTCTATCATGAAATAGAAGCTTGTAAACATTTACCTTCTGGATAGTTCCCTTGAAGCCTTCAGTGAGAGCAGCGACTCTTGCTAGTCGGCTGTAATCAGGAGCTCCGCCGATGAAAAGAGACTCTTTCAAGTTAAGATCTACATGCAGATTCTGACGAAACAGGACACAAAGAGTTTTAAAATGGTGAGCTGGAGCTGTGTAATCTTGGAAAAAGCTACACATACTGTATTTCTTTAAAAACACCCAATTTAATCTTTTCTGAGTTTCTCTCAGGGGTTTTCTGTTCAGCACATAACGGTTAATGGTTTTATTTTAGTAAGTGGAGTTGTCTGTTTGTGCTCAGGGAGCCTGGAATAAGTTGTATCCTCTTAGTTGAGATATAAGTGAGAATAGTATACTACAGTGAGAGTGAGAATAATATACTACACTTACAGACATGTCACAGTCATATAGATTGTCACATAAAACAAAAGGATTTATCCATATTGCAGCCTGCAGACGCTTTAACTGCACTTCTTTGCTTCCCTTCCATGTCAGTACACTTGATACATTACAAAATAATTGATTCTGTGTCTCTCAGATAGAGTGGTCAATTATCCTCGATCTGTGAGACATAAAAAGAGACTACAAAGAGAAATCAGAAGCACACTGGACTTAAGATACGGATGGTTCTTTACAGACATTTCTAATGAATGGCTGATTATAAGCACCGACCTTTCAAACGGTGGAGTGTGAAGACACATTAATTGCAATTCATTTGCGCAGCAGACGGCTATGAAATTCGATTCTTTCCACCAAACCTTTGGGACAATTGCTTTGCAATAGTAAGGTGCCACGTCCGTCTTTTGCATGGAGGAGTCGGCCCACTTCAAAAGGAAGGAATTAATGATCTTTATTTTATGTAGGGCAGTAATTGCCAGAGGGGTAAAGTGGAGTTAATTGCTGGAAAAATGATGGAAGGGGCCAAATAAACAGGATTTTGCGCAGGCAAGCTGGCTCTGGCTCTGCTTTTATTTAGAATGGGATTTAGAGTGCAGGAGGCAGCGGTGCTTGGCTGAAGCCCGCGGCTGTGTCACTGCACTTTGAACCTATTCCAACTGAGATGCTGCGAGGACCTTGGCCAAGGCTGGACCCAGCTGTGGTTGGTGCCTCTAGGCATAGCCAAAAGTTGTCACCAACTGGAGAGTTGACCACTTCAGGCTCTTTATGTCAACCTCACTGCTCTGTAACTCTCAGTTACTCTGCAGTTTAAAACTACAGATGCATATTGAACTTGATCTCTCAGACTGTGGCTTTTGATCTCATTGCAGATGTTCAACCTTCTTTCATTATGCCCTCTACCTCTGTACAGTTACTTTTCTATGACTCTACAGTGAGATTTCATGCAATGAAATGATGCATCACGTTCTGATTTGTCTCAGACAGGTAACAATCTTTACCTGGTGAACGAGGACAACTTGCTTGGTGATGTTCAGTGAATGTTGTTTGTTCTATGGACGAGTGAGTGGGTGAAGGAGTGAGCGACTTTATGATATAATGGAGAATCATTCCTGTTTGCAAAAGAAGTGAGAGCAGATGACAAAAGAACAGCCCAGCTTGGCTTGGCACCTCACCGTCTCCCTACGGTGTATTTCCTCCCCTTCGCTTGCCTCTCATCCTCGCTCTCACTTTTCAACAGCCACACGCAGCACTGGCGTGATATCTCCGCCTACGCCAGACTAATGAAGACGTTTCTTTGTTGCTAAAAACAATGGCCGTCACAAAGCTGACTGCCTTCTTTCCTTCTTCCCTCCCACCTTCCCGCCCACCCCTTCCATCCCCACAGCAGATGGACTGAGGTGAAAGCCAAACCGTGTTCTTTAAGAGCATCTCTACTTCCGTGATGTGTATGTGTGTGTGTCTGTGCGTGTATGGGCTTATGAAATGGCAAAGTTTTTCTACAGAGCCGGCACCTTTAAACCTGCCCGCCGCTCTGCAGAAGTGGCATTTTCTCAGTGCCATTGTGTATGGAGAGATGGGGGTGAGAGGACACCGTGAACGACTCAAATGAAATATGGGCTGAGGTGTGACTGGGACTTGTCTCATTACCTTGCGTGATTTCTTATTTCCAGACAGCACATCATAGAGAAGGAAAGAAAATAGGGAGGAAGAGAGTTATTAGGGGAAAACTAGTAAGTGTCTGTGCACAGAAAGGCATGCAGAGCTGCAGTATGTAAGTGCACAAGCCTATGAAGCACACACATTCATACTGTATACCTTGCACTGTACATACACACAGCACACATCTGTAATAGAATTAAACATAGCTGCAGTGGAGCGCAGACAGGTGAGATAAGTAACACTGAATAAGAATATAATAAATGTGAAGAAGCCACTTTCAGGCGCATGCACTTTTTTTTTAAATACACCCCGGACACAAACAACCACAAAGCTGTGCAAGTGTGTGTTTATACTTAAGCAAGTGAATGCAAATAAGACTTTAAGTCTAGTAAGACCATGCATGTAGCAGATGGTGCCATTAAGCAAAGATCTTCAAACGTCCTGGAGGAGAGGCTGTGAGTGGTGCCACTTGACCCAACCTCAGTACAGACTGCTGCCATTCAATGAGTGCTGAAGTACATTTTTTATTTCTTCTATCTGAAACCATGTTCCTTTGAAGGTATGTACTTCATCATACTGGCAGCCTGAACCATCTTTGATATGATGAACAATCCCAGCATGCAGTTTGTATCTGTACGCGCACGCATGTGTGTATATGTGACCACCTTTGAAATGATATGAGCTTCGCTGAGCAAAGCGTACTGTAATTCCCTCCTAGTTCTTAAAGCAGGAATAGGAGAGAAATAGCTGAGAGCCACACTCGACGGGGTCTCTGCATTGAGCTCCATAACTACTCTAAGCTCATCCCTTGTGTCCCCTCCAACCCCTCCACCCATACTTGCTTTCGCCTTGCTCTTCTCTTTTAATAAGATTTTCTGCCTGTGTTGCTGGAGTAAAACACAATTATCATACGGACGATGGGAGGCAGAGGGGGAAGGACTGAGCAGGGCAAGGAAAAAAAAAAGAAAAGCATTGCGTCTTGGAGGAAGATGATGGAGTTGACAGAGTGCATGTTCATAATCACAAATTACACTGTTTAATATAATTGGATGACTTACGGGCTTATCAAACCATTAGATTGCCTTCATTTGGAAACATGTACCTGCTTTATTGGTCTGGACAAGGGGCTGAGGAGTTTCATTACACTGTTCTTTCGGCTCCTATCTCCTTTATCTGCCTCTGCCTCCCTAGACACCATCTCAAAGGCTGAATTTATAAAACTGCCTGGATACCATCAGTAAAAGCTGCTTTTGCTTTCTGTACACAACAACATTCTCCAGTATGTCAGCAAGCTGAAAGGCTGAGAGCTTCGTTTTTTTTTTTTTTTTTTCATAAAGTAGAAATGTAGGACTGCCAAAATTAAGTCAGCTTGTGAAACTGGCCCTCTACATCTGGAGCTCTCCCTTCTTACCTTGATGGATGTCGGGAGATAGTGGCATATTTTCAGCAAATCAAGTTGCTGAAACTGCATGGTGTAAAGCTGTGTGGAAAACCTCAGAAAAAGAGGGAAGGTTTTCTGTGCCCACAGCAGTAAGTTGAACAAATTTAACAAGGACAAAGAGGAGTGCTAAAGCCCGAGGTTATGGTGATGATGCGATACGAGCACGCAAATGATCAAACAAATACATAATGTAGAACACAAGCCAAGCTAAGTGCAGCATAGGCCCATCAGCCCTGCATACTAAAACAAACAAGATAACCATTTGCAGACACTTGTTAGCTTGCTCCATCTTACCGGTGCCTCTCCTCGGACGGGATTCTTATTGTTCACCATGATCTCTCCTTTACGGTTGGAGCGCTCCAGGTTGATGGTGTTCCACACATTCAGCTGGATTGGTTCTTTGCTCCTGAATCAGGTACACACAAAGCCATTTATGTGACTTATTAATTAGGAAACAAGGACACATTTAAATATTACAGCTACTTCTTGTATGTAGATTAAAACTATACTAAGAGAGAAATAAACCCTTAAATTCTCTTAGATATGCTGACCTGATGGTAGCGGGTCCCTTGCCCAGGTCATAGCGAAACTCCAGGATCCCATTGTTTAGGGACAGAGAAATGAAGTCTCCTTTTCCGTCTGACTTTTGTCCGTTGTAGAAGATCAAACCGTTGGAGTCGTTGGCCATGAGAATCACTGTCATGCTGAGCTTTTGACTACAGTTACAGCAAAAATAAATTAAAGTCAGTAAACATAAGCAGGAGTCAGAGATAAACTGCTAAACACACCTACATTAGAACAAAGGATGCTTGTTTATTAGCTTTTGGTGCACTGTTGCTCCCTCTATATGGAAATTGTGTAGTTATACTATATTCTCAATATGCTATGGTCTGGATAATGTGTTTGTGTAACCCTCATTGTCTATTCAGCTCAGGTTTAAAGATGGAGTGCTGCCTTGGGCGTAGAACAAGCTTTATGAAAACTACATGATATCCAGTGCATACTTGACTATGCTGGTCTCACATAGAGATATGGGACTTACCGCAGATCGGACCCGTAGAGATGGAGCCCCTTCAGCTCCAGGTAAGAGTCACCATTGAATTGTGGCATGTAAGCCCCTCTCCTCTCAGTCACTGAAAAAACAAAGAGACTATATTCATCCTCAGGCCCTATTTTTGTTGCTGACAGAATTGAAATTCAGAGATAGTCAGTACATCTTTAAGGGACCTGTCAGCATTATGGAAAAAGATGGATTTGTGTTTTCATAGCATTTGGGATTAAGACTTTCTCTTGACAGATATTCAACAAAAAATCAAAAACCCTTATGCCAGACTGATTACACAGACTGTCACAGTATAATAAAGAACCATTGGAGACATGTAGAGTTTAACACCACAGCTGGGACCCATGAAATAATACAGCTATTGTATTTTGGCAGGCCTTTTTACGAATTCATGTCTTTGTAACGGGTCTACGTCTGGCTGTCCCGTTTCTGCCTGTCTGGAGTGATTAGGACAGGCACTGTGCCAAGCTTCTAACAAGTGGCTTGACATTAAAAATCATTCAAGTGTCACCCAGGGGTATGTGTTTATGGTGTTGTTTGCAAAAGCTACCATCAGCCAGAGATGTGCAACGCTAAATACTCACACACGTACAGACACATACACCAACTAACACATAAATGAAGTAATGCACGCACCTATGTATCCAACAAGAAAGCTTTTATTTCTAATTGGCTGAGATTAGCAGAGTCTAGTCAGGATGCACAAGGCAGACGGAGATGAGAAAACTAATTAGCTATTGTGCAGAGGACTGTTAATGATGATGGCACACAACATGGAGGAGAGGGAAAAATAGTCTTGCAGACACAATAAGGAAATACGCACTGAAAGATTAGAGTAACATAGCTGCTCAGAAAGTGGTTTCTTACAGAGTAGCATGGAGACGGGTTTCTCTGTTTCACCCTGTGCTCAGAATAAAAGCACAGTAATCGATAAGTTACCAGAAGTTCACACAGCGGAGAGAGCTGAGTGACCAGAAAAACCCTTCACAAGTTGAATATGAGTTCAGTTAAACTCAGAGTCAAACCAAACAGAGATAAAAGTCTCAAAACACCACTTACAGAACTGTTGCATCTATCACTGTGCCTGATTGTATATTTTCAGATAATTATGTTTATATATGGGCAAAGTTACTTAATTAGCACTTGCTGTAAAACACATAAAACTATAGCAAATAAGAAAAGACAATAACTGATGCTAAAATTAACATTCGCTGGATAAAAACAGGCTGCAATCACAGATCCTGTTCCTGCCCACAGTCAATTAGCTCTTCAACAGAGTTGCTTGAACTGTGAATCAGAGACACACATACTCACATACACTCTCTCTTTCACACACAGACACACACACAAATATTAGCTGGTTCCAGGCTTTATGTAGCTTTGGTGCAGAATGTAAACCATTGCTGAAATTCAAACTCTCCCCTGCAGTTAACTTTTCAAGGACCAGCTGAGACCAAGTGATCTTGCTTTCATCACTAAATTGTAATGATTTACACTATCACAGCGTAAAAGCACTGAGGAAAGTAGGCCATTCAATATTATTGGAACACCACAGAGAAAAAGTCCTTGATGGTGAATATTATAGCAGTGAGCTGCACTGACGAACCCTGGTGGAATTGAAATGGAAACCATAGCTCAGATGAATGCCTGCACATATCCACACACACACACACACACACACACACATTTTATATTACCACTAATTCACCTTCAGGCTACTGATGAGTGGGCTCTAAGCTACCTGTCTTTTTAACTGTTCTCAGTTCAGCCCTCAAAGGCTACGTCCACCTGGCTGCTGCCTTATCTCTGAGCTCCTGTCTGGGGCTGACACTCTGGCTGACTGACGCTCCCATTAATCACCACAGGCAGGGAGGACTGATGCGATTAGTCATCTCATTGATTCCTGTGAAAAAATAGCCTTTTGGAATGGGAGATGCTCTCGCTCACGCAGCATTGATTTTGGTTCACCTCCGTTTACTTAAATCACCTGCCAACTGGGACTTGAGGCTTAGAAAGAGGCTATTCCCTCTTGGTTTTTCTATATTCCCAGCTATGCAAAAGTGCATGTTTCTTTTTCGTTGGGAATGTGAATAATAGAATATTTTCTTTCATTCGGCAGCTGCAAGTAGTCAACTTCACCACAACATCTCCAAAGGCTGAGACGAAACAAACACAGGTAGACTTCAGAAAGTGACACTGCCAAAAGTGCTAATGATGAACTTCAAAAGGCAGCTGAGCTGTGCTCTGGTCTTTTCCCCAGCCGTGGCCTGGTTCTGCCATGTTTGTAGCTAACTAGCAACAAACATGTTTGAACGCAGCACCTGTGGGTGGATTGGCAGGGAGGGAGGGAGTGGATGAAGGCTGCAGCCTCACTGCTGCTCACCCACTAACAAGCGCAACTGAGTCGATGGGGCGAGGGGCCCGATGGGGCCAATCATCTGGTTCAGTTCTGTATCTAGCCCACCAACTCACCAATCTCCTCCCACCCTGAAGGCACAAACCCCCCCCCACCCCTCACTCCGTTTGATCTCCCTTTTCAATTCAAGATGGATGGAAATGTCACAGTGTAGAAAGAAAAGGGGAGGAATAGAGGCTAAAAACAGGACTCCCGACCAAAACACTGTTGCTCTTTGATCAGGCACAGGAGAGAACAATTGAGGCATGAAATGACGGGAGGATATATAGATATACAGTCAGATTACCTTTTTCACAGTGCTTTCCTTCACGTCCCATGGGGCACTCGCATTTGTAGCCTCCCTCAGGCAGTACCTGGCACTGGGAGGATGGATGGCACCTGTTGGGCTCGCATGGATTATGGACATCAGCACAAGTTGGACCTGGACGCAAACACAAAACAAATCCATCATAAAAAAACAACAAATGACAGTTATAACCACCACCAGCAACTGCTCTCTCTCTTTTATCCCATCTGAGACAATGTGGGAGGCGTGACAAAAAAACGGGAGAGAAGCGGGATGTGAGGATTTCCTCTGTAATGGAGGTCATTTTCTAATAGGATTTGAAAATATTACACATCCAGATTAAACAGTGGAGAGCCTCCCTGCCATGCGGCCATGTTTCTGGGCCAACACTGACTGTGGGAAAGGCTTGCAAGCGTCTGGTGGATGATGGTTTTGCCCTCTGCCACAGCCCATCTGAATTCACCCATCATTACTTTCGCAGTTGGAGCCTGTGGTGAGGAGAGCACTTTAATGAACCCCATCCCTGCTAGGCTCACAGGACTCCCCTGTTTTTTCCTCACTCACACTTTTGGAAGCTGTCTTTTATCCTCTCACTTCTTTGTACCACCACCTCCTCCTCCCATCTTTTCCACTCTAATACTCTCTCACCTCCCTCATTCATCTGGCTGTCCTGACATGTCCTCCCACCAACTACAGCTCCCTCCACTCGTTTATTCTCTCTTTCTGTGATCTGCCCCCGCTCTCTGAGACCGGCAATCATAGCCACTTCCTAAATTCACATGATGACAAAATTAACTTGCATGTGAGTCTATAGGCAATGGTCCAAATCTCATTATCACCATCCATTTTACACCATGTTGCCAACACAGCTTTGATCACACCAACGATCCTCCATGGAGGAGGGTTATGGTTACTTCTTCTCAATAACAACAAAAAATAAAAGTGCCACATATATATGAAAGCTCATAACAATGTACCATGATACTTTATTGATCTGCATCTTTTACTTCAAGGGAAATTGGCATCCACTGAGTAACCAGTGAGGGACCCCCGTGTACGAATAAAATCCTTTACTATACAAGTATAAAAGTTAACGCTGACTATTAATTTGGTTCTGGTGTGAAACTTTCTGCAGTAGGCTGCAGTACAATCAGCGAGGGGCACGCTTGGCTAGACCCTGAGGGTCTCTAGTCTTAACTATATTCTCTCAGAGTTGCTTGTTAGTTGGCATCTGCTGGAGGGAGAAAAGAGAAGGATGTAGAGGGATAGACAGGCCAAAGGCCAATCATTGAGCCTTTGGTGGAAGTTTCCATGTTTTCTACACTGCTTCAGCATTTAATCTCTCATTTCTGTATTGGACATTCAGATATGATGGTGTTGGTGTTTACAAAATGTCTTCCAGCGCTCCTGCTGGGGGAATGAGTTACACTGTCAAATTAGACTGTCAAGCTTAGGATTTGTGAGTAAGTCATGACCGCAGTGAATCCCTGAAGAGAAGCCGAAGCAAAGATATAAACTTAATTTAAACTACAAGGTGTAAGAAAATTAAAACGAATAAGACATATTTTCTACTTTTTTCACTGCATGTACTGTGGAATAAACGTATATTCTAATATTAAATGCGTGTGAAGAAATCCCAGAATGATATTAGGGAAAGTGCTGAACTGTGAAACTGTATAAAATTTCCTTTTGTTGCCATCTTACCCCAGAATCCTTTGCTGCATTTGCAGTGGAACATCTCAGCCTCTTTGACCTGGCATGTAGCACCATTCTTGCAGGGATTTGGCAGACAGGGGTTGTTGCCACATTCACCCACGCCGCTGCCGTAAAGACTGCCGCCTCCATTGTCTTGCAAGTTGAGCACTCGGTTGTTGACATCCAATACGCGGATGCAGCCCACCAGACCCACAGCCACGCCGGTCCTTTCTCTTACACTGATTAAAAAGAGAAGGATGAGAATGTAATGTTGGTTTTGTCAAGTCATCATCACACTAATGGCCCTTTTCATAATGAAGTGTAACTGCAGGCAGATGATCTTACTCCTGCTTCATATCCTCAGTCACTCCTCCAATGAAGAGCTCGGTATCAAGGTTAAGTCCGTCTGTGCCGTGTGGGCTCTCGCCCTCGACGTGCGGTTCGTTGTCCACGCTCAGCATGGCATGTCTGCGACTGCGAGTCACCACCAGCTGATGCCAGCGTCCCTGTTCAATTTGCACTTTGCTGATCACTATTCCTGGGCCAGACCCCGTGTTGAACCTGAGGAAGAGGAATGCAAATTAGATTAGAGTTAGATCCTTATTTAGTCAATTTTATCAAGCAGTCACTTGTATTCTTTCAAAAGTCACATTGGATTACAGAGCTTGAGGGGGTTATTTTCCACACAATATGTTTGTTCTTATTTGAGCAATGCCTAATGACTAGAAGAAATCTACTCATCTTACTCAACAGGAAAGAGCAGTAAAAAAGACAGCAGAAGACTCTTCATTTGGGATTCTAAACTGTGTGACTGGAATGTCAGTTACTCACTTAAAAAATGGTCTTTGACACCCCCTTTTTAATTCAACCTTTTATCTAATGGGATTTGTTGAGAAAAAGGCCATATCATCGCAGAAAAGAGCTGTTGTGTATGTGCACCCACACATACGGTAGTATTAGCACAACCTGAGAGCAATTATCTGCCACAAATAATTAGTTCCTCTCCCCACGTCTTGAATTTGCGGAGCTGTGGGTGGTAATCTCACAGCCGTATTTCTGGAACTGAGGCAGGGCTCCATTTGAAAGCACAAGTGACTAATGATCTCTTTTAGTTTGCTATTGATTTTACTCAGAATGGAGAAGTCTAAGGTAGCCAGGTCAGGAAGAACTAAAGGGGCTTCAAGGGGTTGAAGTGAAACACGAAACGCAAAAGATAAAGACAGTGGGTGGTGTTTGAAATAAAAAGGTCCAAAACAGACGCATTGCAGAATCTCTAATTAGTCTGCTCACATTTCGTCTACGAACACTGTTTTTCCTACTATGATTTTTTATTCATACAACTCACTGTCAGGAAAGAGATGAATACTTAGAGAGAGTGCTACTGCAGATGTCTGGCAGGAAAATTGTCTAATTTCAACAGAATCAGCAGATGAAACTTTTGGGTTGTGGTTCCTGCTTGAGACCAAAATTCATAATGTCCTTTATAGAAAAAAAAGAAAAGGAAAACAAAAACAAAACAAAACCAAACCAAACCATATTGTTCCAATCCAACGACACTTCAATGGAAATAAGTCCAATTTTACAATTTGCTGGTCATGATGAGTGATTTCAAATCTTCTAATCTTTCACAAAAAGCCTGAGTCACTGACTGCAGCCACAGTGATTAAAAGATGTGGGTGTTTACCAAGAGGCAGGGAGGGTGTCTAACAAAACACATTATTGAGTTGCACTGTGGAAACTGTTTGGCCCACACAAGTCGAAATATCTTGGCCTCTGCTGCACTGATTTTATCTATTCTTTTCATCAGTCTTGCTAATCTTCAAACTTATTTTCAATTTTCTAAACAAACCCAAACCACATACATTATACACAGTGGATGTGGCAGACATAAAATCAATGCACAGAAACTTTAAATCACATGGGAGGTATGGGCAAAAATCTTGAAATCATGATATTAAGTCATAAATAAATAATCAAACTGAAATTAAAATAAAAATGAAACCATTGCATTGCTACATGGTTGATCCCACAAGATACGATGAGATTTTGCTCATTGCCACATTTCTATATGTCATTGCTTCCATCTGTAAATAGAAATTTGTGCATCCAGCCTTAACTCTATCTATACAGCATGTGATTGTAAATCACATTCAAATTGCCGAACGCCGACCTCCTGCACATATTTCTCTGCATATGTTCCTGCCATCTGCAAAATTGATCGTGAGCAAGTTTGAACATATTTCTAAAAGCAATGGCGCTGCAGCCTTAACCTGCAAATCTGTCATTTTATCTCTTGTGCTTTTTGTTTTATTCTTATCTACATCATCTTTTTGCAGCTACTACAAAGACTCTGTTTCCTCACAAGGATCATTTAAGTTTAAACAACTTAATTAAAAATCAAAGACGTTGCTCTTTCACTACTGACCTGAGCTCCACTCTGCCGTTGACCAGAGCCAGAGAGATGAAGTCTGTCTTGCGTCCTTGGCCGTTGTAGAGCAGGATGCCGGTCATCTCAGATGCCCTGAACTCCATGGCGATGCGGACTGTGTGGTAGGCGCTCATGGTTGGGAAGGCCAAGTAGGACTGGCCTCCAAATGATGGGATGAAGTACTTGATCACTGTGGAGGAATGAAGACATCCAGTCAGTTCTGTGTTATTTGGTTTATCGGAGCATAATAGGCTTTTAATATGCATAATTAAGGGTGAGCGTTGGTGGTGTGTCACTGGCTCGTGATGACAGAAAAATAAGCCTTTCCATCAGTTTATTTTAAGAATGATGTTTATCCGGAGAGGAGGAGCTGAGCTTTTCACCCATTCTCACATCACACACGTTCACATGCTCATGTGCACACACATGCACGCTGGAAACCTTTGTTTTTTCGCTGCTTGACAATTATGATTATTATCATCCATTTTCTCCCCGTGGGCTCCTTTTCTATCCGTCCATCTGTCTTTCTGTCCATCTCTCTGAAAAGAATGGCAACTGATGAGCTCTGTCTTTTCTAATGACTTGATTGATCTGGGGGAGGCTTGTGCGTGTGAGCGTGTGACTTCATTTAGCCACTCTAGTCAAAGACACACAGTGATTCTCACCAGCTAATTCCCATCAAAGCAATTTGTGTCAATTATCTTAAGATGCAGCTGCGTGTAGTTGCACTTCATCCCCCAAAAATCTCAAAGTAGGATAAGAGGGAAGAAACAACAGAGTTCTGCTTCTCAAGAAGTTCTCCTTGATTTATGATTTTCTCTGTGGTGCTGATTGGATTCTGTGTTGCCTTTGGTGAATGGCTCAGCGGTCTCTGACTTCTGAGGTGTTCAACCTGTCTGAGTCATTTGAGACCAGTTTGAAGTGAGAGATGTTGTGTCTCAATCACACCGCAACTCTTTGTTCTCAAATTGAAAAAAGTATATAGTATAAAACAGATGCTTAGGCCAGAGCTTTTTCTTTTTTCTGTTTCCTTGTTGAGCTTTAAATGACCCAATAAATCCACATCTGTGACCACATCACATCACATCACATTTGCATATAACATTAACTGAATGTCGTTATTCAATCTGCTACTTAAGGTGTCATTTTGGGGACTTACAATTACAAAAAAAAAAATATTTGATTAACAAAAGAAATACAGTTCATTATTCTTTTTCTTTATAGTTTTTTTCCTTTCATGTGTGACTTTTTTATTATAATAGAGTGTTTCTGCTATCAATATATCAAAGCCCTTGAGGATGTGCTTAACAGTGATTATAGAACAGCTAAAAGGCATGACTGGCACAATGAAAGTGGAGTGCCTAAAACCCTCTTGTTGATATAAAGTCAATGTAAAAGTCGGCCTTTAGTGGTTTCTGTGAAACTGATAATTTCCAATTGTAAATAATTACAGGGAAAGTCCGTTCCAGCTCATTTTATTATATGAGCATTAGAGCATTAGAGTGATTGCTAATAACGGAGGAACACTAGATCCTAATATATGAAGCAAAAAACCCCTCCAGTTTGCTCACCCTTCTCACACACGGCGCCGCCCCACCCGGCGGGACACTTGCAGCTGAAATCATTGCCGTCATCCTCACAGGTGCCTCCATGCAGGCAGGGGTGAGAGTCACATGGTTTCTGGGGTTTATGATGCAGTTGGTTCCTGAGATGAGTGATGGTGGTGGCTGGAGGGAGCGTGGTTGTGGTGATAGCTGCCGTGGTGGTGGGGAGCGGCGTGGTGACCGGTGCTGAGGTTGTGGTGGTGCGTCGACTGCTGTAAGGTCGCCGGGTTGTGCCTGGCGGGCGACGGGTGATGTAGGGGGTGGTTGGTGGAGGCGTGGTGGTAGTAGAGGTGGTGGTGGTGGTGGTGGTGGTGGTGGTGGGAGCAGCTGTGGTCACAGAGGCTGTGGTGGCAGTAGTTGTGGTGAAGTAGGGGATGGAGGAGAGGCCTGTCAATAAAGCCAGAGAGAACAATGGAAATTAGAAAGAGACGGAGAGACATTTAAGTATGTTGAGCTTGCTATTTTCTATTCAGGACCCTTAAAAACCTTTGATAAATCACCTCATGAATAACTTAAAACCCCTTTTCATTTTATTAATCCCCACACACTCCTGTTAAGTCCACACTGTATTACCAGAATTGGAGAAGTGAATATTGTTGTCCTCCGGTTTCTTCACAGAGATGCCAGTTTCTTTGGAGGCCTTCAACTGTTTCAGCAGGGAGCCTTTAATGTCATCCCCTGTGTATCTTGTATCTGCAATAAACAAGAAGTAAAAACCTCTCAGGACAAGACCTCGGCAGAGCACTTTAAAGCAAACATAGGATTCGGAACTTCTTCATTGATACAGTGGATATATCAGAAAGCCCTGTATATGACAGGTGGAGGGTTTCCAGGGACCACTTGTCCTCCACCCATTGCTTGGCCGGCTTTGTTTTAGATGAATTACTCTCATAACGTTTGCTGCAGATGTTCACTTTACTGGCCAAGGAGGAGCGCTGCTTAACAGCAGTGTATGAAGGGTATGAAGGACACTAAACGGCGCTCATAAAAAAAAAAAAAAAAAAAAAAAGAAGATGAGAACCAAAGAGAGGAGGTTGTGGTTTGTGTTGCACAAAAGGAAACTTGTATATGCACAGTTGTGGCATATAAACCATATAATTTAGAGCTGAATTACTATACATCCAAGACTTTGTTTTAGTAATGACGAATGTGCACTTTGTAAATGTGGCAATTTGTCATCATTGAAAATAGCCAGTGATTACACCATTAGTGAGGTACAGAAAACAAACTGTTGATTGTTAAAAAAATCTACTTGAAGACATCAGTCAATCTATTTATGAGGAACAGCGGATTACTTTCCATTTTGAATATTGTTGGGCACACTGTGGGCACACTGTTTTCCTAAGTATCATAAACTGAACCATTAACTGTGCAGCAGACACTAAGTGCAAGCAAACAATGTCTCTGCCACTGTCATTTTAGGAAACCTTTCCCAGCTCTGATGAATAACAAACATCAAACTGATGGTGTATACAGAGGTAAAAAAAAAAAAAAAAAATGATCGTGTTTTTTGAAAGAGATGAAGTTCGATCTGCGGGAGAATACACAGCAACAGAGAAATCATGGAGCATTTACATCCTTGTAATACACAAGGATGAATTGTGTGAAATTTCAGAAAGGCATAAAAGCTGAGTTATGGTCATTTAAATCAAACATTTATGGCTGTAGTACAACCCACTGTGGAGGCAAAATGCCATTTACGTTTGCTCTAAGAGCTTAGTGCAGGTACAGTTTGGTTGATATTGCACAGCTGCCTTCAACAATAATGAGAATTTATGTCAAATATGCAAATGATACAATAATTTGGAGACAGGTTTATAGATGGAACATTGAACCTATTATCCAAAACTAAATATGGTGACAACATTTGTTAGAGTTAAAAACTATGGAAATCTGTGTTTGGCTAAAGTATCTAGGCAAGAACAAAATTTGCCTCTTTATCTTACTTACTGTCCAAGAGTTAAATGGAAAGTGCATGAAAATAACTGTATAGTGGCTTATTCTGCACTAAAAAACTAATTAGGTCTTCCTCGGCCAAAGGCCCAAGATTTATCCCAGTTTCATTTAAATCTAGTGACTTTTTTAAGAGTCTGCCCATGAAAGGACAAAGGGGGGAAGGTGATTCCAAGCACACACAGTGTGTTTTTCTGTTGCTTACTTCATAGTTATTCAGAAGTTTTTTTTTTTTTCATTGTCTGTTCTCTTCAAAAGATATCTCACCTGGTTTGAAGTGAGCCTCCACAAAAGCCAGGATGGAGTTGCTGGGTTCTAGGTTTTGGACACGAACGCTCATAAAGTCTTTGTGCACCGCAGACTTCCTGAACAAGTCATTGAGCTACAGGAGAGAGAAAGAGAGAGAGACAGACAGAGAGAATAGATGATAAATGAGGCTGGTAATGAGCTTTATAATATCATAGCAGCAAGTCCAATACTTGAGGACTGTACTCTATCTCTGTACTCTAAGAAAAACTGCCTCTCAAATTGGGGTGCAGAGAAGAAACCTACTGGGCGTGGGTGCACAAATTGACATTTAGCTGCAGCCGTGGCATTAATTACAGGAACAAGTTTTCGGGAGGAGCTAAGATAAATGTCGTGCTACCCTGACATGTGCTACTGATTGGTTTTTCTTCTGATGACCCCGCTGTGTGAGTGCAGCAACAGCAAGTAGATCTCTGTGAGGAGGACAAAAATATTTTTTTAAGCGAACAGTGAGATAGCAGCTAGACTAAAGTTGCCTTTAGCCAAAAAATAAAACCGGACCATTTTCATGCTGGAACTTTAAAAAGTTACACTTCTTTCCTCGTCAGCATTCATGTAATGAAAAGCGAGATTCTCCACTTCGTCCTCATCTCAGCTGCTGGTGAAAATCACAGAAGTTACAGAGCCTTGTACCCCACTTCCATTGCTCCCTCAGCTAAAACCCTTTTGTGGTAGAAATATTTTAACCAAAACATACAATCTGTCATGTTTAGACAGTTGTGGGGTGAAAGTCCAAAGCAAAAAGCTGCTGATTCAGTCAGAGCCACCATGTGCTGATGAATTGTAGCTGAACCTAGTTCTGCTGGAGGATCTATTGCTAAAAGATTTTTCATCTGTGTACTCAACACCTCAAATTTGTAGGCTGAAGTGTGACAGCAAAGTAGACAGGTCAAAAATAAAATCCTCCAAAGCTGGATTAAGGATGGAAATGCTAGTGGACAAACTCTCCTGTGGACACACTGACTCAGAAACCTTCTGATCTTCATTCCCTCCCCTCTCTTTTTCTACACATTCTAATTTATTAACTAATTGCAGGAATTGCTGCACTGCAGAAGAAATGTTCTGCAGCTTTTTTCTCTGTGTGTGTGTGTGTGTGTCTACAGTATATTTCTGTGTGTAATTTCTGTGTGTGTAGCTCTGTGTGTGTTGAAAGATGAAGAGGGGGTGGTTGCTGTCAAGTGGCACACCAGGCTTCAGAGACACACAGGCTAAGAGCGTTAACGAGCAAACGTGCGCTCGCGCACACACACACACACACACACACACACACACGTGTGCGCACACACACATCAGTGATGTGCATAAACTGCTGTGAGGTAGCAGATTAGGTCCCAGTGGGAACTAGTGACACCGATTCAACAGCTGGTAGATGTGTACTGTGTATACAGACACACACACACTCACACACACATACACATACACATACACATACACATTCATGAGTCCCCATTTCATCAGAGGAGCGAGGCCCTGGCTTGACAACAGAGACATTTGTTCAAAGGTCTGAGCTCAGCAGAGAAAACGGACAGTGCAGAAATGCGACCGGGGTTGAACCGCCTGGGACAAACTGTGATTACTGTACAGGCTCAGCGCCTGACTGGGACTTGGCTTGTTAACAGCAACTGTTCATCCAAACAAACCCATACTAAGAATGAAGTTGATTGATTTTTCAAATATCTCAACAATCTTAATTAATCTAACACAAGATCCTGTTTTCTGATGCTGGTAAGTGTTTGGCAAACAATCAATGAATTCTTTACGAAGTCTTTACACAAGTCTGCAGAGAGAACTTACTTTGTATAGTTCTCTTATTAAACTTGAGGAGTTTCTGGAAGCCTAAAGGTTGCCTGCAGCACATTTAATAAAATTAAAATTAAAAAAAACAAACAAACAGCTAAACTAAGTAAAAGTTCTTAATTAGTTAGCAGTATATGTTAGCAGGAACTCTCATTCTGTTGTTAATGCGTGACAAATAATTATGAGAACAAAAAGAAAGAGAAGTAATTATTGAGCTGCCATTAATATCCTCTGATTCATCTGCATGTTTAAAAACATATTAAATTATTTTCTAGAGATTATTTGATGGAACAATATATGGTCAATATTCACCGTGTAGTAAAAATCAAATATCAGCAAGCCTGTGTTGTCTCCGTCTGACATGATGTATGTTTCTCTCTGGCTGTAGCCAGTGAATATATTTTCTGTCATTGTTATTTTTCTATCAGATGTCTGACCAGAGAAATCACTACAGCCAAGTAGTATGGCAGAATATTACTCAGCAACTTCAGGGTTGTCAAGACTATAAAACCTGCAATGAAACTTGCCTGAGGGAGCTGAAAGAATTTGATTAGTCTGGCTCTCTGTGAAGAGGTTTGTGTCTCATGATGCTTTGAATGTTGTCTCAGAAGCTTTTCCAGCCTTCACAAGAGCATCCTTGAGAAAGCAGAAAATTTTAAATGACAGCGTGCGTTTTATGGAACTTTGGACACTGCTCATGAGTGGCAAATGTCAGTAGTTTTTTGGCCAGAACAAGCTCATGCTCACTCTCTCTTAAGATGTGCTTTGATCTCCACCAGAACACCACTGTAGAGTGTCTTTGTCAAAGCTACAAACAGTTGTGTGTTTAAAGAGCAAAGAGATCTGAAGTCATTTAATCCATTGTTAATGTACATGATGCTGATTAGTGCAGCTTTAGGGATATCATTATGGGAGCTACAGAACAAGACTATCTTAAAATATAATAGAGCAACAGGACATGTGGAGAAAACTCATAAAGTCTTTGAACTGATTAAATCTTTTACAAGTCTTATTTTTATTATTTATTATCTAAATTGCTTATATTAACTAACAACAGCTCTAACTAACAACAGCTGAAAATACTGAAGTGAGAAAAGGTGTGTTTTACTGGTTATGAGTTTGGCATTTTAAGAACAAAAATAGGATTTCACGTTAAACAAGATTTAACCTGGAAACCATCACCGCTGTATTACAAACACTTCTCCTCCTATAGTACTTACAGCGCTTTCTATGCTGCGAGCTGTCTCTCCAAACAACTCTGACTTGGGGTCCTTCATCTCTGGGGTGTAGAAAATCTCTTGGCCCTCTACTTGGTCCAGGTGCAGGGAACCACTGAACTTCATGGTTGCTGGAAAGAAAGGAGGTGAGGAAAGAGGATGTGACACTGAAACATTGCAGCTCAAACATTCTTCTAACACCCGGTTTCCGCTGTCTTCACACAGTGCTCATACTGAGGTAGTGCCGGTTTTGGGTTAGTGATGAATTCTGTTTTTGTGTGTGTTTGACGAGGGGAGGTTAGTGAGTGTGTTGCTGATTGTGTAGGGGGTTCACAAAGAGCTGGAGTTTGGCCTTTACAGGTGAATGTAGTGGAGGGTGTGGTGGTGGAAGAGATGGACTGTGAGATATGAGAGAAGGAAGGAAAGGAGGAACAAAAAAAAGGACGAAAGGACGGTGGGAAAATGGGCCAGTTTTACCAGACCGTGACGTGTCCCAAAAGCTGGCCGAGGCATGGAGGGCTGGGTAAAAAGACAACAAGTTAGACAGACACACAAACACATGAAGACAAAAACAAGACACACACTGAAGAGGAAACAGCCCACAGCCGTTCTCAAAAGTGCCTTCTTCAGCAAAGAGAAAGTCTCCCTGTACGACCTTGGGGGTTATGTTGTCCAACATCTATCAACTCTCTATACGGTGTCTTCATGCTGCTGCCAGAGAGGAGAGGGCTTGAAATAAAGCTGATAGGGGATTGGTGTGTATATGTGTGTGTGTGTGTGCATTTGTGAGGTGAGGAACAGAGGAGCATGCGAGGCACTGACGCCAGGCTTCCACGCCGCTCGTAATCAGCAGAACAAATTGCCCAAATCAATCACGGCTGCCCCTGCCTGAGCAACACCGGGGTGAATGAGAAGAGCACTTGTATGATTATCGTGAAAGATAGCTGTAATTGTCTCCTTAATGCCACCAGACTAGTGACTGACACAGCCTGGTTAAAATTGCATGAAAAGGACAGCAGTCACCACAGACTCACGCCCGCCTTGTTCCCTCCGTCCCCCCTCGTCTTTACAGTACTTTCACGGGCTGCACACATCGATTCAGATGTGATGGCGACCATAAAATAGAGGAAAATGGGCAAGGTTTTGGCCAATAAGACAAAGCAAGGGAGGAAAGAAAGAGAGGGGACAGCGACAGAGATCTGACTTTTAATCTACAAAGAAGACAAACATCAGACAGGGTGATTTTCCAGCCCACTGCCGTGACGGACGTAAAGACAGAGAAAAAAGAGAGTGATAAAAGTAGGTCCAGAGCTATTTGACTATCAGATTCTAGTGAACTGTAAAATATAAGTGATGTTTTAGACTTTCTTTGGCATATGGAAGAGTTTACAGTAGCTGGAGCTTAGCTTAGCGTGCCATTAACTTTCACATGAGCATTTGTGGGCCATTATCTTTGAAGTCAAATGAGTGAATTGCACTGCCCTGTTTAAATGTAACACTTGAAGGGTTCTTTGTGATTTTTTTAGGCAAGACGTTTAATCTGAGGTACCAGTACTGCACTGAGTTCTCAGAGGTAGATATCTCAATATCTATGCAAATGAACCCAAAACCTATCTTCATAGCGATTACTACAAGCACTGTAAGTGATTATACAAGTTTTTTTTTTTTTTTTTTTTATAATTTGGGTGAATGAACACTTTAACACATTCTTTACCAAGGTCTAACACCCAAATACAAAAAGGATTTCCATGAATGTGTGAACGCATGGACTGAACTCAACCACTTCACCATTTGATGATCTCAATAAAATATGAAGATTAGAACAGAGAACAATTAGGCCCTTTCCTGTCCAGACAGCCTGGCGCATGTCAATATATCGAACATTGAGATGGTGGCTGATGGATATTCCAGCACGAGGGACGTGTCATTTCACTTCTAATGAGCAAAGGATCTGCTAAGCCCTTCTGGAGAGAAAAAAAGATCCAACATATTGATCTGCCTATAGCGCTGTCTGCTTTTATTGGTAACACTTGAGCTGAATGAAGTATCGATCACTGGTGTGCCATCATTGTAGGCTGAGATAAATATTTACAGGCTTTAGTGGATTTGTTACAACTGTTGTCTTATGGCTAAAACCTGCTTCTTTCGTCGTCTGGATTTTGGTGCCAAACACCGTCAAATCCAACTTCAACAGATGTATCATTCCATGTTTCACCTCTGTTTGGCAAAAAAAATTCTGCAAAAGAAATAAATGGTGGTGGGCTGTGGAAGGTCAAACATGGCATCATATCTTCAGATCATGTTTTGACTGTGGCAGTGAAATCCAGTGGTTTATTGGGACTATGGGACCTTCATGCCAGAAATGCAACTCTGCAGACTATTTTTTAGCCTCAGCTCTTTTAAGTCGTGACCTGGAGCTCCTGTGGGAGCTGGAGAGAACCCCCTCTTTCACAATCAGTCAGACTAACACAGCTGGGACAAACTGAGAGCAGAATCCAGCTGAGGGATGGTGGGAAAGAGAGATAGAGAAGCAAAGGGGAGAAAGAAGCCCTTTATCTTTATGAACCAAGTCTGACAGAAAGCACTGATTGGTACACCAGTGGTTGTTGGCCTCTGGTAGTCTCTTGACTCTCTCCCAGCTCAACTCCAGAGAGAAATGAACTGATGCAAGACTGCATTGAGATTGACTGGGTTGAGAGAGAGAAAAGACTGAGATATAGCTCAACAGTGAGATACCGAACTGTGGCACTGACTGATAGAGTGAAGATCTGAGTAAAAGAAGACGATGATGGGCAAGAGGTGGAAGATTAAAAGAAAAGAAAGGAGAGCAAAGGAAGATATAAAAAGCAGGAACAGAAACACAGATGGTTATTTATAAACCAAAACGCCTAGGACCTACAATATAATCAGTTTTGTATCAAAGTTGTGAGAAAAACTAGAGAAAATGAAGAGCCCTGGGGATCAGGCAGGGTATGTCTAATATTGGAGTTAGAGTATGAAGTGTTGTCAAATTTATATGCATAGATCACA
Source organism: Polydactylus sextarius (assembly GCA_016801845.1). Lineage (NCBI taxonomy): Eukaryota > Metazoa > Chordata > Actinopteri > Polynemidae > Polydactylus > Polydactylus sextarius. The sequence goes on along the minus strand of CM028909.1, from coordinate 23,463,231 downwards.
TAGGACAGACTTGACTTTTCACTGATTGCTATTTTTTGTACTTTTTTAATTTTCTCCCACTTGGCAATATGATCATTTCCATATATGCAAAGAAGTTCATGAAAGAACTAGTGCTAAGAAATCACACCTGTTCATCTACTTATTTAAGGCAGATGGCACAATATCACTATTCCCTGAGTAAAAATAGTCAACATCAAAAATGATCATTATATATCATAATGATCATATCCATATATCAGCAAATGAAGTTTATAAATTAAATTTAAAATGGAAAGTGGAGAAAAAATTGAAGAAAGGTACAAGTTCTGAGAGCTGCAGGTCTGAATTTATATATTCATATATACATTAAAATGATTCGTTGTTTATTTGCTTATGATGTCTATGCTTAACACTAAAAGATGAAGAACAACAGAAAACGTGAGCTACACAGAAAGGTCTGGCCTTCTGTTCCAAAAATAGCAAAACCCAATTTAGAACCACATTAATGTTTGTAATGACACAAATTAGCAGAAAATCAGCCCTGGAACCTTTCTCAGCAGGATGCTGTGTCTACACACAGATGGTAACCATTATACGTGAAGTCTTTTTCTTTAATCTATCTAATCATATATATAATTTCTGGCTTCATCAGGCTTCGACAAACATTTTCCATAAGCCCAAGACAGCAGATCTGTGATTGAAGTCTGGGGGAATAAACTGCACAGTGATGCTAATAGGAGATAGCTTTACCTTTTTAACGCAGCAGAGATTACAGCTAAAAAAAAGACAGCCGTAACTCTGTCTGTAAAATCTGTCATTAAAATAAAGTGGATTGATATCGCTCTCATTTTGCATAAATATAGTTAAAACAAGAAGACTGTTTGTTGCACATTGCACATTGTTGTTACATTTGTATTTCTGTATTGATTAAACAAAGACACACAGTATTAAAGGCTGATTACTGTGTGAAAATGTAGGAGAGAGACAAGCTATCTGTCCCCGCTGCCTCCAGTCTTTAAATGCTAAGCTAAGCTAATTGCCTCCTGGCTCTAGTTCCACACCTAATGCAGAAATAGTTCACAAAATGCTGAATTGTCTCTTTAAAGGGAGCTGTATTTTCTTGAATTTGCTAAAATCACAAAAGGTTCACATAGAAATGTTAGATAATTGCACATGCTGAAGAAGATGCTTATGTCTATGTAGATAAATTAAATATATAAATGAATAGATAAAATATATTCATCAATCCATTTTCTACCCTCTCATCCCGTACTTGGGGTCTGGGGGGAGGACTAGAGCCTATCCCAGCTGCTTACGGGTGAGGGCAGGGTACTCACATCCACACCTATGGCATTTTAATATGCTCAATCCACCAAATAAATAAAAATAATTTGAAGGTGACAGAGAATGGTTGAACAGAGTTTTGATCCTTTTTCTGTGATGTTACATATACGCAATAAAATGTTGGTTGGATGTGTAACGCCTCAGAAGCTTCATAAAAACCTCTTAGAAAGATATTTTAGGATGGGGGTTTTAAACACATTGTTTTGCACCACCTTGACATCTTTTCAGGCTTAACTGGCAACCTCATTATGAAATGCAAACACATTTTACGTCACAAACAACCGTTTGTGAAATTGAGCTATTTTCTAGCGACATTTCTAAAAGAGGAATTTCTGTGAAAAGGAGATGTTCAGAATTTCTAGCACTTTTCACATGTTCCTGAATGTGGGTGGACGACCGTTCTTCAACAAATATGAGGTGAAAATGCCTTTTGATTCTCTGTCACCTTTAAAAAACAGATCAATTAAAAAAAACCTCAGTAGAGATCTCCCTGAAGCCTCTCTGACTCACTGCACTGAGGTGGAGTGAGTCAGTGGAGGTTCAACTAGTCTGGAAGTGATGTCAGAATCTGAGCTTTCTAATCAAATCTCACACAGTAATAACAGACATAAGACAGAGGAGGAAGAACAGGGTAATACTGAGGTCATCAGACGATAAAGAATGTGTGCTCTGAAGGCTAATATTGACTTACAGGGACAGTTGGCGCCCTCTGGAGTGCTGGATGGTGTTCTGCCATCAGGACAGCAGCCGAACTCAGTGTTGTCACAGGACGACCTTTCTTCAGCTGCAGGCACAGTGGTGCTTGGCACCGTAGAACCTGAGGGTGATACACAGTAGCTCATAATATTCCACGAGGCCTCAGAAAATTCATCAAATCAAGCCAGCTTATCTCACAGACCCAAAGCAGAATTAATTTCTATGACACTTTTTAGGTAGTATTTCTAAGATTAAAATCCTCACTTCCTTTGTTTTTTTCTCAACATACTATCGTTCTCACAGGTGGTTATGTGTTTTCTGTCTACTGACCAGTGCCTGCATGCTAATAGAGGCATCTGTCAGGAGCGATTATATGGTACTTTCATGGGAACTGATTTTACACCTGGAACTCATTTTGTCAGGCAGAGAACACATAATGGGCACTGTTGCCAGTCATGTCACACACAGAGCACTTTAAATGGGGGTGGCTGGTGTTGACTGCTGATTGGTTGGCTGACAGTTACCCTCAAGGCTTCCCAAGAGAAAAAAAAACATACAGTCGTTTGTGTTGCGGTCACTGTATATCTGGCAATCTTGGGACATAAAAGATATAAAAGTGGCTGGTCTTTCTCCCTCTGAAGAATGAGAGCGTGTAACAGCAGCAAACCTCCGTTCTCTTTAATGATGGTGCTGGCGGAGGGGGTGTCTTGGTCGAAGAGGTGCAGTTTACGACCACACAGAGATTAGAAATAATCGCGAAGGCAAACAGCTAGCGGCTAAACAAGTCGTAAAGACGTCAAAGGCAAGAGACGTCCTGCTCAAGGACTTGCGGTCAAAGGATGCGAGAGGAAAGGGGGGTGGGGGGTGGAGCAGTTTATAGGACATCTGTTGGCATGTGGTCTGCAGATTTACAGATGCAAGGCTGAAGAGGAGAATGCTGGAAGGGAGAAAGAGACCAGTGCACAACAGCCAAGGGGACACTGCATGGCTCCAGTGGGAGCCATGAGGCCTGTCAAATAAACACACAGACACACAGATACACACACACACACACACACACACACACACACACACACACACACACACACACACGCCCGCACGCTAACACAAACACAGCCAAAGATAAGTGCAGATTTCAACAGAGCATGGATACAAAAACAAGTAGAAACCCTCACCTCTGACCTGCTCACATTTACACACTGACAGTGATATGTGCTCTTCGAATTGGTCAAACTCACAGACATACACACCCCCCCACACACACGCACACACACACACGACTTTAGTATATACACTGTATAACCACAGAAGCATGGCTCTCAGGCATACAATTTTAAGGAAACAGATTATGCTAATTCTTAATATTATCTCTGTTGGAATCTGCACCATATAATCTCCTAATCTACTCTCTCTTCATGAGCACACATGCATGATGTAAAAATATATCCCGACATGCTTGGGTTCAAATTAAGTCACACACATACACACACATACAGTCATACAAGACACCGGGTCCCCTTGGCAGAGAAGCGACATGCTCCTCGCGTCACCGAGCACTCTGGTCAGCCTGTGACAAGAGAATAAATCTAAGAGCGAGAGTGAGAGGGAGGAGGAACAAGAAGAAGAAGAGCTGAGGAAGAGCACATTGGGGCCGTGCTGTTCCATCAATCCTATCCTGTTACGGCAAGCTGTCAGCCAAGGTGGATAGATGGATTGAAAACAACAACGGAAAGGAAAAAAAAAGTTGAGATTGAAAAGTCTCCGTCATCCCTTGTTGTCCAAGCAGAGGCCCGAAGACTGCAGCTGGCTGTAACAGTCAGGAGGGCATGTCGAGAAAGATTTGAGACTAGTCATGTGACAAGGCAAGCAGCCTCCACACACACACTCACACCTCAACCCCTCAGTCACATCAGCTTGTCAAGTCAGGCTCCAGAGATCCCCAGATGCGGGCCAACGGTTTCATCTGGCCTGCTGAGAGTGTATTTTACAGAGCCTGGGTTTGTTATGCTAGCTGTTGAGAACGAGCACGCTGGTGGAATGGGAGAAAAGAGCATGGGTGATGCAGAATAGTGAACCATGCAAATACATTCTTTTCTGTCTGAGATTGAGATATACATCTTGCAAGTTGAAATGACATTAACAGCATCTGTTTACAGTGATTTGCCTGCGTAGCTTTGACATTTCTTTTCTGCGGCTGTTCCAGTCAGGAACAGGAGTTGTGTTGAGAATTCATAAATAAGCCTGTGCTGATTTCAGGGTAACTTTCAATTAACAGATGATGGCATGAATGTATAATGATGTCAGCTAAGAAGAGACTATGAGTGTGTCCAACCCCTTTAAAAAATCCCTCCCACAAACACCCAAAGCATTATGGATAATGAAGTGAAAGAGTGGGGATTTACCGACAGGCTCCTCTGCCCCACTGGCCTCAGTTGGAATGCCACTACCAGGTTCCTCTTCCTCCCCTTCATCACTGCCATCCCCACTTGGATCCCCACTGCCAGAGCCCTCAAAGGACATTGCACTTGCGGGGATGGGGTTGCTGCTGGAGGGAGGGGTGGTGGTGGCAGTGGCAGCAGTTGACTGCGGCGGCTGGTGGTGGATGGGGGGTGTGTGGTTTATTCGCTTGTGGGTGGTGATTATAAAAGGAGTGGTGGCCGGGGTCTGCTCGGTGGTCTTGGCTGTGGGGTCGGCTCTCTCTGGAGGCGGAATGGCCCACACGAGAGGTGGAGGGGTTGCGGCGGTGGTGGTGATGAGGGCGGCAGCGGTTGGTTTGGTGATGGTTTCTGGTGGAGGGAAGGGCAGGAAGCAAGGAATGGATGAATGACCGAGCAAAGATGGAAATGTTTGATTTTGCTTCACGTAAACGGAATTACAATCTCAACAATCACACCAAAGGCAATTAAAACATCTTATATCAATGAAACACAATGAAGCCACTTAATGAATAGTTACAATGTACTGCTGACAATAGCTTTACCTCTGCATTTATTTCCTTACAAATCATTGTGTTACATTAAAAGAACACAGACATATACACATTTGTAAATGCAACCTCCGAACCCAAATGAATGAGATGTCAGGAATCATTTGACAAATGTAAATAATGAGGGTGCATCCATATACAGAGTGGATATGAAATATGCCAACAGGTGACATACTGCAGTGTCATTTCAGCTGCAGAAGAGTTATGTTTGTCCAGACGTGGTTTAACTAGTCCAGTTGGTGTCAATGCAGTGTGTGGTGCGTCTGTGCTTGTTTGTGAACACATATGGTATGCGTATGTGTGTATAATATTCATGTTTGTGTGTTGCATGCATGCTGTGCCAGTGCCCATGAATTATATATCCATATTCAAATGCTGCCCTCCAGTAGCAAAGCTTTAATCACCAACAGCCAGTGCCTCCGGTGATGAATGATTGATAGAAATGGGGCAAAAAAAAAAAGCCGGTTTTAACTCCGGCTTCAAAGACGGCAGGCTGCTGCTCGCGGAGAGCATGAGCATCCATCAACGCCACCACAAACACTCTGCTGTCAACAGACACACACAAACACACACACACACTCATGATGGAAAAAAAAAATCACTCCAAATGAAGGAGAGAAGAGGCTCTCTGAAGAGACCATCATTACCAATGCAAAAAGCTTTGGTGCAAAAGGACAAACTGTCTGTGATAAAAGAATGATAAATAGGACAAAAACTCCTGAGGGGGAGGAGTGAGCTGGCAGAGAAATGCTACAGAAGTGAGTCCTTCAGATTTAGCTGAGCCATGCAGGCATGACAATACTGTCATTCCTTCTTTACTTCTCAGTGCCCCATGAGTATAGTATAGTCTTATCAAGTGGGTGAAAGGAAAAGAAGATTAAAAAAACCCTATAACGTAGATTTGCGCTTCATTAGGATTCAACTAACATTATGTGTAGGACTTAATTACACTGCTATAATCACCTATTTGATCTGCAATTATTCACAGAGGTGTGAAATGTGATACCTACTGAGACGGCAGAAAGCCGGGGAGACACACAGGGTGTCAGCTTAAAGCTCGGCAGGTATTTGTTGAGAGACAGATTTAGAGTGGGGCGCATAGAACAGTGATGCTATCACCAGGAATGGTGGCATGCATTGCCTTTCCTCTTGGCTACACCTGTCACTCAGGTGCCAAGCTTAGCATCAGGCGGCTTGCTCCCTGGAAAGAGCCTAATGTGTGTTTGGGTGTGTGTGCATATCTCAAGCAGCGTGCATCTGTGACATGGGATAAAGGCAAGAAAAGAACACGCAACGAAGAATCAGTTGCACAGTGTTCAGCCGGGGCTTCTCTTAATCAGGTTTAACAGTCCATTTGGCTTTGTTTTTGCTTTTTTCCCTCTCAGTGGAGCAATGGACAGTCATGTCACAGAGTAGAAAAAAAAATCATTGTCATCTTGGCTTGTCTCAGCCATGTAGTTATTGTTGAAAGGTGGTTATTAAGATTGTTTGTGGTGTCAGCTGTGTTCAGTGAGGAGGAGGAGAAGCAGGAATCTGAATACAGGAGACTGGAGGAGGAAAACAACAGAACTACAGAGACAAGAAGAAGAAAATGATAGGGACAAACTGCCTAAAGAAAAGGGATTACATCAGAAACAAAAAACAGGTTAACAAAGTGAGCAGTAGAAGAGTATGGCAAGAAGAACGAGGGACTGAATAATGAGAGAAAATTTCAGGACATCCAGGAGAAATTGTGAAGGCAACAGAAGCCTGACTAACACGCAGGAGGAGGGGCTGCCCATGCCATATGCTGGCACTCATTGCCAATTTGCTGCAAACCTACAGGTGAAAGCACCATATGGGAGAGGCAGGTCATTGCCAACTTGGTGGTCATTTTCCCTTGGTGCTAGAATTTGCTCACTGGTCCAAATGCCCTCCCTCTGGTGCTTGGTACAGTAGCTCTTGCATTTTCTTTTCTTTTGAAATATTACTTCATCTTTTGCTAAAACACAACTCAAAGGCCAGAAAAGACTCTTTTCTACAGTCTGTAGCCGTGCTGTCTTTCAGCTTGGAGACTTCACAGAAAGCTGGGCAACATCACAGCGCAAGTTCTCTGTCACAAGCAGAAAGATTTGAAGGAGCTTTTTCTGCTGGTTTGTGATTTTTTCTTCGCCTGCCCATTAGTGGCAGACTGTGCAGCAGTAGTCACACTCTGCGGCATTGTAAAAAGTTGCGACAGATCAATGATGTTAAAGGGAAAAAAAATCAATATTCACTCATTTATGTAAGCCCTTGGCATTGTTCTCTTGTCAAAGCACATAGCAGCTTGGTGAGCATTAACATGCCACAGTGTTGAGGCTGGGTGTCTGGAAGCACTGCATGTTAGCAGCAGGAGGGAGGGCGGGAAGGGCTGCAGTGTGGTGAGGGTGGAGGCAGAGCAAATGCTAATTCGCACCCAGCCACACGTGAAATGAGCTCGAGATCTAACCCCCGAGCCGACAGCAGTAGCAGAGCAGCTACCCGCGGTGCAACCGTGTCCGAGAGAAGAAATTAAAAGATCCTCTGTGGCTGTCGGTGGGCCCAAGTGCTTGTCTGTCTGTTCTTCCCCTGCGGGTGCGATAGAGAGGGAGTCTGCTGTGAGGCGTCTTCTTGCCTTCTCTGTACAGCAATGCTAGGTGAGGGATTATACACAAACCGCATCTCTATTGCCAGGCAACAGAGGAATGTGAAACCAGACTGGATTTTGGCTCTTTTCGCTGGTAACCCACGGCACTGAATTTGTAATTACCAGATGTTCAGGGACTTATCAAAGCCTTGTTGATCTCTTGCTGAGCATATTTGTATTTTTTTTTATCTGTGTACCTGCGACTGCAATTCAACACACACCATGTCAACAGCTTTAGCTCCTATGGATATGACCTAGTTTGGGTTTGACAAAGAGCACCCAAGGGAAAAGGATAGGAACGATGGGTTCTTTGTGACAGTACTTGGTCACTTGATCTGTGCCCACTGAGTGATGAGGTGAATGAACGTTTTTACCCCCAAAAATGCAAGACACCTGGCAGTGGCTCATGGCCAGAACCACACAGCTGGCACTCCTCTTCCCCACTGTGACTGCCAACGGTGTCTCTAGAACCCTGTTGTGAGGCAAGCTGGCAGTCTGCGCAACAACTTCACTGTACATAAAAGCCACGGCCTTGGCACATGTCCTTCCACCTATTACACCGATCCAAATGGTGTCCATCAGCATCTGGACCGAGGGGTGAGAGCTGTACCTCTCACCCAGTACACATGTACTCTACCATCATACTCAAACAGTAGCGTGTTCTTGCCAACTTAAAGTTGCGAAGGGAGTGAAGCATTTCCCAGCAGGGAGCGTTGAAGACGGAGCCAAATCCCGACAGAGGGCCGAAAAAGCAAAGAGGAAGTGTCATTGTCATCTTATGGGATTGCAAAGCTCAGACTACAGTCAAACTGCAGAAACCTTGGATTTGAAATGCTCCAGTATCTCACTCTTTCTTATTGTAATGTATCCCCAGTGTGGCACATGTTTATCTCTCTTCTGGGAAGTAGACAGGACTTATTTGTCTGTACTGTATCTAAATATTTGTTGTTAGACAAACACAATCACAGAGCTTTACAAACAGCAAAGAAATTGTTAGTGACATTGAAAAATGACAAAGAAAAGCAAACTTCTCAGATGATAACCTGAATAGAAAATACTCCTAACATGACTTCGGTCTTATCCATGAATCAGAAATGTATCCTTTGAAATAAAACACTTGAATTTGCCTAATCTCAAATAAGAGTCGCTGCTCAAACGGGCAGGCAGATTCTTATGGGCATGTAATTTAATCAGAACGTGGGTTACTTTCTGAGAAAGAGACAGAGAGATGGAGAGGAGAACCAGCAGGAGAGAGATAATTTGAAGCCAACGACACTGCTCATTATCTTTTGATCGGGGCCTGACAACAGTTGGCCACACGTGTGACATGTGATGCATGGAGGCATCGATGGGGCTCACCTGTGCACTGTCCAAAGTGTTGCACTGTGATGTCCTTGTCTTGCCGACAGGCTATGGTCCTCAGCTGGCACTGGTCGGCATAGGTCACCCCGTCTGAGCCACACACCTGCTCCACCATGACAGAGATGGAGAGAGAGGGGAGGATGGAACACATGTTAACTCCCTGTCTTTGTCTCCAGTGTCTTTCTGTTCATGTCATGTTGCAGACTTGTGACTCAAACTACTTGTTTCTCATGTGCAGGCGCTTCCCACCTTAGTTTTGTTTATTTCATCGCAGTCAGGTGAAGGACACTCGCAGTGGGCTTGGCCGTTCACCTCAATACAAGAGGCTCCAAATTTGCACTCTAACTCTTCACAGGATGTCGGAGCCTCAGGACCTGTGGATGACATTGGTTTGTGCGGTTGTTCTTTGTGTAAAGTCCCATACTTGTAATGCAGTATGACTAGTTCACAGTTAAAGAACTCTTGTTCACTTCTGCCTCTTAGGTCATTAAATCGGTTTCTCAAAATCTGTAAAACATGATTAAAAATGAATGTATTCAAACAAAAAAAAAGATTTTTTTCAGTTAACTTCCATACAGTACACAGTATATTACTCCAATATGGTGCACTATGGGTTGGTGGTAGCACTAGTAGCAGTAGAAGGAGAGTATCTGAGCTCCAGTAGCACAAATCCACAACCTCTGACACACTCATCCTGAGCTGGTTCATTTTAAACTGTGTGTAAGAGCTGGGGACAGACTTCAGATCTGTATTTCAATGCTCTATGAGATGTTCTCCTCTATGTTAGTGCTATTTTTAAACCTCTTTACCAGAGCAGCAAACAGGGGTAATGTAATCATCAAACTGTCTAGTTACCTGCATGTCACACAGTATTTTAAAATCCTTCCTAGTTTCATAGACCACAGCACTTTTCCTTAAGTGCTTTATTGTGGTAAAAAAACTATATTTCAAGTTGTCTAAAGCTGTGCACTTGGGATATTTTGGTGGCTCTAACATTTTTTTTTCCCTACAGAGCACTCCTGAAGCGCTCCAAAGGAGTGTTTGAAGCCTCGGAAGTTGCTGCAGTAGGAGCTACAGCCAGGCACCGTCTGGCGGCCAACTGTAGGAGTGTTGTCTTTGCATTGCTGCAAACATCACACAGGCTTAGAGTACTGCCCGTCCAACACACACACACACACACACATACACACTGGCTCATGTTTTCATGTGCTACCACCTCTCAGTATCTTGTCTTTTCATCAGGCAGGGTGTGTGGCAGAGTGCCCCACCACTGTGCTGGGATTGCTGGCTTCATTAAGCGTTTGACTTCCAGTCGATATCTGATGGTGCATCTTAATCAAGGAGCTGCAGGCCCCCACAGCAGGAACTAAACTTTCCTTCAACCAGCTTTTTAGCTTGTGCAACCATTGGGGCTGTTTTCATTATTAATCTAGCTACAATCAATAGACCTTATGCAGGAGTATCAACATAATATCCAAGTGAATGATCCAAAATAGAGTATGATGTACAGAAAATAAAATATCAATGGGTGATGATGTCATGCTCATGCCATTTGTCCTCTCGAGTATTTTCCTAATCACTATTGATTAACTGTCCTACAGCTATTCCTCCCCATGCCAATAAACCAGATGGATGTTTGGAGCAGACAGAGAAAGAGCTGGCTGCTGCAAGGCTGATCCATGGATCAGACAAGTGACAGAAAAACACTTAAGAGTGATAAAGAGAAGCTGGGACAAAAGAGAAAAGTGTGTGTGTTTATGTGTTTGTGTGTTATATTAACACTCCACCAGGTGTCTTGGTGGTTCCTCTTATTACCTTTGTCGCAGCCATTCATGCCCATCTTGCTTCCATCTGGACACACGTTGCACTTCATGCCCTTCACTCCTGTCTTGCAGGAACAAAGACCCGACATCTGCTCGCAGTCGTCCCGGACTGAGCCTGTGGCGTCGCAGTTACATGCTGCCATATAGAGGTAGAGGGAAAAATAAGAAGAGAGATTGATGAGAAAAAATATCAATTCAGGACAGTGACAGGATGACGGATTGGAATAGCTGGTTGCTACAAAGTGTGTCTGAAGCAACCTTAGCCTCTGAACCCTGCCTCTGATACATTACTGTCTTTGACTCAAGGGTTGGGAACAGTTCATCCAGCCTTAGGGACCACTGAGGGAGGAAAGGAAGGAGGGGGAGGATGGGTATGATACATAAACTCAAGAAAACAACCATAGGGATTGAACAGGACATCAACCCCATCATGTTCCTAGAATCAATGATGTGTGTTATTTCCCCTCCTTTCCTGTACTGGTGTGCAGTGTGCTGTCTGCCTGCTGTGGGTAAACCTTGTTAAGGTCAGGCCATGGGTGAGGCACCTGCAGGCTTCCTGCTGTTGACTGAAAATGCTCTGAGGCTTTCAAAGCGCATGTCCTGTGATACCTCAGCAGCAGGGTACGGGCTGGTCACCATATTGCATTACACCAAGACAAACAAGGGTCCCTGACCCCGGTCCTGACTTGAATACAAATGAATACATTACATTCAATTCAGTTTCAACATGAGTGAAGGACACAAAAAATGAACACCGAATTGTAGTTTAGCAGGTATGTAATTTACTTGTGACCATTGACACTGACTTCAAGCATATTAATTCTACAGGTTAACACTTTAAGATGCTGGCTCAAAGGTACCGACATGATTTCAGTGAAAAATATACTCTCTCATTGGGGTTTTATGTCATTCTGAGCAATTACCACTAACAGGATCTGGTCATGTTTATTTGGTTTTATTTTTCTTGGAATTAATATATCTGTGTCTACAATGCGGTGAATGGAAATTTGTTTTGTTTAAATGGGATTTAACAATTCAACTATAACATCTTTTTTTCAGACCAGTTTCCTTGTTGCTTTGGATACAGTAGTTTTAATAGAGACTCTTTCTGTCTTTGATAAAGCAGCTACAGTAAATGGATATATTGACAGTAGGAAGACACAATGGTGCTGATTTTTTAATGATATTTTTTGTTCTGTTTGTCCACATTTTATATATTAATAGCTGGTCTGTGCATACACCCATTTATGTTTTTTCTGGAAGACTGATCTGACTGTTTCTGTTGTTGATGTTACTGACATTTTTGGAAACTGTAAAACCCTTTGAAGCAAAAGTGTCTCTCAGCATGGCCAGATGATGCTTGAGGTAAGTGAGAAAATCTGTTTTTTTATGACCATTTTATAACCCCTTACAAAAAGACTGCTGAAGTACATCAAGGCACAAAGACAGGATTCCTTACGTGTGCAGCCACTCATGTTTTCCGTCACAATGCCGCGGAAGTTCCAGAAGCCCGGCTCACATCGATCACACTTCTGTCCCCCAACACCCGGCTTACAGGAGCACTGACCGGTGGCTGGGTCACACGTCCCCTTGTAGGAACCGTAATTATTACACTGACAGGTACCTGAGGAGAACAGAGCAACATGGATGTCATCTTTAGCCTCTTCTGGTTTATTTTTTTCTGATTTTGATAAACCCAGTACGACAGTTGAATACTGTTTACAATGATGGATACTGTGTATCAAAGATTTATACGAGGCTCAAATGCTGGCCAAGTCTTATTCCAGAGAAAAAAAAGCTGGATCAAGTATGCTTAGGTGAGTTTTCTCTTTACTAAATCTCTGTATATCCTCCTTTCTAAGTCTGCATTGTCTCCATCTACACTGTATCCCTATAGCTAACAGCTTGATGCAGCATTTTCTCCTCCATCTGTGTGCTACCATTCATCAAGATCATCAGATGAAGAGATTCTTCTGTCGATACAGTACACCATTATTATAATTATTCCTTGGATTAAGATGAAACGTTTTCAGCTCTGCAACTGTGGTATAACTGCAGTGTAGGACAATGAGCCCTGTCTGCTGAAACAGCCTGATAGTATCTGCAGTTTTTCTTTTAGAACACCAACAACAAACTCAGAAGGCGAAGGGTCATAGTGGGATGTAGAAAAGGACTTACTGGGACATCCAGCCAGTTGGACTCCTAAGGCAGCCGTCATGTTGTCAGAACAGCAGCCGTACACAGACAGACTGCAGTGCTGGGGTGCTGTCAGTTCAGGCAGAGATGTGGGTAAAATCACTGATGAGGTAGGGACACAAAGGGAGGAGAGATGGGAGATGGCACAAAGAGAGAAAGAAGAACACCAACATTTGAGTGGGATTTAGACAACACAATCTCAGAGCAATGTGTAACTTTTTGCCAACAATGAGATTGGCTTTAGGGGCAGAGGTGGAGAGGCTGGCAGCCTGCTTCAAGATAACAATTATATTTTCTACTTTCTCCACAATAGCTCAAAATCAGGGGGAAATGATGCTATTACCTCCAGTGAAAACAAACAATGGCATAGCTGGTGAATGTGCAGGAGCTGACATTTACCACCTACTAGGAGGCATGTTCTCTTCATTTGTTCTTGTCTAATATTACGGAATTGTGCTGTCACCCTACAACCTTCCAGAAAAAAAAAGAAGTCAGCTGCATAATGTGAAGGAATGTGCCAACCACTTTCTGTCGGTGCACAGTGTGTGGAGGGCTCCTTTGTCTGTGGATGCACCAACCATCATACTAGTGTGGCTGCTCTGAATACAGAACTACATTCAACAAAATAAAAACAAATGTGTTCCCAAAACTTGGCGCCCCTCCAGAGGAGGAGAATAGCGAAACGTCCAGTGGAAGGAAAAGGGACTTTGCTTAATGGTCATGACAAAAATACCATTGTTCAAATTCTCTCCAAGCTTTGGAGTCAAAAGTAAAGTTACAGACACAGAAAGCAGAGATATTTCCTTCCTTTTTTCTCCCTCTCTCTCTCTATTCCGCTTCCGATCTCTTTTTCTTGTGTTGCTCATTTGGAGTTTGGAGGCTGGAGATACAGGGGCCATAAATCACAATGTTACTGGTGTGGATATGAACCTCAGCCTAATGGTGATGACTCGGCTCACTCTTTTTTTCCAGTGCTTTCCCACTCCAGAGATGGGCTTTGGACACAGTTCATTTAACTTGCCACTTTCCAGCACTCCATTCAGCTATCTGTACTGAGCCTATTAGGACAAGGAGAACTTTTAATTTCATATGTTCTTCCACCCTTCAAGGGTTTTTCCTCTTCAGTGGCCATTGTCCGGCACAATGCAGCTCATTGTGATGTGTAATATTACCCTCATGTTTTCAAGGTCTGCTGCTGTGCATCTCTTGGCTGCACTAGTTATATCTGGGTTTTTATCTTCCAGCAATGACACATCAGTACATTACAGTAAACCAATAAGTATTTCTTTGGATTTTATCAAAATCCCTGACCTAGATTTAAGTTTGCAGGCAGCTCAGGATGGTTTAAATTGCCATGAGAAACACACTTCACAAATGTGCATACAGCAGATGACACTTTTGGCACCAAATGCAAAAGAGTTAAAGTTTTTCAAAACCAGAACCTCTGAAAAAAAAGGTTTTTTTCATGCTCTGATAGTGAATGTTAGCATGTTTTGATAAGTTTCCAGAGTTGAGGTCAAATAAAGTTTCTTCTTACATAGCTAATGTGGAGGCCAGTGAAATTCCCCAAGATCTGCATTTTCCCATTAGCCAATAGGAGAGGAGTGCCCACAGCTCTTGCACCCATAGAGGGCTCTTCAAAAAAGGATTGATTATCCATGGATGGTAGAGAAGCGTGACAGTCAGTGCCCAAAGAGGCCAGCTTAGGAAGAAGAAGAATCTGCAGGGATGAGTGTGAAAACACTGGCTGCTTCTTCAATCTCACTCTCTCTCTTCACCCCTCTACATCCTCCTCTCTTTCAGACCCACGGGGAATCAAACAGGCTGGAATGATCACACAAAATCCCTTAAGTGCCTTTTGCTCTGCTCTCCATCCTGAGCTAGCATCGGAGAGCTCTCCATTTAACATAGGCACGGAGAGGAAGTACTAACCTTTGCTACTTAACCACTTATCTGACAACTATTCTGGCTGATAAATGCCTTTCATTTACATGCAAAGAGAGGGTTTGTATATTAAAGTAAGTGGGGTAAAGTGGTATCCGGAGGGTTAAGAAGGAAGCTTGTGAGCATAAGTTTAATAGTTTAAATTGTCAGAATGTCTGGGAAGGAAAAATTAATCATTATTTCTATCAGCTCAGTGTATACACATGGGCCTGTGACAAAGATTATTAACTGTACATACTCGCCAGCCCCAGAGGTCCGGTCAGTTACTAGACATTAACAAGTGTGTTGCCTCAACTTTTCCTGAGCAAATTACACAAACTTACACATTATAAGTATCCATGACCTTTTATACTGCATTTGCTTATAGTTAGAGTAGGCACTGCAGAAACGACAGCCGTGCTGTCAGAATCATATTCAAACTAGGGACTATTACTGCCCCATCAGTGGATGAAATGAGTGGAGAAATGAAATGTCAATGACAATGAGTCTTGGTGAGGGTGCTTCTGTGCACTGCGATGACATTAACTGTGAGTGGTGTAATGTACCGACCTGCACAGGGTCCCTGATTCTGAATCAACAAGTGCTCTTGTTTCTCACATCTGGCCTTCTTCACCTCACACTCGTTGCTGTAGTTTTTGCCATCTGAGCCACAGACCTACAAAAGAGGCACAGAGAGGTGATTATAGCACATGTATGGTTTAACCCTGAACTTCAGCTTCACTCCAACTACAGATCATCTTAAGCATTAATTTAAAAAAAAGGGGTTACATTGCTAACCCTTACCCCTAATTGATTTGCATTTATCCCTGATCAACTGTAGAGATAATTATTTCAAGACTGAATATATTATGTAAGCAATATGTGGCAAAACTGATTCCAAGTGTGTAGTGCATTTTACTCTCAGATAAAGCTTTTTTATACAAATTTCACTAATTGTATCAAGGGTTAAGCACTATTATTGGTGTTGGACACAGCCGTACCATGTTGTGAGGCACACTTTGGCACGTGAAGTCACAGATGCAACGGTCCTCCTCTGCATCCTCATCCCACGAGCCACCGAATGTACGACAGCGGTCCTGTTCACAGCTCTCCACGCCTGAGCCTGAGCCTCCTGAGCCACAGTCTGCATCACCATAAAGACACAAAATCATTAACAAAATGCATAGACACACAAGGGATATGCCAGTTTCTCAGCACATCAGATAGAAACAGTGTCCTGGTTTCATTTCTCTTTAAGTTGGGGCTACAATTACACATTAGAAGCATCACAAAGTTAAGATAATTTACATTTCCCGCACGCTGGTTGCAAGGGGGAGGGAACCAAAGGACCTGCTGGCAAAGAGAGATAATGACCCACCGTACTGAGGGCAAGAGATTGACTAAATAAATTAGACGCAACATCTCTGCACAACCAGCGAGGCATCCTTTTCATTTCAATTAAATCAGAGACAAAAAGGGGAGGGAATTATTAACTCTGGCCTCCATGTGCGAAGAGAGAATTGGTGGCAAGGCCTCCTTTATGGGTGCCTGCTTCCTGATATGAGAATGCAACTAATTGCAAAGTGTTCTGTAAAATCTAATTATCTCCTGAGAGTTTAAAGAAAGTTGTCCCCGCAAATCTTTAACAGTAACCCTGAGTGGCTTTTTATTTGTTTCAAAAGCACACTGCTGCAGTGAGAGAGCAATTCAAGCTGACCTTTATGTTCCTGGTGGAAGAGGTACTAAACAAAGCCTCATAATCACCGTGCAGGATTGGTACTTTGACAAAACTTCTGACCTACTGTGCTAAATAACAAGGCAGGGGTTTTGAGGTTTAAAAGAAAAACTTGAAGGGGACAGAAAATGTTGGGCAGGACTGTTTAGAGTTTCATTTATGAAAAACAAATCTGGTGCTGTCACAGAGTGCAGGCAATAGAAGGGGCAGGAACCTGCTTTTGAAGTAGCAAATTTCACCTACAGTGGAACTCCTGAGGGAGATTAGGTTGAATGTGTGTGAAGGCAGGGAATGAAAACAGTCGGCACGAAAGATGGAAAGAATGTCAGAGAGAGAGAGGCACCCTGGGGGCTGGCAGAAAGTTCATTTGAAGCAAATTTGTTATTCAAAAGAGGAATGCAGTCCAACTAAAAGCTCCCGGCACAGCTGAAAGACTCAACCTCCCCCTCCTAACCCCCAAAAAACACATCAGGTAATCAAGGTGCTTCTTCCTGAGCCGACTTTCTTGTAGGGCTCATTCAGCTCTCTGTATTGATGTACCACTTCTAATGGTGAAATCAATGTCGTTGTGATGGAAGTGCCACTTAGCATAACCCATCCTCTAAAGCAGATTATGGAGCAGGTCAGAGTGCAGGGGAAGGGCTGAGACAGATGAAGCTCTGGCCTGTTCTTTGATATGGGTCATCAGCAATGGGCTGTGACAGCTTTGAGTGGTCGATATAAGGGTGGAGGGGGCTTCACTCCATTAGCTATGGATACAGCAACAGAGCTGGAGCTTTGTTCAAAGTTTCAGAAGCTACATCCCCCACAAAACATCAGAACTTATTAAGGACTCGCTCTGTCTCCCTTTTAACCTGCAGAAACTTCAACCCTAATCCTTTTTGTTAGAATTTGCCGTCGCAGCTTATTGATTGTGCACCACAGCCTGAGTTAAACTTAACATTTTGTGATGGGGCTAATGTGGTGGTTAATGCACTCTCAGTTGCCACTGAAATCACTGGAGGTGTTTGGCTTCCGATGTCATATGAAAAGGAGAAATCAGCCGACTCCAGAACAGAGCAGAAAGAGAAATAATAAGAGCTGAAACAGAGGCAGCTGGCCACCTGTATGTGTGCACGCTATGCCAGCTCAGCAAGACACAATGAAAAGAGAAATGCGCAAGTAGCCAATTCATATTCTGCTCAGGCCCCTTACATAGACAAGATAAATAAATAAAGGAGGAAAGACATTAGAATGGAATAAATAAATGTGAAGGGCGAAGAGGGGTCCTAATTAGCTGTTGCTCTTTGATGTGCCCGCCACCCGCGCTTCCTATGAACCTTTCAATTAATACATCCCCAGCTAAGATGGCTGTATCAGCTCTTCTCTCTTCTCTGCCCATCCGTTCCTTTTTACTCAATCATGTCAGAAGCCTGAGTCTATTTAGCCAAGGGAGCTCCATTAAGAAGACAAAATTCAGCGGCGGTAAGAAGAAAGAAAATGAATAGTATGAGAATAATGCCCATGAAAGACGGAGGAGAAAACACTACATGGATTTGGCAGTGGAAATAATAGAAGGAGTGATGGGGATGATGCTATTGTCAGAGCTGTCTGGAAGTGTGTGTTTAAGAAAACCAAAGGAGGAGAGGAATAAAAGAGGGAAGTAAGGGTAAATAGTGAAGATGGATTGAAGGCTGAAGATGTTTGGTCGACCAGATTAGCTGTGTCCACATCAGTGACTTCAGCAGTAACCAATATTGTTATGGTTCCACTGACATCATGACCTCTGCGAATGTCAACTTGGACATTTATCATTCGAAACAAATCCTCCCTCATTGTGGCGTGTGCTATGGCATAGATCGAAAATGACAACGGCGTTTGCTGAGGGATGTGGCACAATTTGGTTTTGTTTTTCGCTCCATCGATCAGTCCCTCCTATGGTTTGCATTTGACGGATGTGACAGTGAGTTTATCCAAATAAAGTTCCCATATGATAGAGAAGGATGAAGCATCACACCCAGTGGGGAGAAGGGATGGAGTGTTTAGAGATGGCAGAGGGAGAAAAGAAGTGTTGTTGCCTTTAGAAGGTTACAAGCCTCTTGATGGATGGACCATGACGGTGAAATCCGCTGATCTCACTCCAATGAGTGCTTGCCTCACCCAGCCACCTACTCTGCTTTTTCAACACCCTTTCATGTTCTTTTCCACTGCTTTCTTTATCTGATCTGTGTGATGTGTGGAGCAATGTGTGGACCGTGCATCATTGTGTGATCCTGCTCTCATAATCTTGTTTATTAAATGTCTATTCAATTAAAAAGGGTCTGGGCCCCTGTAGGTGATACACTGCTCTCAGTTGCTACTTTGTCAGTGTCGAGAAAAGGAGCTGAGGCCAGGCCTACCCGAGTGTGAAATTAAACAGGTGATAAATTTCCCTGTATGGCCAACAGTGGGAACATTGTCATTTTTCATTACTGCTAAATAAAAGGCGGGAGAAAACAACTTCCATTTTTATGCTCAGTGCCCCCCAACTCCCCCCGACAAGACTAATGAGGATGATTTTTAAGTCAGGTCCACGTAACAGAATTAATCACATGTTCACTTCCTCTCCTGGCTTATCTGAGATATGAAGTATGGAGAGGGAGGTTGTACACATTGATGATGTAGAGCTTTGCGGCTGTCTACACCAGAGCCAGAAAATACAGTCTTTGGTCTTACATTTTCTGACTGGGTGCTGTATTACACAATATATACTCCTTGTGTATATAATTTTGCCAAAACCTACCACTCATACATTTAGGCAGGAGTGAATATATCAAAAACAAATCCTATTTATGGTATGCAGCTGAAGAGAAACATCCTACAGCTAAAAGGGGATATTTAAAGGGGAAAGCAGAAACTTGGATTTGATTGTTTTACAATCACTTGCTCCTGTGAAGGGTCCAGTTCACATTCAAGGGGGTTGAAAGGAGCAAGGACAGAGCCTGCGGAAAAAAAGACAGAACTGGTGGACGCCCCTAGGGTGAAATTTATCGATTTCAGACAATCTCATCTCCACCCCTATCTGCGAAAGCATCGGTGCCCCTTTTGTCGAGAGGCACAATTTTTGATGGAGAAGAGTGGAAAATGGAGAGAGACATGAGTGGGTGGGTTGGCAGGGAACAAAAAAAAGATTCTATTGTGTAAGGCTCATGGTTTTCTGAATCAAAATGAGCAAGTGATGGAAAAAAGGAGGACGCTCAGAGACAGTGGAAGTCAGAGAGGGAATAAAATAGAAAAACTAAGCCATCAGGCACCACAAGAGAGGCAGTGCCCTTGGGTTGGCAGAAGAGAGCATTTTTACCTGATGCCAGACAAAAAAAGACAGTGAGAACAGAGTGTGTGTAGTGACAGTAAGTTTGGCATACACTTTCACATTTCCTCATGCTCCACATACAAAAAAGGTCACTTGTCTCAGTCAGTGAAACGATGTTAATCGACCACAAGAAGCTTTGGCAACACCATGGGCTCATAAGCCTTGGGCCAATATGACAGACAATGGTAGACAGAAAAAGAGAAAGAAAAAATGAAAAGAAAGAAAACCCCCTGGCTAGCAATCAAAATGGAAGTGGATTCCTCTCATCTCTATTTGCTCTGTCCTCCATCTACCCTGTCTGTTCTCCTCTCCAGCCATCCCTCCTGCTGGCAGGTGTAATCTGCTCCCCTTCACACCTTGTCAGAGGATGACTATGTTTGTTCTGACGACCCACCAGTCACAGGGGAACCGCATCACTGCTGTATGCATGACAACCAGAGGTTGGCAAGTTGCTCCCTCCAGAGTTGTCCCCAAGACGGGCCAAGCAAGGGTCTGTGATACCCTGCCTCGGTCTGTCAGCACTGATCAAGATATGATTTACACGGCGAATTAGATCTCATTTATTCAGAATGTGGAGAAATGACAGAGCTACAGGCATAGAAATCAGGCATAGTTACATTAAGTGTCATCGGTCACACACTTAAAGAGCATAATTGGATGGAAGGGCTTGATAAGAAATACACTATAAATTCTCAAATACAAGTTGCTATTCAATAGCTGTGACAACAAATGAAATTTCTTGGGCTCCACAAAGACCTTTGATCATCAATAATTTTTCATTGATTTCTTTTTACAAAATGATTGCTGTCATTCACTAATATACCTTAAAAATAATTTCGATTTGTTTTCCTACAATATTAAGCTGCTGTCAGTGAAACATAACACTAACTGCTGATATTTCACATTAAAGTCCCATTGAGCGAAACTGAAGCTTTGTGTTTTATATGCTGCTAATTTGGAAATGTGAAAGCATGAAGTCTTAATTTATCTGCTCATGAAGTGTTCAGTTCTAGTGACAGTAGCGTAAAAATAAATTACAGAATGGAAAAGTAGAATCGAATTGTAATGAATTTGTTTAAATTAATAAGACAAGTGAAAATGGAAGCGTTGAATTCCATAAACAACAAACAGCAGCCACAGATAATAAGAAGCAGATCAGAAAACTACAAGGCTTGTGAGGCAAAATAAAGACCCTGACTCTAGAATTTACGGTAGCTGAATGTATGAGATGCACCGATAAACACACAAACAAGACAGCCAAAGCATGAAGATTATTGTTTATGAAATGTAGTGCTGACCTGAACCTAATGACCCAGAAGTAATTTCTGTTCCTGTAACAGGTTTTTTTTATGGGCACACAGTGTGACTTTCACTTCATCTTTCGTTGTGTTAGCCTGTTGGCATGCTGCTGGTGGCATATGCAACCATTATGGAAATCTACAGACGACTGACTACTGTATTACAGGTCAGTTGATAAAGATAATTACACCATTTCAATGGCCGATTGGTTAACATAATTACACCATTTCAAAGTCCATTTCCTACCTTCATCACAGCTGCCGTGTTTTGCCACATCAATCCTCCTCTTCTGCATGCAGGAGGACATGCGGAGTTCACACTTGTTGTTATAGGTGGTACCATCACTGCCACACACCGGGGAGAAGGCCTCGCCTAAACACTGTGGGCACTCACACTTATTCTGGACACACCGGGCGCCCCAGGCACAAACAGTGCTGCCGCATGTTTCTGTATTACACACACACACACACAGCAGAGACCGTATCAGAGCATGATGAGCCAGTGTGAAAAAAGGAAATATTCATGCAAGTATTTTGATGTTTTTCATTCACACCTCAAACTTAAAATGCATCTCTGGAATTGATATTTTAATGAGATTTCTCTTTTTCATTCCAAACTGTCATACATGCCACTTCCTCTTGTAATATATCTCTCTCTTAAAACTGACATATACATGTTCCCTTACTTATTCCCCTTCTGAGCTTCCTGCTAATCCATTTTTGACAAGTTTGTTAGAGTATGACCTGCCTGCCTGGAGCTGTATGAGTTTCTTGATGCGCTCTACTTTTATTTTTTTTACATACAGAATTAATTTAGAGCCAGAGGAAGGAAAAGAACTTCATACATCCAGGATTCCTGCTTGTGCCTCAAGAATGAAATTGAAAAAGTATGATGCAATGCAAGTATTATACACACACACACACACACACACACACACACA
Source organism: Polydactylus sextarius (assembly GCA_016801845.1). NCBI lineage: Eukaryota > Metazoa > Chordata > Actinopteri > Polynemidae > Polydactylus > Polydactylus sextarius. Next base: position 23,440,973 of record CM028909.1, on the reverse strand, counting down.
CACACACAGAATATAAACATATACACTACTTACTGCACTCTCCTTGGCTGACCACTCGCAGGTCCATCTGTTCTTTGCAGGCCCGCACGTGCAGCTCACACTCACTATTGTAGGTGGTGCCATCGCTGCCACACACAGGCTGATGGGACTCCACACACTCCGATGCACACACACACTGGCCACTCTGGGCATCGCAGATTGCCCCGAAAGAGCAGTTGGCACAAGCCTCATCTAGATGCAGAGAAGGAAAGTAAAGGCTTAGTGTTTGTAACTGTGTGTATGTCTTTAAGGAATTTTTTACATGACTTTGTTGGCTATGGTTAATATTTCATCCATTTTACACTTTTTATACCTTCTTGAGAATGGATCAAATTTATTTCATGTCATTAATCTGCAAATGTATTGCAGTACATTTCAAACTGATTTTACTTTTTAATGATCCTTGAAACATATCTCAAACGGATATGGAAATGCAAAGGAATCAGTTTTTGTCTGAGTGCACATCCTTGGCTTTGCATTGGGAATCTTATTATGTCATTCATTGTAATTCACATAAAACCATATCGTTAATGTTTCCATGTAATAAACATATAGTGACATACTTTCAAACACAATGATCATATATTTACTTTAAAGTTTCTCAGTGTTTTGGCATTTCTAACAGAGCCAACAGCAATAAAACAATTAAATACTGAAAACTGTTGTTTTTACTTTATATAGCTCTTGACAGCTGGTGTAGTGCCTAATGATGTAGTACAGCAGTACTGATAAAAGAAGTGCACTTGTGCAAAGAAGTGAGATACTATGTTTCCATACTGAGTGTGGAATCTGTGTAAAACTTTAGAGGAGTGGACCTGAGGCAGATCCAAAACAATTTGAAATACTTCAGAAAAGCAAACACCTGTCTATTAAAGCTGTGTCATAACTCTCATGCATGTGGGAGCTAAAAAAAAAAAAAAAAAGCAGAAAAACAAAAAAAGCAAATTCATAAGTTTCCTCTTAAAAATGACTTATATGGAGGCATAGCTCTGATGAGAGGGATAAAAAAAGCTGCTTAAGCACTGAGAGTTCTTCAGAGCACAGTGGGCTCCATCACTGATGAGTTTCAGAACTACCAAAAACCATTAGAACTGAAACTGAATAACTGAGCAAGAGGAGCTTCAAAAAATCTCTGCAAAAATAGAAGAGGCAGCCAGAAGGACTTCCATGTCTGCAGCACTCCATCAATCAGGACTTCATGGGTGAGCAGTCAGAACTGAGACTATCCCTGAGAAAAAGCCTGGCTGGACGTTGGCAAACAACACTTAAAAGACTCTGAAAGCATGAAGGAAAAAGATTCTCTGGTGTGATGAGAGAAAAATTGAACTTTTTGGCCTGAATACCAATTGCAGTACCTAGTGACAGCCAGGCACTGTTCATCGCATGGCTAGTACCATCCCTTTGGGAAAGTATGTTGCCAGCATAATCTTTTCTGGATGCCTCTGAATATCTGGTGCTGGGAAGCTAGACAGAATTGAGTGAGGTGAAGAAAGATTCACTTTCCTGACTGTATTTATCATTTTGTAATGTTGTTCATGTCTGCTCAAAATTGTGCTATTTTCTATAGCACTTCTAAGAGTATATTGGCCAGATGATATCTGCATTTCCTCTCCAACGAAGTGCATTGAGAAACCCATAAGACTTAAAGAGCTCTGGAAACTTTCACTATTAGTTGAGGGATTCACTTGGATCATCTTGAAGAAACTGCCTCCTTCAGAGGGAAATGCCTCTTTCTCGGAAGAAATAGCAAAGTGGGATCAGACATGTTGAGGGTACTGATTGATGTCACACGGAGGCAGGAAAGGAATGAGAAGCCAAATGCGAGGCCTCAGAGTGAAACAGGGTTAGTGGCAGATGCACCTCTCCCTCTGACACCAATTATACAGAGAGGATTGCATTAGCACAGCTCACTATCACATTCAATTAAGGGCAGGCTAATAACCGCTGCTGATTTAGCACTAATTGAGAGAGGCGAGGCTGGCCACTGGAACCTTCCACATTATTAATCTGTTTATTGCTCGTTTAGAGTCTTTCATTTCATTCATCTCTCCATCTCGTGCTGGCACGCTCCTCTTGAACTATCAGTCTTGACTGTGAACTGCATATGGCAACATATGGTACTTAACATACAGTATATTCCTGCTGAAGCAAAAGATGTATGTTGGCCATCACATTTCTATGAAGTCATAACTAAAATTTCACATGAGTGAAATGTTTCCCCATATACGCATGTGTATTTGTAGTTTGAGGCAGTTACTCATGGTTTGGCCTATTAAGGAAATCTTAAAGCTTCCAGTGGTATTTTAATACACTGATGTGCTTTGTGGCTACAGTTCTGGTAAGGCAGCACAACAATGTCAGGTCTATAAAAGATTCTGTGATAAAATTTTCTGTGACAAAATATATAAATATAAAGTATAAAGTAGGAAAAGATTGGGGTTGCTGTAGTTGGGCTTCTTCTGAGGATGCAGCAGCTATAAATAAGAAAGTAGTGGTGGTGAGTGTTGTCCTTTATCAGCCACTGTACCCTGATAGCAGCCTCGCTTCTTTATCAGCCCTTGCCCCTCGCACCTGGCTCTCCTCACTGCCTGATCCTCCAGACAACATGTAGCATAAACAGACAGAAAAAGGGGCGCTCCAGTTCAAAGCCATTACTGGGACTATCAAGACATCATCTCTGATTCAGTCATCTCAAAGTCCGTCACTGCTAATTTTGAGTTTCAGCACAAAAAAAAAATCTGCTCTGACAGACAAGCTCACAACTATAAAAAGTTTAGTCTTTTTACCCTAAAGTGTGGCATGCTGGGCAACATGACACATCATCAGAACATCAAGCATCAGAACTTTGGGATCTTTCATTTCATTCAAATACATCATATGTCCACCAATATGAGAACCGATCCAACCCAGAAAAAAAAACACAGTCTGAGTGTGTGCAACATCAAAGCAAGATATTTTAAGGTCTCTTCATGCCAGGCCTAATTAAAATCTAATACCGCTAGTATCCCAGAAATGAGCTCTAAAAATTGCCAAAACATTAGAGGAAGATAACCCAGGTAAGCAGCTGATTCACGCCAACCGCAGCTCAAAGCTGGCTCCAAATGTGACCTACCTTTGGCCCACAAATGGCTGCCAGGTTTGATACGTCTTAGCCGAGTGGAGATTGGCTTAGAATCAGCTACACGTAACAACATTTGGCGAGTTTTGTGCCAGCAGTGAAATCCAGATCAGTAGAGATGGGGTGATATTTGCACACCATTCATCACAAGCTTGACTTGAGTCTGGCAGTGTGAGGTTCTAAATTTATGCTGTTGTTGGAGTAAACCACTTCGGTGCTTGGAAAATCTATATTTCTACGCTGACTAAAGCTGTGGTTCAAAAACGAAATACAATATTAACTTTATTTAACACATACTGGGATTTTCAGTTTACATATTTAATAAAAAATGTTTGAAAAACATTAGCAGCTGAGGCTTAAATACAATTGTGTCACATGAGCAACTTTGATTAACCATGAAAATTTCACCAATCATAGAAATTTTCACATCATCCATTCAAAATCCTTATCAGAAATAATTTCACAGTGATGTAGGTAGCAGATGAGACTTGATGTCCTGGGTAATGTACTAAATATTGCAAAATGTCACAAAGAAGCTTTTTATTCATGTGGAGTCTCCTTTGTCATATCAACCTTTTTGTATTTCTATATTTCCTGGCAAATCACTCCTATAAACGATCAAACCAAACTTTCTTTTCTTTTGCTGAAAACTGCTGCATTTAGTCAAGGTCCCCTTGAAGTCCCCTGAACATAACATTGGGAACTACTAATGTTGGTTTTTGTGCTCTGACAGCCTCTGTTGTTGTGTTTGGTGGCAGTGTTTTAGACGTCAGTGTGAGGAATGGGGGCAGGTTGGTATAAAAAGGGGCCTTGAAAGCATGAAGTATTGAGTCATTGAGGAGAAGAAAAACCAAAGACCCTCCAGCTTTTACAGTGTTTTGTTGATATCCTCACCGGGAAAACTGTGAATTGTGGCTGAGGGGGTCTGGGAGGAGTATTACCTCAGGATTAAGCAGAAAGAAGTAGGCTGGTTGTGTTTTGAAGGCTTGTGAACATGCCTGGATGATAACAACTCCCCTGCCAATGCCTGCCTGGCCGATACACTATTAACTCTGCCCCCCACTTTCTCTGCTCCTCCTCATCTTATTTACCTCCATCTCCTTGCCTCCCTGCATTTATTACTTTCCCCACCCTTTCTCCCCTGCCCTCTTTTTTACCGTTTCTCTCCGACCACTCTCACGCTGCCAGCATGACCTATATTTCTTACTCAACAGTGTATATCATTTCCAACACCTGTGGGAGAAAAAAAACGGAATTTGTTATTTCCTTTTCTCAAATGATTCTGGCACCTCAGTTCTCATCTGTTTAGGTAAAGCTGTATGAATGGGCCTTTTTCTGTGGTGCGTGATATCAAGCTGGGGGGTCTATTAACTGAACGCACCTCTCTCTGCCCACCTTACAAGGTCATCTGCCACTCAAACGCAGGAGGAGGAAAAAATCTCCGAATAATAACGAATGTCAGTCATATCGCTATTGGGTTGCACCTGAGCCATATAGATAACTGCTAGTTTTCCAGCCCGGAGGGAAGGAAATTAAATTATAGATGGGTCCATGAGAGGCTGTAGTAAGCCACACACACAAACACATACGCAGTTACTTTCTGTATTGTGACACCTCTCCCACCCCTTAAACTATTGCTGCCCTCACCTGCATCTCCTAAGCTCCTAGTTTTGAGTCTAGAAGCCATAAATCCGACAGCATACATTATAGTGCATTTGGGTGGAAATAACAGAGCCAGTAAACTTAAATAACATTTTTATGGCTACTAGGAAATTACACATATAAAAACATATGAATACTGACTTAATGTTACACAATTTTGACATAATTCAACTTCCCTTCATCACAGGTGCAACTTTGAATTCTGATCCTTCCAACACCACCTGAAGGCAGCATATGCTCTTCTCCTCTCTCTCCCTTTCTGCTCTATAAACATGTATATCATATTAGTGGTGGGAATAGCCTGTGATAATTAGGTGAGATAATAGCTTATGTCAGTCAGTTGTTATGGTGCTGAATAAAGTCCAGTAAAGCTTTGCAAACAGCCCAGAAATAACCCACATTATCATCGCCATCATTCCTCGGCTGGCTCGAGCCTGGCAAGCCAATGCCTCAGCATTTTTATGGCACCATTGCGCTGACGCAGGCCTGTTCCTCTGGGAGCCAAGAACCATCCATAGCGCTGGATTAAAGACAGGGCCCTCCACTCCACCAGCTTGTGCTGCCTCTCGCTTTTTAAAATAAAGACTATTCATTACCAACAGAAGGACCCTGGGCCGACAGACCTGCCATCTACCTGAAGTGCGGCGCACCAAATTGAGTCGGCTCGCTTGCCCACCGACTTAACACACTCTCGCTCCAGTTCCTGTTGGCTTACACCCTTACACGCTGGATTTCAATTTAGAGAGGGCTAGGAGGGAAAGATGACAGATGCAATACAGGAGCAGGCAGAGAGGAGAATGAGTCCACATGTGGGACTGTGATGAGTCCACACTCTCCAACAACTATACATATCATCTACTCTATGCAAAAAGAAACTCAAACCACTCTTTATTTTTACAAAACAAACAGACAAGCTCATACAAATAAACTCTACCCACAAACTGTTTGCACTTTAGAGTACAATTTCATACCAGTAAAGTGAGACTAATTCAGTTGTATTGATCATTCTGTGAAATGCTCTGCACATCCAGGAACACAACTCCACAGAGGCCAACTCACTTTCATTGTCATGATCTCCAAAATATGCAGATAAAAATCTATTGTGGTAAAATTGAGCGAATAAGCTAACTGGAATAGTTGGGTCTAGAGGCTAATAACCACTGTACCTAATGTGTGTAAAAAGCAAATGGTCTGATTGTAGAGAAGGAAGTATACTCAACCACCAATTAGAGTTCATGGGCAAACTGGTCTTGCTTGATGGCATTAAGCCATCAAGAGTATTCACTAACTGGGTTTACCAAGCTGTAAAAAATAGTACATATGGCTGTGTGCCTGTAGAGTGAATCTGAAGACATTTTTACCACTTGAAGCCCAGCTGTCGCTGGTGTACTAATGACTGGCTGAGACACCAACACTGCATGACAAAGCCCAGTGACTCAAGTAGCCAATTAGAGACGACATTGCTCTGCTCTTGCTTTCTCTGGGAGAAAAGTGTGTCTTCACTTAAAGGTCAAAACAAGCAAATTGGAGTCTTGGTATTGGTACTGAAGAAGAGGAGACTGGGACATATGAAGAGTAATGGGAGAAGTGAAGATTCATTAAGTTTTGTTTTGACTTTGTCAGATTAAAAATGGGAAGCCTCAGGGGTTCATACATGGATATAACTCCATATATGTTAGTTAATGTCTGTAGATTATAATTGCTCCATGGGTAATGTAGCATTACTAATTAATCTGAGCTGAAGTGTGTTGCCTAAGATGAGATATTTTCCTACCTTTGAGCTATGATTCACAGTGTTTCATAGTGCTTTCATGACTGCACTGTTAGTCACTGTATGGTGTAATGTGATGCACATAATGTGATGTGTGGTAATATATGAATATGATGCTGACTGACAATTCGTGAATGAGGTGCCAATGTACTTTAGTTTTATAGTGCTGTGATGTTTAGTGGTGCAGATACTCACCGCAGGGTCCTTTGTGCTGGATGTGGATGGCCTTTTGAAGGGCACAACCCATTGCTCGCATCTCGCAGGGGCTGCCGTAGCTGTGGCCGTCAGATCCGCACACCGGGTCGGCTGTTTGTGGGCAGGCCTCAGGGCACTCGCACACAGGCTCGTTGTTCTTGACCACGCACATCGCCCCGTGATCACACTCTTTATCCAAGCAAGGGCTCAGTATGTTGAGATCTGAAGGCCAATCACCCAAGAGATAGAGAGCAAAGTTAGAGGGCTACAATTAGCAGAGTAGCTGAAAGGTTGGAGGGATATAAGGTAGAGGTTGGAGAAAGGTCAGGGGCTGGAAAGGGCATAGGTGACAGGGAGGTAAGTTGAGTAGGTTTTGTGTTAGAAAGGAGAAGAAGGGATATGATGGATAATATGCAATACAGCCCCATTCCTGTGACATCTAAGCTTCCTCAGCTTCCTATGTCATTTCCTGCCCTTTGTGCCTATCCTGATATATCCTGATTCTTTAAAGAGTCCGCTGAATCCGGTAGCATGAGGACGGCGGATAAAAACATGGCACAATAGAGATGAAACAGCCTACTACGAACAATAGTTGCACAGTCTCTTTTTTTTCTGGGTGAGTAAACGCCTGGATTAATTGACGTTCCCAATGTGCCCCTTCAAAGGCTGCCATTTGCATCTCAGTGACAGCCACTGCTTCTGCCAAAGCTGGTTGAACTGACATGGAGGAGCGAGAAAAAGAAGAGCATGAGGGGGAGAGTGTGACAGTAAACCAGAGAGAGAGAAAATATAGAGAATAAGGAAAGAAAAAATCAGGCAAAGAGAAGAAAGAGCCTGCTGCTTAATAATTTAAATATGGCAAGCTTCTGGGCAGAGGCAGATATGAAATGTGAACATCACAGAGAGGTGTCTGCTTCAGTCTCTCCCCCTCACGCTTCCGCATGACTTCATTAAAACAAGGACTCAACTTTGCACCTATGATTCTTGGTAGCAGCAGTGGCTGGCCTGACTCAATCAGGAGAACAAACGGTATGAGCAATGATCACAGCCTTCCACCCCAGCTCAATCAATCTTTATAGCTTCATGTGTAAATATGTGTTAATGAAAATTTTACGTGGTTTTATTAACACAGGGTGCCAGCATGTGTGTGTCACTTTGGAGGGTTTAGCTTGATGGTTAAAAAATGCAGGCCTGAAGGTAGAATGGTGTACGCTTTGGTATCAAGAGTCAGCGAGAGAGCCTGGCTCCATACTGATTTTCATTTGGAGAGCTTCACGCATGAGAGATGGATCACTCAGCTAAATGTGGTGTGTCTGCAGATTAGAGCAAAAAGCCGACGGAGGCATCAAATAATTTTTGATGAGAAGCGCTGGTTAAAATCGAAAGAGGTGCATTTCACACTTAAAGTCAAACTAAACTTCTTCCGTCTCTTGTCTACTCTACCTCCAGAGGGGTGGGAGTGCTGTCATGGAAACTGCCCCATGTAATGACACCACCCATGGCTCCATCATTATCGTGACCATTATGGGATTAGATGGCATCACAGGGGGGCAGCTTGGCATGCTTGGAGCCCCATGATTCATTTATCAGTTCAGAAGCATTCAGTGGTGCCTCCACTTGAAACACTAATGCTGGGATAAATTATCAACTGATAACACAGACGGAGGCAATTAGCTTGTTTCACTCTGATTGAGGCGGTGGAAAGGGTATGTGACATTATGATCAATGCCAAACGGCATGTTAGGACCAATAATGATGACTACAAACATTAAAATAGCAAAAAGTAGAAGGTATAATACAGATTGTCCACACCCTTGTATTGTTTTTTTTTCCCAGTTGCACAAACAATTTGACCAAATCTTTCCGGATCTCGAGTAAGGACACGGGCTCCCTCGTGTCCGAAAAGTGAATGTTTCAGATTAGTAAGCGGAGGGCTATTGATTTCTGTGTTTTCATGCCAGGCTGCTGTTTCAAAAGAGCTTGGAGGTGCCACATAAATATGTAAGCTATTCAATGCTGCTTAATTTGGTACGGCTTCAAAAACAATTGATTCCCCCTGATCTCTTTTCAATGCCTTGTGTGTGTCTGCGAGTGTGTATGTGCCTGTGTGTCGTAAGCTTGTGATCCGAGCTTAACTGTACAACCTTGGCCTCCATAAAAGTTCACCGGCCCACTTCCCAAGGACAGGCTCCTAAAACACAGCTGCAGCTTCCGATAACGCCTTTGTCTCCCATCCTCTTTGTTTCACACACATAAAAAAGATGAAAGAATTCCCCTCCAAAACTAATTTTTTTTATCACCCTCTACCTCTGGGGGGCAAAATATCTGCCTGATTTATTAACTAGAGAGGGTGCAAGGAAAAAAGGAGACAAAACTCCCCAAGTGTAAAAAATTGTCTGACACAGTTAAAAACTGAAGCTGTCTTTTTACTCTCTCTTGGATGGAGGCAGCAGCTTTGAAATGGCAGCTTGTCACAGCTAAAGCTTGTGGGATGCTGCTCACAAGCCTGTTCCAGCTCCCTTTCTCTCACTGGTCCCCTCTCAAACATTTGAATCCATCTTTTAAAGCATGTATCACTGTGTCTGTCAACAAGGTCCAGAATAAACTAAAGTCGCTGGATTTAAAACAGGCTATTTACATGTAAAAATTAGATTGTCCGTTAAAATGAGAACATCTGGAGTGTCAACACATGAGCCAAGGAAATGTTTAAGTGACTGAGAAGAAGTAGTGAGTGGTCTGCTGTGGCAGTAGGAAAGTCAGGAGAAATGGCAAAAAGTAGAAAAAAGAAAAATGAATAATTCTATCTAATCAAGGATTCTGCTCTGCTTGTGTGCACTCAATCTGTTTCTGTACCACCAGACTGGATGAGAGGACTTTACATTCTGGGTGTCACCTCAGTCTGTATCCTCTCTTGCCAGTCACTGTGTAACTTTTCTATTTTAATTAGTGTGGTATTTTAATGGCATGCCCCTGCTTCAGGACTCGGAGGGGATTACCTCAGGTTAGTCCGTGCTGTGTCAACTTGCCACACCCGCCAAGCCCGATGAATACCGAGAGGACGTGTTCCTGTGATGTTCTGATATCTACTTCACTGTTCTGCACAAGTATCATTACTGGTCGCCTGGCGGTGTTATCTGGCGGGTAACGCAGCGAGGATGCTACAGCGTAGCTTCTAAAGCGTAACAACCCGTCATGATGGCGCAGTGAGCTCCGACAGGACTCTGGCTGTGATCGTACAGTTGCTGCAGTAAGCAGGCGTACACTGTTAACCCCCCGTAACATGTCAGTGAAATGCTGGGAGATTATTTTGGCTAGAGCTTCCTCCCATCTCCACTCAGCTCATACATATGCTAATTGGACTTTTCCCCTCGGGTCCATGTGCAATTCCAAATCGCTCCCTGTATTATGCAGGGCAGTGAATCAGTGTAATCCAGGTGATGTTTGCAGTAGCCAACTGGCAGTAAGAGTCACCTGCAACTACAGCCCATTACAACCCAGGACTCCAATGGGCTACAACCAATCTGCAGTAAGCTCCGCCTTCGGACCCTCTTCACCTGCAGGGCTTTGATCCAACTCCCTTTTGCCTCCCTCACATTAAAAACATTTATGTATCACATTAGTCGAGGGAAGGGGAAGTACAGAGAAAAGGCTATATTAGCATACAGCAAAAGGCGTACCCGCAGGCTGTGTCTGTCTACCACTGAATACTTATCACAGGCAGGAGGTAAGCCGAAGCCTCTTTGTGCATTCACAACTAAGAATGCACTGCTCTTCAAAAATGGAGACAACCAGAAACAGCGTGGGGAAAGAAGAAAGACAAGCTCGGATTCCTGTTAGTGTGACATGCATCTATCTGAGGTGAGATGACATCTAAATATTGTCTTTCTAATTCAAACAAGTGATTTTATCATCGGGATGCGTGTGCCAAAGGAAGTTTCAAAAACGATTTTGAAGATTTCTCAGACTGATGCGCGTAAAAGACAAGATAAGTGAAACTGGAACGATAAAGCTCAATTATTTATTGCATCTCTAATCACGTCAGGAGTTGCAGAGGTACAATATGGAAAAGAGCTCAGAGGAAACAAAAAATGAAATGAAAAATGTATAAATAGGAAAAACCGTGTGGTTGATCACAGCCTGATGACGTGTAACACCCACAATGCCTTGAGTCACTTCTGACACAGTGTTGACCCACATTTCTCTGCAATTTCTGCACGATGACAGCCTGCGGGCCGCAGTAAGTGGACCGCCGGTCCCTGGCTGCTGTCAATCTGGCTCCCACGGCACCTCTTCTAATTAACTTGATTAAGAAAAACAGCACTGGTGATCTCAGGCTGACTTACATACTCGAGCTTCGCAACTGTTTGTGAGTCCAATCACTGCAGCTGCATGTCGCCGTGCAGGCAGAGACGCTCATCAAATAAACATGCAAATGATAAAATATTCGGCACAGAGTCTTGACACCTAAGGTGACTGATTTTCCTTTCCTGCTTTACAGAGCTCTTTGTCAATGACAATATGTCTGCCACTGACTGATTCTGTGTTAACCTCCGGAGGCGACAGGCAACACATTTCAAGCAACAACTTGCATGAGTTTTTCTGGGCTTGCAATCATGCACTCACACACACACACAGTCAGCTATGTACACATGAAATGACAAAAGAGCTGTGAATAAAGAATTTGTGTCTGCAAAACTAGCTCTTTTATTTCTTCACTCCTAGTTTGTCTGCCAATGCTTCCCTCTGAGACCGTCTGTTTTAGTGATTTTACAGAATTATCTTCCTCTGTGCTCTCAAAAGTCATACCGCTGCCTGTCTTTCCATTTATGAACACGCCTAACTTACAATTCGGAAACTCTTCTCTGCTCCGTAATTCTTCTAATACCAGACGTGAGGCCACTACATCAACATGCTTCAGGCACTTATGGTGAAGCACTTCACACTCCTGCAGTCACCTCCACTGACTATCACCTCCACAAAGTACCTGTTCTTATGCACTAAAATAGCCTGACTGACTGGACCTGTAGAAAATAAACCTCTGGGCATTTTCATTGTAAAATGCAATTAATCTGACACGCGGTCTGACTCTTAAATAAGTAGATTTTTTTAGACTCTTTTTAAGTCCTATTTTGAAATAATTTTGATATTGCCCCTTGGTGAAAGTCAGTGTGAAGCCTTCAGAATATTTCCTGTTTCCTTAAAAATGAACAACCCTTTTATGTTGTTTTTCTTGTTTTTAATCATCAGATCATTTTGTTTTTCTCACATTTTGTCTCCTTCACTCTAGAGTTTTTTGCAGCTTCAGCTTCCCATAGATGCTGCTGTCCTTTACACACGCATGGCAGGGACAACTACACTGACTGAACAATGACATTTCAACACAGGAACACTCACACAGCAGCTCCAAATATTTTTTCATAAAGCTGCAGGCAGTAAATCCGGGGGCCGAGCAGAAGCCCATTAAGCAGAGTACATTACACAAAGGTACAATGAGGAGTTGAGAACCCACTGCAATTTTCATCATTATTGGTCGAAGCACTGTGGAGCTGTAGCCCACTCTCAGTGTCTTTCCTGCCAAAATCACCAGCACTTCACAGCACCAATATTGAGTTGATCAGCTGTTATAAAGGCATCCCAAATATTCTCCCTTTTGCTTGTGGTGAATATGAACCTATGTCATCTCGAGCCTACATTTTTATGGGTCAAAGCTGTGCGACTAGTTGTAATGACTAAAACTTGTTCTGCACTTTATTTTTTTAGTTTTAATTTTCATAAGAACAGACCAATTGTGTATATGAGACACAATGGAAAGAATAAATGCCTTTGAAACCATTAGGGTGTCAACGTACCCCCTCTAAACTTAGCTAACCACAAATTACCACATTTCTGTTACAATGGCACACACACACACACACACACACACAGACTTCCTTGTTTAGTTTGTTCTGGTACCCTGCTGTTCTGACATCATTATGGGGAAGAAAAACAGGATTTCACTGCTTCAGCTGAAGAATTTTCTTTGTATGTTCCATGAATTGTATGGATTTACAATCAATTCCAAATTAAGCACAGTAGATATTTTCTCTGGTTTTAATCAGACACTGGTTGAGGGCAGCTTCTGTTAGAGTGTGGGGTTGAAATGATGTTTTAATCAATTCCTGTAGTTGGCTTTGTGTATGTGTGTGTGTGTGTGTATGTGTGTGTGTGTGGGACTGAAGTAGTGAAGTAGGTGATGAAAATTACAAAACGATCAATCATCATGATGGCAAACGTGATGAAAGTTGAAAAAAAAAAAAATCAAATAAACAGAAAAAAAACAACTGATGACATATTTTAAGACTGGAGCAGCTGTATCATCTCATCTGCTTGTCTGGTGGTGACAAACAACTTATCGCAGTGTGACAGGACTCTTATATTCCATCTCTGCAGACCTATTCACCCTCTTTCCCAGCAGCCTGCTCTGATTCACTTCCAGCAAATCCCTCACCAGCTCACATGCTCTCTGGCATCTTAATGATTTGTGACTCCGCCTGGATTTAAATTAATCAGTTAAATGCCACGTGATGTTTGCGTCTCTGAACTGAAGAGCTTTAGATATCAATCAAATTGTTTTCTGGGGCAGACAGCAGACAGGATGTTACAGACATGTGGCTCTTTTGCGTCACGATTCTTTGTGAGGGTGAATACTGGCAGGGGATGGGGGTAACATTAGGCACCCACATGAAAAGAGATGTACGACAGTGTCAGAACGGAGGTATTCTATCCATTTGACAGCTGGCAGGGCGATCGATCACACCGCCCCACGCATCACTCAGCCAATGAAATGAGAAAAGAGATCGTTATTTATCAAGTAATGATAATTTAATGTATTAAACTCTTCTTTTTCAGACCTATGAAACTTTTTCCGCTTCAGGTCAGTGTGTGTGTGTGTGTGTGTGTGTGTTGCCATGATACACTGGTCACTGTGCAGCTGTCTGGTTGACAGTACCAGTCCCTGTGACAGCACAAAGGAAGAGTGTGTCTCACACTGTATACAGTGTTTGTGTTGGCGTAATCAGTGACAACTATTGATTGATCCCTGACAAGTAAGGGTTGTCAGGAAGAGGACAGGAGGGCTCACACACACACACACACACACACACACACACACACACACACACACACACACACACTGTCTGGTTTCCATAACTTCCGGAGACATTTCATTGACTTGCATTCATTTCCTGGATACTTTCCTGGAAAACCTAGAGATCTCAATTGTTGCTACAACTTGTCTAACCTTTATCTAAACCTGACCCTAACCTCAACCAAACCTTAATTCACCTTCACCTTATTATTTTTTTTACATTATGGGGACCGGCTTTTTGTCCTTATAAGGGAGACAAGTCCCCGTAATGTGATTGTGTAAACAGATTTAAGTCCCCACAACATGGGTGTCTGTCAGAGTTATCTCTTCATCAGTCTTTATCAGTCATTTAGGCAAAGAGGGACTCACTCTCACTCACTCACACACACTAGATCACACATCCAGTAAAATACATAGAACATAAGGAACAAAGGAAAAGTTCTAATATGTGCATGTACACAAACACACACACACACACACACACACACAAACACACACGCATGCACACACTGTTTGCATGCATATCATCTGTCTGACTACACCACCAGTCTCAGTGGGCACCTACGCTCGCCTCTTTTGATGTTTAATTAAAACTGAATCAGGGTAGTGGCAGTGTTTGTGGCACTCCGTTTTCAAAAATATGCAAATGTCAATAAAAATGCATTAAAGAATCATACTACTGGTTGCTGACGGCTGCGATTGGCAAGGAAAGGAAGGAAGGATGAAAAGAGGAAAAGAAAGTGAAATAACTAAACAAATGAGGAAGGGGGGCTGGACGGAGACACCATTTTCTAGAAATAATGAAACTGAGAAAAACACATAAGCAACAGCACTGCCATTTCCACTTCTCAATTTTCCTGAAGCTCTGACGGCCGAATAATGGTAATGAGTGCTGGTTCCTCCTGATACTGACAGCTGAAGATAACTGTGGTATTCAGCTCCACCCCCCACGCCTGGAGGATGGACAGATCTCTCTTGTTTTATCAGCCCATGTCACAACAACAATAAAAAATGTGGACAGAAACTCTGGATAAAATTACCCAACATGTCTGATGTGTAGATGTATAGATTGAGGTAATGTGACACAAAGCAGCTCCACCAGTCGATTCAGGCTGGGATATGGGGCGTATGATGGGAAACAGAGAAAAATGTCTCCCAGTTTGGGAGGAGATTAACCCCAAGATGAGGCTTTACAATCTCTTCCAAGAATGATCAGTGAGATTCTTGGCTGCATAAGCTGTATCTGTTATGTCTCAAAATACACATGAAAAAAAAAAAAAAAAATAAAATAATAATAATAATATAAACAAAGATTTAAAAAATTCACAAACAGACCCAAAAAGGAAGTAGAGCCAAGTCAAAGAGGTGATAAGCTCAGATCAGTCAAGAATGTGGGTTGTTAGGTCACTGGGGATACTGAACATGCTTTACAAGAACTCTGATAGAGCATCCATTAAAATGATTTTTGGGCAGGAAAAATATTTCATTTGTGAAATTTGAGTTTGGATATCAACCCACTTACTGGTCATTTAACAATGACCTGGTCATTTAACAATAACCAGTATCCGAGACCAATGCTAATATACATTTTCTGATACAAACTAAAAACGATGCCAGCTTCTTATTGCAGTCTAGGGTTTGGTTCTGGGTTAATAAAATTTGCTAAGCTAGCAGGATCAGCATCCCTCTATTACTAAAAACCATTAATTCGAAGGTAGTAAACAAAATCCTGATATTTAGGAAAAAGGTGAACATCTTTCTGGAAAAACCTCTGCAAAAAATGCAGCTGGTTAAAAATACAGAGTGAAAGTAGAGGATACTTATTTATTCAGTGAATGAGCTTCTATATTTATTAACATTTCTGTTGATGCTCATCTCATTTTCAGCGTATCCACCCAGTTATATGCGGTACACTAATTGGGCCAAAACTGTCTAGCTGCTCTACCTTCTTTGCGATGCCAGCTAGGGTTGTTCTCGTACTCTTCAAGTTGTAGTTGAGTACTTTACGTGGGTGACTTTCAATTGTTGGAAAAAAAAAAGTTAAAAGGATTGGGTTTTACAAAATGCAGTCCAACGTCAAAGCAAGTGCAGCTTTTATAGTCATAAATTGTAAAAAAAAAAAAAAAAAGAAAGAAAAGAAAAGAAAAGAAAAGAAAAAAAAACAGGTTTCGGCATTCATCAAGCAGATGCAAGCTTTTATAGCTTTTATGAGATAGTCCTGATGATGAAGAGAGGGGTTGTTTGTGAAGGCTGGCATGCAATATTGCATGCAGAGAGGAAGGAGTCAGAGGTGTGCAGTGCTTTGGCAGATAGGTATAGAAGAGGCTGCCTTTATTCTTATTGAGACAGGAAATAAAACACAGAGAGCAGGGCAAGAGGAAGCCTTCTCCAACCTCACGGATCACATCTTTGCAGGAGGATAAACAGAAGGAAAAGACATTAATGACACAAAGAGACACACAAGGACTGAGAGGAAAAAGGCAGCAGTACAAGACCCCTCCTGTTAGGTCCGCATGGAGCAAGGGGAAGGGCTTCACCCATCAGAATCCGCCTGATGAGGTCGCCCACTGGGTGACCCCACTCTCCACCTGCAGCCAGACAGCTGGGAAGACGGCCACACGGACAAAGATAGACAGACAGACTGACTGATGCACTGAAACAAGAAAGAATAGTTTTTTTTATACAAGACAAAGCAACACATATGACAAAGAGACAAAAACAGAGTAGGAAAAAAAGCCATCGAAGTGGAAGAACAGTCAAGGAGTAGAAGACGGACAGCGGATGAATGAAACATAAGGGTGGAGTTTTGTTTTGGTTGTGTGCTTGAGATGGAGGGATGAAGCATGACAAGGTATGAGGAGATGAATGGAAGTTGAACGAGTGGAAGAGTGTGGGCAAGGTTTTTATAAGAAAGGCACAAATGTCCTGTCTGTTTGAGTTACGCCACCCTCCCCTTCCCTTCAGAGAGCATTCTGAATCATTCCAAACACTTTACAGTAAAGCTTGTAAAGTACAGACACACATACATTTAGTTACGTGATAAAGAAGGAAACACACATTGAATATTCATTGAAAAGAAACAGAGGAAGACCAAGGACACAAGAGGGATTGGGAGGAAACAACATTAGTTCCTGTAAAAGCCCCAGAGGAGCCATCCCCCCTCTTTTCCATCCTCCAGCTCCACTCACCACAGGGCCCTGTGCTCTTGATGGGGATATGGGTCCTGCCCCGACACTCTGCTTTGCGGTGCATGCACTCGTTGGTATAGGTGTTGCCATCTTTTCCACACAGTGGCTTGTAGGTGCCATCACACTCAATAGGATCGCAGGAGCAGCGGGCACTCTGTTGTTCCACTAGACACACGGCGTTGAAGAGACACTCCTCCTTACATTCCTCTGAAAAGGCAGATGAAAAATGTATCACTAATATTATTCATTAATTAGTGAATTACTCCAGCACCTGCACATTGTCTCCATCTCTTCACAGCTACCTAACCACAACCTTAACATATTTCCAGTCTTCTAAAAACACTCAGTATCCTGTTATCCTTTGTATGGAAACATGTGCACGTGTTATATTTCTCCACTCATTTATTCTGATTTTCTCCCCATTTTGTCACCCATCTGTACAGACGTTGATAAGGCTTTTTAGAGCTGTTTCCAACTGCCAATTTTGTAACAGTGTGGCTGATCAACACAGAGGAAAGGACAACTGAAGTACACAGTGAGCGTTAACTAAAACAAAACAGAAAAAAAAAAAAAAACATTTCAAGCTAGCAGAGCACTGACAGAAAACTGATTGTTCTTCCTGCCGAGTGACACTGCTGGTCCAGCCATGGGGAAATAAATCAGTTTTCATCCAAACAGTAATTACATGTTAGAGTGGACTGATGTCACTGCTAGTGCGTGTAAAAGCTGTTCTTTCAGAAGATTTTAAGCTGTTTGTGGAAATACCTCAAACTGTTAAAAACAGATGAGAAAGAAAGAAATGTTTCTTACAATTAATAGCCACTCTAAGAAGAATCACAAAAGACTGATGCGGCTGATTATTTGTTTTTTAAAGTGCATTAGGTGAAAAAAAAATCAATTGCTTTGTTCACTTCATTTTTATAAAAGTGACACGACTTTTGCCAAATTTAATTGGAATGCTCTGCAGCTCAGAGAGAGATTTACAATCTCAACACAAACCAGAATGAATCTTTATTTTTGTGTTTGCCCAAACTTTTATTAGTTTTTTTACAATATTGTTTGTGGCAAAACCAACAAACCAACCAAATAACATACTCAGTGAGAGTTACACTTAATAACACTGTGGCTGCTGCTAACACATTGTTTTTTGTTGATGTAATCCATGACAACAGATTTTACATCAGATCTGCCATGGTCCCAACTAACTTTAATAATAAAGTTTCCAATAACTTTAATAAAAATTTTGAGAACCCAAACTCAAAATTTTCATTTTAGAGTCAACTTAAAGTCTAAACTATTATATTCATTACATTTTGACTCACTAAGCAGAAATCTACTGCAGAAAATTAAGGAAAAAGAAAGAAATACTGGTAATGTGAATTGGCAAATTTGCCATTGAAGTGAGAAAATCCAATTTGAAGCAGGCCTCTGTTCTGGAGGCGCTCACTAGGCTTCGAATTTATTTCATTCCTGATCAGTGGATCAAATTTGTACAGCAATTCAATTCCTTCTTCTCTTTTCTTTAAAAGCCTGTCATGCCACACTTAATTACATCACTGCCGTATCTGAGTGAGAGGGCTACAAGGATGTGCAATGTCATGGTTACAAGTCGAAATGGCCATTTTCATTAGTTACCAATTTGTAATTTGCTTAGGGATATGATTTCATGCATCTCTGTTTCAAATTGAATTATTCCTTCATTTGAAAAAGGCACAGCAGAAAAGGGGGAAAAAACACTCATCCATTTGCTCACATATGCACACGTCCTCACACACATCTGCACATGCAAACACAAGCTCACAATGCTGCTTAAGACTGGGATTTGTGTGATTTGAAACCCTCACACTCTTCCATCAGCTTGTCAAGCAGCACGGCTAAAGAAGAAGTCTGTATCAGGCTTCATTGTTGACTGTACCAAAGAAGTCCAGCAGTGATCTATTCTTGTCTTTGCTGTTGTCAGAGGTCTCAGTGCATGGGTGGGGGTATCCACGCATCACTGCTGTAAACTAACATAACTGTGGCTTCGTGAGGCCCCTGCCGACAACACAGCTAGAAAATTGGATTTCCTCTGATGGCTATCAGACGTACAGTAAAAGCTGACAGCTCTTTGTTGACTAAGGCTTAAATCCCATGTTCTAATAGCACAGATAACAGCCCTGGAGGCTCTTATCAGGCTGGAGGAGGCTACTGCCTGAATGGATACAGTATAGGTCCTGAGATCTCAGAGTCATTTATCCCAATGTCATAAAACAGTAGAACAGTTATAGATTTAGATTTTAATGCAAGTTCACCTGCAGCTATTCAAACCCAGTACAAAGAAATATAAAACATCTGAATGATTAAATGTGCATTTTGGTTATATTTTCTGATCAGCTGAGCCTATTGATGCATTCGGGAACAGTTTTCAAGAATGAATAATATATTATTTGCAGTTTGCAACAATCTAGATGTCGTGTGTGAATCTATCTGACTGATGGCTGACTGATTATTAACTCATAACTGTTCATGTATAAGCTGTGGAAAGATCACAAGTCACAACAACAGCAGCAAAAGAGAGTTACACAGCATAAGAGCAGGAAACGGGCTCAACAGGGAGCTCAACAGGGACAAAAATGCCAAATGGCACTTGTACGTTCATGCAGACGTTCATGCATTTATCAGGATAATGACAAGAAGTAGAGAGTATAAACACCGACTCGCAGAACATAAAATAAGAATCTATTATTAAAGTCATGCACAGTCTATTTTTAGTTCTGCTTGCAAGGTGTTTTTTACTTATTTGTGTTCAATATCAAAGACAAATTTCAGTCTTTAGAGCTACATAATGAAGCACTTAAAGGGATCACAAGGTATCTCCACTAGGGATCTCCATAACTCATTTTTCCACTAGTTTTCAGTGCCTCCTAAAAGCCACAAAGTTTGTCCTTACCCAGCCTTGTGCATCGTCCCGCATGGATCTTCTTGATCCTGATGCCTTTCTGCATGCCCGTTGCTTCCATGGCGCATTCACTGGAGTAGGTTTGGCCATCGCTTGCGCACAGAGGTTCCTCACCAGGGGGGCACGACTCAGGCAGGTGAGAGAGGATGGCCTGGCGAGTCAGTGGGTCAGGTCTGCAGGCAGTGTTCAGACTGTTCTCACTGTCTTTACAAGGATCTATGGAGATGAAGGAATTTGTGAATAAATGCTGAAGTATACATTTTTATACTATGTAGTACAAGTAAATTTGGAAAATGTTTAACTGTTACATACTAATTAGACCTGGGAGGATTGAACAAGAAATCTTTAATGCTTGATTAAAAAACTGAACACTGAATACACTGGCAAAAAAAGACAACAAAGGTGTAACAGGACATGTTGTGTTCTTGCTTGATTTCTTGGCAACTACTTAATTCTTAAGTTAAAAATCTGTTAGACAGTTAGCCCTGGTAAGCCACTTTGTAAACTAAACAACAATATAAACGTGATATGTTTTCACGTCAAATAATCATCTTAATATGGACTGAATTAATTAACTGTTTGATGTTATCAGTTTACTAAAATAAAGTAGAGAGGAAAGGAGAAGAAGAGACCAGGAAACGGAGAAGACAAGACATGACCCTCGATCACCGCTGCTCCAGAGATATTATCAGTGGCCTAGCAGCTGAGAGCAGCTCAGACTGGGACCTTGGATGTGAAGGGGAGACAAGGAAATGGATGAAGAGACTGTCGGTTTGATTTGCTCCCTGGCACCTCTCCTCTTCCAGAGGAGCGTCGGTCTGGCATGCTCTGCCATATCAGTCCGTGATCATAATGAAATTGGTTTGTGGATGTGTGGAACAGGGTGGGTGTAACTCCTTGAAACAAGAGCCCCAGCTTTATCCTTCTTTCCATGCTTTCAGCATGTGAGAAGACAAAGGATTTATGTAGCACCGTGGCATATTAAATCACTGCCAAACTGCCGGCGAGTCATTCCAATCACACCATGGATGAAACACCCTATCATCAAGAACGGAGTAGAAAGGAGGAGAAAGAAAATGAGAATGAGAGAATAAGGCGAAATGGTTTCCAAAGACCTCAGGGAGGAATACAAAGAGCAACAATGCAGGGACATGAAATGGGACAGAGGTGTTTGGCCGTGGAGGGCCAGGAGGCGGAGTGACCATAGCCAGCAATCACCAGGTCCCACTGTGTCCTCTATCAGCACAATGCAAAGGTTTGCAGAGACTAGCAACCAAGCAAATAGGGGTTTTATCTTAATTCATGCAGAGTCTCCGCATAAGGCGGTGCCTCACCAGTCAGCCAGACCATTATCTGCGAGAAAGACCATTACCTCCCATTAACTGAGAAGAACTGCTTCCAGGATCTGCGCTTTCCTCTAACAGAGCAAGTAGGGTAATTACAAAAAGAATGGTCTGTTTTCTGCCAAAACTAGCAGTGTGGATAAATCAGCTGCATTTGTCTGGATAGTGCCACCAATTTAAAATAGCCAAGGCTTTAGAGGAAATGGCTGTAGGAAGATTTAGAGGCCCATCAGAGTCGACTGGTCCCTTGAGCTTTGGCCCTCCTCAGGGAGGACGGGGCAACTTGGGTCACTTTGGCTGACTCAGGCTGGATTTATATGAGCAACCTTCCACTGGCAGACCTGCACATCCATCTCTCATTGCCCACCACTCTGCTCTGTCTCCCGGAGGCTCCCGCTGCTAAGAAACAGAGTTTGTGTATGCTGTTCTTTCCCTCCATCTGGCTAACCACACACACACACACACACACACACACACACACACACAAACACTCAAAGTTAAGCGCCTTGGGAGTAAACAACCATTGCCTGATGATAAAAAGGATGAGCAAAAAAGCAGGGCCTGACGAAAACGACAGCGCTGAAGACCTACTTAGAGAAAACAACAATTTGCACCACAGGAGTACCTGTATGAAACAAGGCAGGATGAAAAATGAGAATTAGCAGTGGCGTGCAGTAAGGAGGTGTGGTATACGAGAGAGAAACAATACTAGAGAACAACTGGATCACACCAGTTACAATGCTTATCAACATGTTGATGACCCCATTAGTACTGGGCATTTGTGTTCTAATGCAATAATGACTGAGTATCCATGGGTGGTAAAATCCACATATTAAAACATGTCACATTAAACATTAAAACAAGTCTATCCCATTGCATGATGGTCTCTTGAAAAATGAGTATAGAATGAAGAAAAAAGGAGCTAAAAAAAAGGAGGAGTGTTTTCAATTTAAGCAACAAAAAAATTGCAGCTCTCAAATGTCACGGTTTTCTGCTTTTACCATATGTCTTGTTACTGTGTGTCTTCTACCAATTGTGACACTTAAAATGACTGAATGATTTGATTTGGTGAAAAAAACAAGAGATGTCTCACCACAGAGGCCTTGGAATTGCACACGTATGTTCTTGTTGGTCTTGCAGGCGTGCTGATGGAGCTCACATTCGTTGCGGTAGTCCTTTCCATCACTGCCACACACCAGCTCCTCAGGCTTGCCCTCACAGCCAAGAGGGCACATGCATTTAGCCGACAAGCCGTCTGATGACTGGACACAGGTGCTGCCGAAGCTGCAGACCTCCTCTGTGCAGGGGTCCTTCAGAGCTGCAGGGACAGAAACAAACATGAAAACAACACTGAGTAAAAAACAGAACAAAAAATAAAACAGAGGAGTTCTTACATTGAAAAGTACACCTGTCGACCGGCTGTACTCCTAGGCACTTACTGCTACTGTACAATGGAGTGCATCATGTATGACACACCACCTTATTTAAGAGTCTGCTGGTGCACTTTTGGAAGCCAAGTGCAGTTATTCAGGGTTTAAAGAACTACTTGACACCTCTGGGTGAGGATGCATTGCCACAGCTGACTGCACGTACAAACAAGTTGTGTTTCATTTCACAGCGTAGAGTGAATTGAATTAGGAGCTTTGCATTCATAAAGCATTCTCTTCTGCTATGCTCGAGCATGCTTTAATCGCCACGGCAGAAAAGCGACCCTCTGAATATTTACTTTTCTACAAATGAGACTGAGGGAGGGGAGGGAGAAGAGAATAAGGTATCACCCCCCAGGTCTTTGTTTCCACCCTAATTAAACAGTGTGCCACTTGTCGCTGAGTGACTCATTTCAGTGATAGGAAAGGGTGCAACTTTTAATTTTGCCTGTGTGCTCCACTCATGGAGGTTTTTCTTGGGTTTCATATGCTCAACAAAAGGCGGCCATCAGATTACAATTGTTGTCATCCTGCAGCATGATACATATTTATGACTATCATGGACAAACATGGTCTCCCATGAGAGAGAAGCTGAGCATCGGCAGTCCTCTCATTTCCTAAGCCTGCTACTGTTAGAATGGATATTTATCCATGTTTGATATTATCTCATCTTTTGTTACAACTAACATCAATGAATTTAATTTAACGGGGTGTGCATATATTGAATATCAAATTCTCTGCGGCACATTTTGTTTTGTTTTTCTTACACCCCCTTCCAGTTTTGAAGGAAACAAAATGTGTTCTAGATGTAGGTAATGTCTGTTTGGTCCCCCTCCACTTCCCCCCAAGAAAATATGATACCTGCCTTCAGGATGGTATGACACCGCCTTGTTAATAAGAGACTGGAATTTGTGCAGAAATGTATTATGGATGTGTAAGGAGACAGGGGTGCTACGAGGAGTGCTCTTGATCAAAGGATATCCCCCCACCATGCTCTCCTTCTTTTCCTTCCCCCTTTTTCTTTCCACTCTCTCTTGTCAAGTCCTTCTGAGCTTTGTTGAGTTAGACTCGTTAATGAACGCCTCTTTTCCTCCATTTTATGTTTGTGCTGTGCTTTGCAGCAAGAACTTTTGAAACTGACTCTACACCTAATTTATTTCAAAGACACCTCAAAAGTAACTTCAGAATGAAGTACTAAATTACAGGTTGAACTGAAGACTGATGGAAATGACTGACTGACTGAAATCATAAGTCACTGTGAGCCATAGATGGTAACTTAATGGCAGTCAAAGCGGACCAGATAGTGATTGCCACACTTGGCCTCTATTCTGTGTCTAATCATTATGAACAATGAGACACTGCTGGACTGTAGGAAACATTAATGTCCTCATTGTATTGCCCAGAGCAGGTAAAGGGTCAGAGCAACTGCAATCACACACAAGTTACATTCACTCCACAATGTACACTTTTAACACAGTGGGCTTTTGTTGTCTAGCATATACTAGTAGAATCCTTCAAAGTGATACTGTTTTGATACACCTGCTGCTGGAAGTGTGGGTAGGAGGTAGAAAGTCTTGACAAGAAGAAGCACCTTGTCAAACCGCTTACGGTTTCTATAAAGTGATGGTTGTTAAGGTGGAGGAGGCAGTCGAAGACAGTGAAGAAGAGGAGGAAGACGAGGGAGAACCCCAGTGATGCTCCACTCTAGCAGAGAGAGCTCACTCGTTTGCTTTGTCACAGTAAATAGCATCTTCCTCAAACTTCCTTCCTCAAACTTCCATCTTCCTGAATTTATTAAATAGTAGCCCGGGCTTCCTCAATCTCCATTCAACCTCCTTTCCTGACTGAAGTCGGCGTTTTAACAGGCATGGAGTGATGGGGACGATAGTCAGGGACATGAGTACTAGGTGGAATAGGGAGGTGGGGGCTCTTCATTTGAATGCTAACAGAGGCTGATTTGGATACAAAGCGAAGCCTCAATGGGGTGTTAGTGCAGATAAGCCTTCCTCCTCAGACTCAGACAAGCACGCAAATTGCCTTGGCGAATGTGATCGGTGTAACAAGAGCAGAAGGAAAAAAAGATGCACACCACAGTAAACTTTATGGAGTTATTTCTTATATTTTCTAATAATTATCAAAAGAAAGATGGGAAAAAAGAGTGTGGGAGGCAGGAAGTCAGCAGAGCTGGCTTCACTAAATTAGAGTGATCCACTGTGCCAATTAGATCAGTCTCCCTCGCTGTAAAGTAAAGCTCAGCAAGGCTTCGACTGAAAAGGGGAAAAAAGACAGATAAGAATACAGATAGACAGAGATAAAAAAAACACAAAGTGACACTGAAGCAAAGGCTTTTCGGCACAAACACAGACAACACGCTTTTAGATGATGACGAGAGAGGGAGAGGACACCACAAAGGACAGCAAGGATCTTGCTCCCAGTTAGAAGAACATTCATTTTATTTATTCACATGTCTATTCCATGGCTAACAGTCCATTTATTTGCCTTTAAGATATCACATTCTCTAAAATCCAGCTTATTATGAGCATTTTGGGTCTTGCCTGTTCGTCCTTCACAGCAGGACTTTTTTATGTGATTGCTTCTCTTCACTGAGCGATTGTTCTAATTCTTCTAATCACAGGCATACAGCCTGAATGGACACACCTACTGGAATATCTACACACAGCAGGTCTGTTCCATTTGAATCTGAGGGGAGTCATTGTCTGCCAATCGAGGATACATTGTTACTGCAGTACCTCAAGGCCTAATTATGAATTCAAGCACTGTGACAATTCTTAAGCACAAACCTTTGTACATCAGGAGTAACTCATGAACATGTGAATTCGGCTAACACTGGCTAAAATGGGATTTGAATTGTGGCAGAAATCAGTGTAGTTGTTATGCACTACAGTGTACCTGCAGAGGGAAGATGGCTGCTAGAAAAGGAAATGATTAGCTGTCCTTACTTTTGAGATGTATTCATCAAGAAGGAAAAACTAGGCAGGGTGATGGAAATAAAGTCAATGCAAAGTTTATTTAAGCTTAAGGCCCTATAATGCATGAAAAGTGCTATATTTATCATTTACCAATACCATAAAAACCTTTATTTACTTATAAAAAAAAAATGAAAATAATCTTTAGAATAATGCTTAAGAGGAGGTGCTGGGAGAGGGGTGGAGGTGTTTCTCTGGAAAGTGGGGCAGAGGAGTTTTGAAGGAAGGGGGATTACAGTGATCCTCTCCCCTCTGATCTCCCCCCTGGCAGTGAGCAGACAGTCAGGCAGGTGGGGAACTCTGCTGCTCTCTGATCCACTGTTTTGTGCTGCAGTTTATTAATGCTTCATTAGGGACAGGGTGCTGTCAGTGTCATGCTGGCTTTACCTGATGCTGTGCCGCCAGTGTAACAGCAGCAGTTCAGGTGTGTGTGTGTGTGTTTGTATTAGTGTGTATGTGCATTCATATATGCCAATGCACATTTACAGACAGCCACAGAGTTCAGATAAGTCTGTGAGTGAGTTTGTGATATGTATGTGCGTGTGTGCATACGCCTGTGTCTTTGTGTGCACGTGTGTGTGTGTGTGTGTGTGTGTGTGTGTGTGTGTGTGTAATGCCTCCTGTTGTGCTAGTAGTGATAAGGGAAGGAGCAGGAGGTTGGAGCTAATCAAATGCAATGATGCGATGTGGGGGGGACTTGGTGTGTGCTCTAATCAACCCCCCCATTCCCCCATACATCCCCAGCAGGAGGAGAAGAGGAAGAAGAGAGAGACAGATAGTGAACAAAAGACAGACAGAGAGAGAGAATTTGACAGACAGAGTAAGACAACAACAAGGGGAGGTAAAATGCTGCTAAGAAAATGCTGCAAGAAAGTAGTATAGGAACAGAGAGGAACATAAACCAATTTAGACATTTACAGTAAATGAAGAAATAGCTTTTCCTATTTCTGCTATTCCTTTAAAGGCTGGTCTGCAATATAGCTCATCCTGCTGCTTCTTATCATTAATTCAATGCTAATCCCACCTAGATTGAACATTAAAGGATTCACATTTGCTCTTCTAAAAGTGCTCTTCTTTTTGTGTGATTGTAAAATATATGTGGTACAGTTTACAATGCCCTTTAAAGTCTGTTGGTTTAAATAAGGGAAGTGACAAGCAGATAATGGAATGGTATGGAGAAGTGTGTAGACATAAGATAAGAGAAAGAGTTCAGACTGGAAGATGTAAAAGGCAGTAGAGTGAAAATAAACATGTTTAATGGACATGATCAATAAAAACAGAGAACCAAGAACATATGGATGAAAATGTGCAGCCAGATATTCAAACCAAGTGATGGAGAGCAGGAGCCAGCGACTGATGGAAAGCCAAAGGATTAACGGTCCTACACACCTCTCCAACATTCTGTCCACACACACGCACACACACACTCTCTCTCTCTTCACTTTCTCTACTGTGAGGCCAATTGCTGGAAGATGATTTTCTGTGTTTGATGTAGTTCTTCAAAGAGCCCCATTGAACTGCAGCTGTTGCTCTCTTTTACATGCTTTGCTGTTTTACCCTTGAGAATGGAAAATGAACCACGAAAAGCTCTCATCATACTCCAGTCTACTGGACACACTCACTGCGTGAACGTATGTTGGACACTGTTTTCATGAACATATTTTAATGCAAATGTCTGTAGGCCAAGTAAAACTGTGACTGTGAAAAATTTCCAGAACCAGCTGAGGACAAAGAACAGGGATTCTAATTACTGCACTTTATTTTGGAAGAGGATATCATTGCACAACTTAAAAAAGAAAAATATTTAAGAAAAATATAAATAAGAGATGATAATAGACCAAAATGTTGAATTGCTGCTAGGTCTTACGATTTCAAAATAGTCCAATTTGTTTCGTAGCTGTCATTTTCCAGTGGCAGATCTCACGCTTGAAAAATGCAGTAAAGCACAGGTGGGGTGCTGAAATGACTACACAGGGCCCATTTATTCTGCTGAGTGACAGAAAGAAGGCAGGACGGGATTAAATCGCCTGGATATGGCATTTATGACAAACACAGACAGAGACCGACGGGTCTTTCCTCGGGTCTTTCCGAGGACAGCAGGAGTTCACAGAAATCACTTCTACTCTATAGTTATAAGGGTTGGGGGTTTAAATTAGGTAAAGCGCGTGTTGTTTTAACAAACAATTTACTATGTGTGTATCCATCTGACTCTACAAGCTACAATGACAAGTGGAGCTGTATTCCTGGACAACACATTCCTTTGAGTTTTTTTAACTGCTACAAACGACTCATGAGGAAAATATTTAGCTCTTTAGTTGCTAAATGTGCCATTATGTTCTCTGGCTGTTTGCTGACTTTGTCTGCTGTTAAGTGCTGAGTAGGTAGCATACTCTTGGTTTATCAGAGACTTTTTTGCTGCTGCAGGAAGTGGTGTTGATTGAAGTGCTAAGAGTGAACCGAAACATAAAGTTGCAGAGTGTAAAAAAACAAGGAGCTGAAAGATGCTCCTTCACTGTGAGCGGAGAGGAAGAGCAGAGTTTGGGTGATTGTTATTACCAAGACAAAGCTGTGATGATGACAACCCTGTATGAAAACTGAAAAACAACCCTGGATTTGGACTTGTGTCTTTCAGCCAGGTTAAAGTGTCTTCAGTATCTTGCTAAAGGACTCTTCAGATGTTATACATCAAGTGTCAAAACTTGCACACAGTTCAAGTGATACAGTGTACTTTATTTCAGACCTGTAATCCATATAAGCAAGCTAAGAGACATAAAAGATAAGAAGAAAAGACAGACAATACTAACTGATGGACAGTCTCTTTAACCACTGTGCCTCCCTGTCACCTAAATGGCCCATGGGATGAAGTCAGTATTACCTATTGGAAAACTGTCAGTGCTTGTACCAAGAGTTGTGTCTATTGGATTAAGGGTGAAGCCTTTTGAGAGCAAACAAAAACAGGATCAGGTCCAAAAAAAAGTTAGACAGCACAGTTTAAACTGCTTATTTGTACACCTCTTTAAGGTCAAGATTGCACAGTCAATGGTGCATTATTTTGTTTCAAATAGTGGAGGTCTACAATAAGCAACTCTGGCTCAAGCTTCAAAAGGAGCACCACACAGGAGAAATTACTTTAATGTGTTAAAAATATATAAATAAATCTACTGTTCAAAATAAGATGAAAAGATTCTGCATTTTAAATAGATGCACTTGCATCTGAGAGTGAGATCTGGAAAGAGATACAGACGGACTCATGTGGGTTAAGTGGCACATATGCCACAAGTTTCTTTTCATTAGCTCCTGATTAACAGGAGCCGGTGGCATGAGAAGCCAAAATCAGCACTGATGTGCAGTGAAGCGTCAGTTAATCATACTTGGCCTTTGCCATCAACACAGAGTAACAAGCAATGGCCGCCGGCATGACACCCTCTTTTCGATTTGTTAAAAAAGTCAACTACTGTGAGGTGTTGATCCTCAGAACATACACATGTTTATCTGAAGACATTAGGTGTTAACACACACTCCAAGTGAATGTGTGATAAGCTCAACAATGTGCACTCACTCTTCTTTACAGTCTTGCGTAAATAAATAAATGACAAACAGTTTCCTGTCACCACAGGATTAAACAACAATTACATATAATTACATTTTAAGCCCCTGGGCTTCATTGTGTTATCCTGACATTTTTTTTTATCTATGCACAACGAGCCTCAGCTTAAGCAAAAAAAAAAAAAATCCTTGTGATTTTAAAACAATGCAATGTCAAAAAAGTTGTCACAAAATGATGATGAAGATATACATTTCTGCTACATATAATTAAGTTTTTTTTTTCTCCAAACCTTCACTTGTTTTGAATCATGTGGGTTTACTGAAACAGGAGCCAGCTCACACGTTATTGCTCAAGGCCTGGCTGGAAATGGTCAGTAGCAAAGGTCTTGGGGGATGTCTTATGCATTTCTAGTGATATTGTTGGGAAAATACTGACGCAACATCAGCAACAGCTTTGAAAATATCATCAACGGAGAAAGAAAAAAATGAAGAAATTATCTCTTGTGAGCAAATGCAGAAATACCACAGTAATGAGTGTTTAGCATCAAAGATTCAGACTTAATTTAAAAAAATAACAAGGAGATCCAGTCGATTAATTTAAAACTTGCGTGAAAAAGACTAAAATGCTATTTATGAACTGCTAATTTTGTCTGTCTGCCTCTCTCTCCCTGTCTCTCTCTCTCACACACACACACACACACACACACACACACACACACACACAACTGCAATCAGATAAACCCTGCAAATCAGGGAGTCCATTTCAGGCTTGCAGTATAGCACCCTGTTTGACGTGACAACAATTTAATTGAAGGTATTTTGATAAACAGACAGGGGCAGCATGTGACTGCAGGAGGAACACAGAGTACTGACTGCAAATAGTAGATGAAAATAACTTTGATTGATTCTCTTCCTTTCTTGAACAGTGTTATTACTGAAGACAGACGTTGAGTGTGTACATGTTCCTGTTATACCAATAGTGTGGAAAACTGAGAAAGAACACACAAGTGAAAAATGCATCATGTCATCACAGCCCTCACAGAGTGAGACTGATGTTAATGTGATTAAGGTGACAAATAAACAAAGTAACAGTCTCGCTGTTGTCGGAGCAAATAAAACATATGGTCACCATCAACAGTCAAGTGATTCTCATTGACACTATAAAACTGACCTATTCAATTTGCTAAGAAACAGCATTTAAATAGTTTCTTACTTGTCTTGTTTCATAATAAACAGAATACACCACAGAGGGGAAGTGGGCATATTCGAGTGCAGCAAACAGCAAAAAGGCAGCAAAGACTGTTAACTCCTGGCTGTAAAAGCATTTCACTGTGAAATGATTTGGGTTCTTCAAAATGAATAAATTCCTGCCACCGGAAGGGTTTTTGATTATCATTTTAGAAGTGAACATGAAAAAATAATAATATTGGTTAGTGGTATTGGGTAGGTGTCGTTTGAATTGGGCTGAGTGTGGCTACAGTGAAACATCATGACACATGATGACTTGGTGCATCTCTAGGTGGGTTTCAATAAAAAACAAAGACCCACCCATGACTGTTTCACTTAATGTGGCAAATGCAAACCAGGTAGTTTTAAAGACAATCAGTATATTTGCACCTTAATTAAAAGACTTTTATTGGGCAGTAAATAGAATGATTAAACAAGCTTTTTGTTCCTTTGGTAAATCAGGTGCAATGAGCCATTATAATAATTAGAATAAACTCATCCTTCATTTGTGTGCTTTCCAGCTGACAGTCCTTGACATACATATTCATCAGCTCTATGGCTCAATCCCTGAGGAAATCTGCACAAATAAGTAATAAATAAGAAATAAGTAATAAATATATTTTTCTACATTATAGCAGAGACACTGAGATTATAGTGTGCATATGGTAGAGTGTGTCCTGCTGCTGGTGTGAATCTAATTATCATTTCTATTTTTCCTGATGGATCATTTTATGGTTTCAATCCTAAAGATTTTGACTGAATCTAAATCTAAATATTCTGTTCCCACTCTCACTAAAGGAAACGGAACATGCTTATACATGCATATACAATTTTATCTCATTTATACCAACCTCAAATTTGACGACCGCAAGTAAATGCAAACCAAACCAAACTGCTTTATATTGAAAGTGTTGCAGTGAAAGAGGGGCCTTTATTATGAAGCAGCAACAGAAAGACATTGTTATTTTCTGAATGTTTTGTCTGTGGATCAGAGTGTAATGTTACAAGGGAGGAAAGAAATAAGAAAGAGCCTTCATAGTAAGTCGTTACTCGAAGACCTGCAGGCATCAAGCTTTACACCTCCAATCCCTCAACCTGGTCACCAGCTCTTTTCATGGAG
The DNA here is from genome assembly GCA_016801845.1 of Polydactylus sextarius. Lineage (NCBI taxonomy): Eukaryota > Metazoa > Chordata > Actinopteri > Polynemidae > Polydactylus > Polydactylus sextarius. Next base: position 23,409,286 of record CM028909.1, on the reverse strand, counting down.
TCTTGCTGTCAGATAAAGCAACTGACTTAAGAGAACGATGGTGGAGGGGGAAGTTAACATGCCATTAATCTGTAATTGCTACTTGTGGGCACTGTTCAGCAGATGTTATATAGTCTCATTTCAGGTTTTGTAGGCTGCTGTGTGCAAAACCAGACACTGAAATAAAATGGCAGTAAGTAAATATAATGCACTGTAATAAATAGCGAACAATTTTAGACACAGCCTCAAGTCTAGACTTAAAAATGCTTCTCACATAAGAAAAGTCTATCTATGCTGCTGCGCTTCTCTCAGCCCACTCAGTTAACATTCACATTCAGACCCAGGTGTAAACAGTGTCTCATTATATTGCTTAACCAGCCCTGATGACCTGCATCAATAACCAGAGCACCACTTCATTTTGGCTTTGATACAAGACAGTGCAAGTTGATTCACAAACACACACACCACATTCATATGGCTGAATGACTGAACATCTCAACACCCGATTCTCACTCTCCCACTGCAGAGGTAAGAGTTGTTAAAGTTTAACATCTGTTTGCTCATTTTAATTCAGCAGTGGAGGAATTTACAATCAGTCTTCCGTTGAAATTTGTTTTGGCTGCCACAATGCAAACACGGCATCACTCTGGGGAGTAGATGGAGTCCAGGTAGGCAACAGTATGGTCCTTAAATAAAGAGCATGGCAGGAGTAGCTGTAAATGTTCACCTACGTGTGTTAGTCAGTGTTTTTGAATAACTTAATAAATCACCTGTGTCTGCATTATATCACACATATGGTGTATATATTATGTATAGTATATATACATGTAAAAATACAATAGAAACAAAGTCAGTGAAAAGACAAACGTATTATTTCGAAATCTGGCTCTTGACATTTTGTCACTTTTCTTGTTCCACAAATAAAATAAAATATCCACCAGTGCCAGCCGAGCTCGTAGTTATCCTCATATTATCAACACCGTTCTGTTTTTATTATTTTCACTTTCCATCTCTCCTAAAGTATACACAGGGAAAATAACGAACAATGATGCATTATTCAGGAGAAACCAAATGCATAAATATATTAAAATGTCTCATAACACTACCTCTTTTTCTGGTATTAAGCAGGTATGTGTATTGATATGGATGTGCATTTGTCTGTGTGTGTGTGCATGTGTGTGTGTGCGCATTATCTGTGTTATGCCTGCAGGTTAGAGAGGTGAGCTTTGGGTAGAGAGAGAGAGATGAAGAAGACGGGATTTGTCTTACAAGTATCGGTGGTTGCAGATGAGTGGTACAGCAAGTAAAGATGGATAGAGGATTCCGGCAAAGTCCATTATCATCTCTGTATGCGCGCGTGTGAAGGACGATAACAGGAATGTATATTTTTCAAACTATCTGCTTACAAAATGCCTGCAGTGTGTGTATATTTCACCTAGTATTCCTGTGTGTATGCATGTACATGTATAAGGGGTATAAAGACGCACACACACAGTCAGTCCATCAGGTTCTGCATGTTATGGTTATGAATATCAAGCGAGCGTCAGTGCCCCAGGGAAATGAAAGCACAGAAAAACCAAGTTATTTACAATGACCTCTCGCCCTCTGTGTATGTGTTTGTGTGTGCACAAATGTGCTCTGCAATCACCACTGAGAAATTTGATTATGCTTTGTGTGTGTGTGTGTGTGTGTGTGTGTGTTCGCATGCTGCTACTGATGAGAGTAGCAGCAAGAAACAAAGAAATCTGGTCTTAATGTCTTCAAGTTGCAAAAGTAAGAGTTATTTGAGTTATTGGGTGAGCATGAGAAGAAGAAGAAGAAGAAGAAGAAGAAGAAGAGGATGTGTTGTAGACAGAATAGAGAGATCAGAACAAGCAGAGAGGTGAGGATAAAAGGACCACACAAAAAGAGGAGGGAAGAAAAGCAAAGTGAGAGAAGAGAACAGATGCAGAAGTAAAGATGATGGTTATTTGCTCTGGCAAACCAAACGTCATCCCAACCACCTACAGCTATTACCACCACTCCACTGTCACCAGTGGCAACCAGGCATGTCACTGGGGTAACAAAAGAGATCATCAAAGCATGAACAAAAAGATAAGTAGAGGAAGAGGAAGGGGAAGGAGTAGAGAGTATGTGGGGGTGAAGATGGAATAAAGTGGGTTGGCTTTCATCTCCACACTCCTCCAGCTCTGCTCCAGAAAGACGGATTTGCTTGCAGGAAATATCCTGAAACGTCCCCTCCCAGTCAGCTTTGGGCTCTATGAGGAGATAAATCAAGGCTTTATCCAGCCCAGCCCAGACACCTTAACAACCAGCCAGACCAGCAGCAGACAAAAGACTAAATGTACAGCTGGGGTAACAAGCTGAGGCCAGACACTGCATGAGCTTCCCTAGGTAAAAAGCTTTTCTTTCAACAATAATTCCGGGCACTTTGATGAACAAGTGAGAGAGAGGAAGTTCAAGTTTTTACTTGGAAAGTTGTCTTCACATAAATCTGTCTGTTATCTATAACTCTAAAACAGTATTTGTCATAAACAAAATGTTTGTTAGTAAGGTGTTGAGCGACGTCAGGGATTCTCCAAGTCTCTGGTTGTTACACACATTGTAATGTGTATTGGTATATCCTAACATGAGCCCAATACACAGATCATGATAATATACTGAAGTTTAATGTATCCCAGCTCAATATTTAACCAAGACTACACTACTCACAAATATTCACCAGGTGATTTGACTTTGACCAGCTGTTAATCTTACTCACTGAATAGCAGTGAAAACTTCTATATATATATTGCAGTTAAGTACCACAAGTAGCAGCACATACTTTATGTTGAAGATGGGGAGGTTGACATCCTTCTAGGTTTGACTGCCAGCAGTTTGTTAGAGCAGACAGAGCAGCAGGTGTGGGGTACTGATGCCTTTCTCCTTTCACTGTGAGGACACAAGAGTGTGTCAGCACCAGAAAGATAACACCCTCTCTAAAGCCCAGAGAGAGAGAGAGAGAGAGAGAGAGAGAGAGAGAGAGGAGAGCAGGAGGCAGCGGCCTGTGCTTATGGCCGACTCTCAAGACACACACACACACACACACAATCAATCTCTATTGATCACTCTCAAACTCCAGTCACCTCACCCACATGCACACTCTTTTTTGCATTACTTGTTGCACTCCTTCAAGAAGAAAAAAAAAAAGAAAAAGAAAATTCCATGTTCCACTAGAGTGGCCACACAAGATGAGTTTTGCAGCACTTCTGTAGCTCTCTCTGGGAAAAGGAGTGTATTTACCACTCTGCTCCAAGTTCAATATTAGGAGAGCCAACATGGTGCAAGCTCCCTGGTCAATTGTGGCCTGTGCATGCCTATACACACACACACACACTAATATGTACACGCACACACACACACGTGTGTGTACGCATACACACAGTTGCCCGGATGTCTCCTGTCTCTCTGAACCAGAAAGTGCTTCTGCTGGCTGTTTCTCTCTCACTTTGCCTCCAAGTTCGTTCTTCTCTTAACTGGCAGCTTTTTTCTTCTCGCCTTGTGTTGTTATCTGGCTCTCCTGCTGGGCCAATTTAAACGCAGCTTCCCTTTTAATTTCGATAATATCTGAGGCCATTATCTGCTCGCTGCCTGCCTGCTTGACCGTCTGACTGCCGGAAACGTAACCCCGCCAATCCCAAATCATCCATCTAGAACAAAAGAAAGATAATGAAGAAGCTGGCCCAGAGCGGCTCTGAACTATTATGGGCCAGGTTATGTGAATATTAGAGCGGAGCACTGGGGGCGCACAAGTGTCCATGCCTCAACAGCGTGTGGGTCATTGTGTCCGGCCCTCCAGAGGAAACTTACACCGTTACCGTGGCACATAAATGTTGTAATAGCCAGTTCAGTGTTATGAGTGAGCTACTAAATGGTTTTGGTTAAAGGGGATTTTTCCTCCATTGAGGCAAACTGAGTTAAACTGCTCAGTCAGACAAAAGGGAATATACAGGCATCTATCACAGATAGAGGATTTGGAACATGGTGACAAAAAGCTTCTAACAAAGTCCAGGTTGTTAGGTTATCTGGACTTAAAACCACAAGTGAGTATAGCTAATATATTGGGAAAAATCTCTCATTGCAAAAGAAAACAACTGCGATAAGGTGGCAGACAAAGTTGTTTCAAAGGAGCTGGTCTATAAAACTTGATGGATGTTTACTACAGAGACTTCCTGCTATAATTTGCTTGTGTTTACTTCCTTTTTTAAACAGATAACCAGGGGGAAGTTTCGAACCTTTATAACTATGTGACTTCCCAAGCATCCTCTTTCATTCAACTTCATTTTATTATCATATTTATAGATAGCAACAATGGATAAAACTATGAAAATGCTATAAGTGTCCATTAAATGCCACTGGTCATATCAGACTGAATAAGATTGGAGCAGCCATTGAATGGAGCCAAAATGTGATGTATTGTTTTCAGAACTCAACTTATAACTTGTAAGAGGCAGAATGGCAGACATTTTTTTTTTTTGCTTGCACCAAACTATTGCACATTGGAAAATGTGTCAGAATCTGCCAGATATCAGAGACGTGCCGACTGATGCTCTCCTCCTTTTGAAAAAAAAAAAAAACATACCACGGCTCCAGACTTGTACTGAGTGCTAACAAAATGCTTCATATAACTCCAGTCCCTTAAAAGGGGGATAATCTGTGAGAAGAAAACTTCTTTTGTGGCTGCACTCCTGAGTGCCAGATAAGACTCCCGAGTTGATTTGAATTGGACATGACGGCTTCTCAGAACGGTAGCCAATTCACTTACCCCAATGAAAACCCACCATTCAAACCGAATGAGTCAAATGAGGATTTACACAAAAGCACCAATCCAACCGCCCACACTATTCTTAAAGTTAAAAGCTCGGGCATTTCCATAGCTCTCTCTCCTCTCATGCTGTCTCCTGCTCCTCGTCCTTCCCGTCTTTGCCGCTTTTTCTCCATCAGCCCTGACAACTCCATAATCTCAGCCATGGTGACCTGTCCAGACCTCCTGTACCAGCTGAATTTATTGGAGGCAGAGGGAGAATGAAAACCTGTCACTCAGCTTCCACTAACCTCCTAACACCCTCTCTCTCTTTCATGCACACACCCTGGGATACAGCCATATAAACCATCCTCCACACCTATACCTCTACCTCCTGTAAGCAGTAAAAAAAATTAACAAATACCTGTCAAGTCAGCTACACACAAACACCTAAACATTTTCTGACGAATGTTAAATTCCAGCTCACAACCTGTCTAAACGTTTTATCTGCTTTAGATCAACCTGATTTGAGTCTTTCGTCAGCTACTCTTCTAAATACTGTCTATAGACAGAAGTCTTTCTCTCATGTGTGGAAGATTTCAACAGAGCTGTCACAATGAAAGCAAAGTTAAGTAAAAAAAAAAAAAAAAAAAAATAGCCAAGTACAAACACTTGACCATGACTGCTAGCAACAAAAGATAAATAGCACAGACACATGGTAGAATTAACACAAAGGGAATTTGTGAAAGTATTTTGCTGTGCAAAAATGTTCATTTTTTCATTAATAGTCAAAGAATAACGTCTTCATTTTCATTTGATAAAAGCCTTGTCTGAAGGTTAGACTTTAGGGTTGCCGGCATCATATGGAGTAAGAATTGAGTCTGTGAGTGCCAGCCAGGACCATCACTCACAAGAATGTCTTTAACCTTTGAAATACTCTACTAAAACTAGACAATTGCATTCTGCCACTGGAAATCGTGAATTACATTTTTCTTCTTTTTCACAGCAGATATCCATTTTGCACCAATAATATAGGCTATAAATGTTTTTTTATCTTAAGGAAAAGCTTGTAGAAATAAAGATCACAGGAAAGTGTAGCATTGCCTGAGTATATATAAATCATTCTATAAAAAATCTGAATAATTTGATTATTTGAGTTCACTCCACATCAAAGATAAAACAAAGTGTCTACTTCATGTTATGCAGGATATGAATGTACTCAACCAGAGGCACAGCATATATCCAATGGTGTATGAACCTTAACTTCCTTAGATTGAATTTTAATATCTAATTAACTTTAAATTGTGTTTCTGTGTTTCAATGAATACTTATGAATGATTTAATGTCATATTTTGAAGGACAGTCAATTTCTCACTTGTTCACTGGTTTTACATTTCATCATTTTTCCATCGTGACAGTGACAGGTTTCTGCTTTGTCAAGATGCACGAGTGAAACTGTATGAAATGTGTCAGGTTGTTAAGTAAGACGCTTCTCCTCCTTTGTTTTAAGACAGTTGTGTTACACACCATTTATTTTCTTTCAGAACAAGGACATACTGTAAGGTAAAAAGACTACTGCTGTGGACACTACATGATGACTACATTCTAAATCTTTTAAAACTGGACTTTTTAATATATATATATATATATATATATATATATATATATATATATAAATATGCCAGACTCTAGTTTCTGAGTTACGCTTGCAGTAGCTTTGTGCTCAGTTGGATTCAGATTCACATAAAGGAGTTTAAAAAAGCCTTACCATTAGCATCAGTTATACTATCTATTTAAAATACAACCAATGGAAGGATGAAAGGAAAAAATACAGCTTTTGACTTGATACTGCAGATATGACATGACAAGAGACTAAGTCTCTGAGCATGCAGTTATTATCAGCAATACTATGATTAGTATCATCATAATTGTTATGTTTTCTCTGTTTTTGCTAGTGACTGCTGATGTTGCAAGTGGTAATTATGATGCTTCTGTTGGCCTTAACCCTCCATGAACTGTCATTACAGTTCTTGTGCTACTTTCTTTCTCAGGATCTAGTCCACTGCTGTATTCTGTTCACCTGTTCACTGACTCTGTCACTCACTTTCTCTTGCTTGCCGGTCTTTCTCTAAATGTTTCATAGCTCATTCCTCTTTCAACATGACTTCATCCCTCCATCCCTCTCTTCTTCATCTCCAGTCGCTTCTTCTCTCTCCTCTACTGTACCCTCTGTCCTCCCTATCCTCTCTGTCTCTCTCACTGTCCTTCCTATCTCTTTATTTCCTTTCTGCCTGTGGTGAGCAGTCACCAAGCTTGTTATTAGTGCCAGGTCCAAGCCAGCACTGTAATCAGACCCCTGGAATTAGAAGTGGGCTCACACTGGCAGGCAGACGCAGTACTGACAATACGCTATAGTTATTATTGAGGTTGCTGCAATGTTGCAGCTTTGGCTGGAGTTCACTGCACCTCTCAGGGCCCTGGATCTTGATGGGCTTTGCTAAAGAGAACAATGAGAGCTGCAGCAGGGATACAGTCAGCCACTGGGGGGGCTAAAGAATAAAAAAACACACTGGATGGTGACCAATGGGAACAGTGAGTGGCACACTTTTTGCTGGGAGGGTGCAGGTGGTGCTTAAGCACTGGGAGCATGGCCATATTGGACATAATAGGAACGTGTTTTATTATTGGGGGATAAAGACAGGGAGGAAAAGCCTGTTGTATTAGGACAGGGTGTAATAGAAATCCACTTACGTGACAATAACAAGCAATTTAGCGTCACTCAGCTTTGTGTTTGGCTGCTTGTATTCTGTCCTAAACATGAAAACATCCCAAGTACTATTTGTGTTCACTGAAAAATCTCCAGAAATGGCACACTACACTTTAATTCACCGATACTACAGTTTTTAAACCCAACCCTCATATCAGTTTAATAGAGAGTGTCAGTCTCGGGTCAGATTGCTTTCTGAAATACTGTAGATTCAGTGATATTTGTGGGATTGATCTTTTTTGGATCAAAAGCACCAATTTCATCTCTCAAAATGTTAAAGCCTGTATATACTAATGGTAACACTTCGAAAACATATGCTGACATGAAATACTCTGCTCATGCCAGAAATCTTCAAAGAATATTAGACTGTTTTTGAAGTTTTGAGGGTGTTGTGATCTCAGCGGATCACCAGTCAAAACTGCTCAACCTCTGTTGTCTTCAAAAGTGAAGAAAGCACAACTTCTGTTGTTTTTCAAAAGTGAGCATACTAAGAGTTTAAATGTCAAACTTTAAACTGACTTATTATTTATTCTATCTTTACAAGTAATGAAGTCTCACAGACATACTTGAAACAAGATGAGGCAGACAAAGGCACATCACTCCCAAAACTGTCAAGGGATTTCTGAAAATGAGTTACTTTGCACTGAAAGCACATGAAATTACCTGAAATCATTTTCCATTTGTATAAAAAAGAGCAATCATTAGAGTGAAAATGAGATCAGGTGAGCTGTTGAGATGGATATTTTCTGCCCGTGTTGCTTAGATGGGTGTGTCTGTTGGTTGGTAGGTGTTGGTACTTACAGCACGGTCCCTTGCGCAGCACCTTGATTCGTCGCTGTGTCTGGCACTGGGCTTTCTCCAGCTCACATTCGTTGGAGTAAGTTAATGCATCTGATCCACAAACAGGCGCAACCAAGGATGGACAGTCCAATCTCTTGCAAACACACTTGGCCTCGGCCGGGTCGGTTGGGTCACGCTCGCATACGGCGCCAAAACCACACAGCATTCCTCTGCAGCCTGCAACACAGGAAGAGAAACAGGAGATGTTAGGATTGCAGTACATTACATCTGATGTGAACATTGATTGTGCATCGATTTCAAGTGCAGTTAGCTCACAGCTGTCTGACCACAAACCTACACAATGCATAGTTTAACTAGAATGGCGATGAGTAAGAGAATATACCTCCAAGCAAAACAATCCTACACACGTCTGCCATCTCAGAACCACTATACAACACTATGTATAAAACTGTCTGACTTTTTACATTTAGGTCCATATATTATTTCTCAAGAAACAGACAACACTAAAAAAAATCTGCATCTGGCCCTTTCCCTCCAACATGTTTAGTGTAAATTGGTTGAATACTTTTTGAATAATCCTGCTGACAAATTAACAAACAAACCAACAGATATGGGTGAAAATATAACCTGAGAGCTAATCTAATTAAACACTGGCATTATATTTATCCTGCATTATGCATGAGCAAACTTAAACTAAGTTGTTTTTTTTTACCACACCTTCTTCTTAGGATCTTTGTGCACAACTCTACTACAGTTCAGCAACACAAATGCATCAGGGATTAAATGTGATCCTGGCGTAAGGCACACAGATGCACTCGTTTCATCCAGGAAGAATCTGTCCACCCATGCAGAGTAAGCACAGTGTGTTGCCGGGTACGCTGAGTCTCTTGCAGAATTTGGAAAAGCTCCAGTGTTAAATATTTTAAACAGTCAGCAACAACATTAAAATCAATCTACAGGCAGCTGGCTGATCCACACGGTTGTGTGGACAGTTTGTTTTCATCCTCTAAAGAGAAACATCAGTGATCCACCATCCGGGAAAAAAGGAGGGACGGCAACACGAAGACAAACCAAGGTTGGCCACACACTTCAAGGCTGTTCACGTCAGGCAAAAACAACTCTTAACTCTTGAACCAATACTTGGTACTGCCTCCTCAGCTTTGATCAACTATGAAGCAGTGAACTGTAAACTCAGATGCTGCTGAAAGCACACAGAAAACAAGGAGTGTATATGTTTGTGGTACACAACATCAGCTTAGAGAGTAATTGACCTGCATTGTGGCAGCTACAGCTGTTGTGACTCTGTGCCCACTTTAAGGGCTGCTGGATAGCCAGCTGCCGTCACGTTGTTGCCTTGGTATAGAGAGTGGGTGGTAAAAGAGATGGCAAGTTCTCACAGGTAACCAATCCAATTGGAAATCAATGCATGAAAGCACATGGAAATAAAAAGTTCTTTCCAAAAAACAAAAAAAAAAATCTCGTTTGGAAGGGTTGAACATCCAGTGTCACTGCCGAGGATATACGTGTCACACACTCATACACACATGCACATGCACACAACTATTTCTTATCACTGGTGTCCAGGCCAGGACTAAACGCAAAGCAGCATGTCCAGTCGCTGGCAGGTGGCTGCTGCAGTACAGGATAGACCAACAGACACACACACGCGCATACGTGCATGTGTTGTCTGTATTCCTCTGTGGAATACAGACAACTGGTCCAGCATCTGCCCAAGGTATCTCATTCTGTCTCACTCCTCACACCGAAGAACACTGTGTGAATGTGTGTGTATGTGAGTGAGTGAGTGTGTGTGTGTGTGTGTGTGTGTGTGTGTGTGTGTGTGTGGAGTGACAGGCGAGGAGGCTGTTTTTGACTTGCCCACTGTTCCCTGTGGGAGAGCGCCTGACAGCTACCTGAGCTCACTCTCTTTTGTACCGGGGGGAAGAGGAAGTGAGTGTGTGTGTATGTGCGAAGCTATCCATGAATGCCTCTGTATTCCTGACAGCTTGTGTGTGTCTGAGATGTGTAGGCATTAGGTGTCTCACACACACACACACACACATACACATATATACACCAGCATGGCCAGGTGCTGTGAAGGCCTTGTCATGACTGGCCCACTGCTCTGCCGTCACTTCACACCATGCACTGTGTGTGTGAGTGTTTGTGTGGGTGTGTGTGTGTGTGTGTGTGTGTGAGAGTATGTGAGACTGTGTGTGAGTGTCAGTGTGAGGCTCAGAGGTGATGCTATGGGAGCACAGTGACAAGAGGTGAAATGTAATCGAAGTGTGTCAGATGTGTATGAGAGAGAGGGAGGGTGTTTGATACTATGACAAGAAAAAAACAACAGGGGTTTGTGCAGTGGTACAATAGAATAATTTCTCTGTGGTTTACATGCATCATCAAACAAACAATATTGTTAACATAACTTACAAACTCCTGCAAAAAAAATCATAAATGCCTGCGGTGGATGTAACCACATCTCTTCTGCAATGTTTTTCTCACTTTAGCCTCCAGCTCAGCTGACTGACACGAGACTGACACTAGAGCTGAAGGGCTCTGTCAAAGTGAAGCCCTGGACTGGGCATACAAACTGCATACTTATGTATCAGGAGTTCTTTCCTGGGAAAAATGCTCCTGGTGCCTGAGAAAAGTACATTTGACACTCTGGACTTCTTTAGAACGGAAAGAAGCCCTTGGTAGTTAACATGTACAGCACCATCTACCAAGGTTGGAAAGCAAAATCACCACCAGCAAAAACTTTGTCAACAATAAGTTTCAACAGTCTGACTGACAGGTGATCTCTGGGGATGCAGACACAATAATAAAAGCAGGATGATCCTGTGGCCATGTCCTGGAGACAGACATGCATTGTCTTACAATAACGACAAATGTGATAAAATGAGGAGCTTATTCAATGTGAAGCTTTTCCCACAGGTGCACATAGCTGGAGTGACAATGGGTACTAAAATATACAGAAAAGTATTTATACATAAATATACATTTTTTTTATTTCAAACCATGTAGCTATGTTGTTATACACACCAAAAAATGTCAGTGTTTCCAGATAACAGGTGTGCACATAAGGAGAGCAACTATCCCGTTTCACTGGAACTAATGGGCATGACCTTTGGAGATTATTTTCTCTCACCTGAGGCGTGAAAGTACAATGGATTGCAAATGTATAGTATGTGTATGCAGGTAAAAAAAAATGTGTTAGTGTGAATAAGGAGAGAGTAGGTTCCAATGGACATTATAAAAAATAAATGCCCTTTTTTAATATGGTGTAGTTGGCAGCATTGCACAGCTCTTTTACTGTGTACACTATTGACAACTGCTGCATAATGTCTCTGTAGGATTTAAGTTGATATTCTGAAATAGTTTTACTGTTTTCTGTTTGATATTGTAAAACTGCAGACACACCAACAGAAAAATATTAAAATAAAAGTGTTATCCTGTGTCTCATCTTGAACATCCCTTTATCTTTCACACCTGTCAGACATCTTTGCAGGCAATTAGAGAAAAACAGTGATGCTGAGTGCATGCAAAGATGCTGGATGCTTCTGCATTGAAAATTGCACACTTAAGTTCCAGAACGAATGTAATTTTTGCAGTCCTTTATGCACACGCCCATCACAGTGCAAAGACTTTGTGAATGTGTGTATGTTTGTGTGTGTGCTCGTCAGCCCGTGTAAGTGTGTAAGGTAATCTCCCTGCAGCCCTGCAGCGTTAAAAGCTTCACAACCATGCCATGTTTTTTTTTCTCTATTGAAAACCAAGGAAGAAAATCCCATTGGGGAGAAAAGACAGCATGTCCAGTTTGCGCTTGTCCAGGCAACAGACGTCTTGTCCAGGTAACACTTCATTCTGTGTTTAGACAGCTCATCCATTAAATATGACATGGTATCACAGCCTTAAGGATGCTCTCACTGCATCAGTGACTTATGAAAGGAGAGGGATAGCACTGTTATGATTAAGGGCATGGTTGAAAAAAAGAATGTCATGGTTTACGAGTTGAAAGAAAGACTGGCGTAGTTCTCTTGTGGCAATTTTCCACTGATTCTTTTGCCAGCTCTCGTGTTTCAGGATTCAGTGTTGGTGTGAGATGACACACATTTCTATGCTGCATCAAAGCTCTAGTGAAAAAAGATACTTTCTTCTTTGCCCCCAATCCACAACAATGCACATCACATGGACTAGTTAGGACAGTGGAGCTCTGTGCTTTCAAATTCAATCCCAAGTTTTAAATAACACTTGACACCATGAACACTGGCTGAAAGTTATATATTTCATCATATTCTATATCATCTGTGCAATATTTTGAGCATGTTCCTTGCTTCTCAACATAGATTCATACGGACACAGATTCAATAAATATGCCCCAAAAGGAGCAACTCCTATTATTTTGAGATTGTTTCAAGTCTGTGAAGAGAAAAAAAATCCCCACAGTCTGTTTGTGGCGAAATGCTCTGTCAGTTTCATTGTTTTGCTGCCTTGTTGCATTTACCTCAAACAAAGTGAAAAGAGGAGAAATGGACTGTCGTGGCAAGCATGAACGCGTTCAGGAACAATAAGGCTTGACAGAATCGCCCTGACAAACTTAAAATGGCTACTTTAGGGAAGGAACACTACTCTCTGCAAGGAGGGAAGGTACCTGTCAGGTTTTTCAATTATTTCAGCAGCCTGGTTTGCTTCAGCTGAAGAGGGAAAGGAAAGGAGTTGGAAACAGGGAAGGGAGGGTAAGGAAGGTGTGCATGAATAATTAACAGTCCTGAACTTTACATGGGTGACAGGAATAGCCACTGAATTACCGGGACAGCTAGGGCAGTGATGCACAAATGGCAAACGTGTTGAATGACCCGTTTAGATGAGGCCAGATGTGTCGTGATCAGATTAAATCTGCAGAGCAGTGGCTTCATCACTGACTAATGACCTCTTGACTGTCAGGAAAACGGAAGTTGAAGGAGGGAGATACAGCTCAGCGGCATTGAAGCAACATCGCATTAATGTTGAATGACTCTAAATTCATTACGCTCTAGCACTCCTAGGGGACACTTTCCACTACCTTGCTAATAAAGAGAGCCTTTCTTTCCAGCTCAGTCTAAGTAATACAGATGTGCTCCTTGGGCAGGCTGCCTTTTAACAGTCTCTCACCCTTTGCCTCTATAGGAGGGCTTTAGCATCTCTATCACTGCAACTGTGCCAGAAGACCTTTGCGGTGAGGGGACAGGTTGCTATGGTAACGGTCAGCAATGCACTCAGCACAGAGCTGCTTGTCTGATCAGGTTGGGAGTATAAAGTTTCCGTCATGCACACAGGTGGTTTATATGTGTTCACACACGTGTGCAGCTTCTGTATGAATTCACAGAGCCCCACAACCAAACTCCAAACAGCGTTTCACAATTATTGTTCAGTTTTCATTTGCTGCCATTGCGCCATTCTCTCCATCACTTTCCCTCCACTCGATGCTTTGGGATGAGAATCTAATTTTGAAAATCTAATTCTCTCGCTATGGCCGTGTGCAGCACTAAGGCTATAGGTGTTCCTGCGTAGGTGCAGAGAACAGCAATAGATCGCTTCAGCATTGATTAACAGTTGCAGAAAAGTCGCCCTGTTCTTATGTCAATATAATTATTTACCGAAAGGAGTCCACAGTGCAGGAGTGATCTACTACGTCACTGCAAGAAAATAAATTAAGAAAGAAACACAACGGTGGCCAGCAGTTCCCTCAGATATTTTACCAGGTAAAATATCTGAGGGAAGAAAGAAACCCTACAAAACATCTATTGATCTCTGGTTAGTGGTCCTCAGGGGACCAATGCAGTCAATAATTGATCTTGCTGCAATCATACAACGCCCAGTGTGAAATAAAGAAAACATCTGCACACAAAGGAACAGCCAACCTCACCAGCTCAATATGAGAAAATCACTGATTTAAACCAGTTAAATGAAAAGAAAAAGGGTGAAGGAGGGACAGAATGGAGCCTCTCTTTTTTTCAGAAAAAAGCAACTTTTCTCTTGTCTTTTTTTTTTCTTATCAGAGCAACAGCAGAACGAACAAATCGAAGAAAACAAACTGTAAGGAGCTATACCTTTATTTTCTCTGTACCTTTAGCTGCAGTTCTGTTCTTGAAGATGGAGGGTTTTGAGTATGTGAGAATGGCTTTGTGTGTGTGTGTGTGTGTGTGTGTGTGTGTGTGTGTGGTAAACTGATACAGTATTTTCTCATTCCCTCACATAAAGGGGGGAATCAATTTCCCTTTCCTCCTTCTTCCTGAATGCAACAAACTGGCTGGTACAGCTGGGCGCCTGGGTCATGAACTTGCTAACACGCAGGATCAACTTATTTACCAAACGGCAGCTTCTCCTCGCTGTGCAGAGTCCAGACCTGCACGCGTTTCCAGAGAATAAGAGATACAGTTGGAGATGGAGAACGTTGAAACGAGGAGATGGGGAGAGGGAGAAAAGGGAATACAGAGAGCCAACACAAGCTTTTATTTGAAAAAAAATATTGTATGAAAGGTTTAAAGTTAAAGAGAAAAATGAGAGACAGAAAGAAAATGCCTGCACATCAAATCCCCCCTTGATTCTCATTCAATCCAGTAAGTCAAAGAAACTAGAAAAATAGATAGTCATGATCTTCAAAAACAGCATCTTTAGTTGTGTTTTTGCCCTTATTTTCATCTCTGTATCATAAACAACAGGTCAGGTTTGGAACATATGGCAGCTTGGTTCGTTATGGGAGATGTGCGTGTTTCAAGCTAATCAAACAGCCTGTAGACGCTGATATTTTCCATACTGACTTTGTTGCTCAGTCACCTCAGCTGCTACCGTCTCAGCTCCTCTGAGATTTTGTCATTGCTATTTCTAGTCTCCCTTTCCTATGGTTACTTTTTAAACTTTAATTAAGTCCCACTGGCATTAACGCATAAATAAACCAACCATACAAAAGCCATAGTGAACACACACACACACATATATGTAAACCGAGGGTTGGTTGTTTGAATATTTGAGTCTGGGCAGATTTAGTTTCTTATTTTTTATGCCAACAGTTTCACACCTGCAGACAAGAACTTAGCCAACATAGTTAGTTAGAAGTTGTTAAAATACTGAGCTCATATGTGCAATGAAAACATCAATCACATGTGTATGCTCAAGTGTAAATGCCCTCTAGTGGTCGTCATAATTATGATGTGCAGAGGAAGGTAAGTAACAATACTCTAAAGCCACAAAGCCTGGTCAGATTAGACTAAAGGGTGGATGTTTCTTATTATGCACGTGTCTGTACTGACTGTCTTATAGTTAAAGTATAATTTCTTAACTGAGCTGAAAAATATCTCTGATTTTGCCTTCATCCCTCAACTTTGTACACACTGGCACCACCTCTACTTTTCTCTTCATTTTTTTGGCATTCAAACAACACAGCAAATACATTTTTCACACCTGCTTAGGTGTGAGAAGTTATTTCAAACCCTGTAGCACTTTTCCCTTTGTTCACTTTGTTTGGTCATCTGAGAACCAAATGATTGCCATAGCAATTAGACTGCTGAGAGAGCTTTCAAAATACATTTCAAAATCAACCCTAGAGCTGCAGATAGTGCGTGATCAGCCTGCGATCCAGCCCTAATAGAGTGGGTGTTCATCATGACTTATACACGCTATGATTTATTGCTTATCTGTTTTCCCTTGTTCATTTAGCCAGGAAGACGATGACGCCAAGTGTGGGATCAATAAATGCCTCAATGAGCGTTATGATTAGTTACGGTTCCCTTTAAATTCTGCAGAGCAATAAACCAACGAGTAACCACTTATCTGCTAATGCAGACCACGGCAAATACAATTTGTGTTTGAAATCTTTATCATTCATAACCATCTAAATACCCAAATGACCAGTGGTCGCATCTTTACAAAAAAGAAGTCCATTCAAGTGTTTTCTCTTTTATTTGTGATTTGTTTTAGGTCTCAGAGCACAGCAGGTGCTGTGTCTCCATAAATCAGGCCTGAAATATGACAGCTCCTGACAGCTTAGAACATTTGCCTAATCACGCTTGTTATGGGAGAAAAATACATGAAGGGTATATGAGGAAAAACACTTGGTTATTTGTCTTGATCAGGCAGAGACAAGCACAGGGGCAGAAAACAGGGACAGAAATAGTGAGAGCGATGTAATGAGAATAAAATCATCACAATCATCACAGGAAAACTGAATTCATTGCTGTAAAAAAATCTGGAATTGAACCCGTGACCGACTCACATCAGTGGTTTGCTTAAACAAATACACAGGAAACGTCATCTGGTAATTACATCCTGATGTATCTTAACACCACAATGATGAATGCCATAGTTTCTATAGATTTGATGTGAGCTGTGTAAAATGAGATAGTTACGATGACTTTTCACTGTAAATTCAATAAATACCTTGCAATTTATTTCCAAGATGCAATGGGCTGTATTTTTCTGTGTGCACCAAACTAGCATAGGCACTTTTGTGTAGTTTTCCTTGGTGCAGGTTTATTTTCTTTTTCCTTGCTTGTGTCTCTTTGGTAATTTCCTGCCCTGGATGAACGTACTTGCACTAAGGTGGGAGGAGAAGCGCAGCAGCTGAGGCTGTGTTTATGCTGATTAGACAGCGCAGTGCAATTTTGGTGCTCGTTTTGACGAGAAACTGCAATACGATAAAACCTGCTCAGACAAACTCTCACTTCAAATGCAGAAACAGGTCAGTCTCCTTAAACACAGTGTGGGTGCATGGCCGTGGGTATCCAAGTACAGTATTTAAAGGGCCAAACCAACTTAAAATGAATCAACACACAACTTACCTACCTCAATACACTGTGAAAATTGCTATTTTTCATTTAAGCCCTGTAATGGACTGGTGACCTACCCAGCCTGCACCCTCACCCTCAGTCTGTTTGAATTGGCTCCATCCACCCCACAAACCTCAAAGGATAAGTGGTTTAGCGAATACATGCATGGAGGATTATCTAATTAAAGTGCTGTGATTTAAAAATGTGTGTTTTTGTATGTAACATAAATCAAATAGTCATTAATATCAGTCTTTTGATATGATAGCTAGAGTCCATGTGGCCTTTCTCAGTCTTTCACAGCATTGATCACAGTTCTGTCTGCAGATAAGAGAATAAGATCTGATTGGCCATTATTCGGTGTCTCTTCTTCTACACTGCGTCTGACTGCTCTTTGCATAATCGTAACAACCTTAGGAGTGTTCATAGAGAATTGCTCCTCATTATGAACAGAATGAAAATAATCATGCCTTCATCATTCAGTGGAGAGACAAAGAGAATAGAACCTCCAACCCTGGATAAGCAGCAACCCAATCCCAACTAGTGTTAATAGCACTTTGCTCAAAGTGCTTTTCAGGAAACGCTAGCCCTAACCCCATCAGCTGAAGTGCCTTGCCCCTACTAATGAGTCACATGGGGAATGGAACCAAGCTGTGTGTTGGTATGAGCAATTCTTTTTTACAGCTTCACAGTGTTCCTGTTTTTTTTTCAGTTCTTTCTCCAAGCCTGCCTCCGCTCCATCTTATCAATAATGGAGGCATTGGTGACAGAGCCCTATTCTGTCACCTCACATCTCCTCCATAAACTCAGCAGCAGGCAGCCAGAGCTCCTCACTACGCCACTATTATGAGGAATGGAGCCATCTTTTGTTCACATGTATGAGCTTGTTGTCTGAGCTCGTCACCTCTCAAAGACCTGTGACGGACTCTTTATAAAGACTTGGTTTTCATATTACATACACACTCACACACACGAACACACAGTTTGCTAATTGCATGTGGGCATTGTAAGGCAGTGCGAGGGATGATGCGCTTTCTCACAAAGAACAACTTCCACGCAGACGTGCTGAGAATGGACGCAAAGACACTCACATGCTGACGCATAAAATCTCTGTGTATGTGTGCAGACATACACAGAGATCACACCACAATGGTGTAAATCAATGTCATCTTGTGTTCTCCACGTCTGTCTTCCAATGTCTTGTTCACACTTTGCACTCTCTTTCACTCCATCACTTATCACCATCAAATGTTTCATGATGGTTATAATTCTTCTCACTTAATATATTAAAAAGGGAGTGTTGGCATGCGTGAGGAGGTGGAGCAGCTGAGAGTTGCGCTTGCCCTTCTGTCACTCTTACCACAGCATGAGGCTTTAGACACATTTTCTGTGCTTCATTTGCACTACACACCTCTCCAGCTTTTTTACAGAAAACTGAGCAGCAATGCCAACTTTGCACAGAGCCAATTGGTATCCCCTCCTAGCCAAAGCCAGTTCAGAGACATAACAGCACATCCCAGAGACCATCAGCCAAATTTAGATTAAATTTAGGGTTAGCAGATTTTTAAAAATGTAGAAGCTCAGCCTTCCTGAAAGTTGTTTTCACTGAGGATGTGGCTGCAATGAGAAGTAACGTCTTTGTTTTTTCTTTGAACAAAATGCCAAAACAGCCTCATACCAAAGAAGAGTGTTCAGCCCAATGCTTCATGCTGTATAATTAGATACTGTGGAAAATTCCTCACAGCAAACACTTCATAACAGGTCTGACTACATTACAGAGGTGTAATTTATTTGTTTCCTTTGTTTATAGAAATGCAAACTATCCATATTTTTGTCCTTGTGGATTTTGTCAGCGCCAACAGCATCTTGACTCGCAGCGATCCAGACATCATGTAGCTATAAATAAAGCTGAGCAAGTAAAACTGATGAAAGTATATATACATTCTCTACATCTGCTCTTTTTTTTCTATCTGCTCAGTTTGTATTTTAACCTAAAATGTTCCTACAGTACAATTCTGCAGCATATGGTTTATGTCTAGTACAATGTGTGCATTATAGACCCAAGTTTTCTCCCTGTCAAAAACCATTTATCACACTGGCTTTTTTTTTTACACTTTTTGACATTGACATGAAACATAATTTGGTTTCTTGCAGAATTGTACAATATCAATGTCCAGTGTGGGTTAAAAGTATGACCACTATTTTTCAAAATTATTATAGTATTTGACGGTATTTTTTTTCTTAGTCTTAGTTTCATATGTTCTTCATACTCCAAAGCATCTTTGGGGCTAAGGTGATGCAGTAAATTGCTCACGTTGCCGCCTCCAGCGACAACTTTAGCTCGACAACATTTGCAGTAATAAGTGTTTGGTCCATGTCCGACCTTTTAAAAGTGTCTCCAGACAACAGACACGGCTCCTATTTGTGGCAGCCATGTTCTGTATCATCATGTTCAACTTCAGCATCTGCTGAAGCTTCAGTTTGGGAACTAAAGGTCCCTCTTTAAACAGTTTCCTGCTGCTATGTTCCCAGCGTTGTTTAAGATATTTAAACTAGTATTGCGGTTTTGAAAAAATTCATATCATAACAAAAATAGAAGCTGGTTTGTGGTTGGAACTGGTACACCACCCAGACTAATTAAAAGATGAGAAAATCATGTAGTGCTGCCATCCTGTGTCTATTAACTTGTGTTGTTTTGTAGTAGGTTGTGTGTTTAGCAGCATTGCCTTACTGGGCTGTTTGCTCTTACCCAGCATGCATCTCTCTGGCAGGCAGTAAAAACTGAACGTGTTATATTTTTCCACAGTACCTGTGACTTTACATCCCAAAGGTTTACTGAACATATTTCATGCAAACACTCTGGATTACAAGGTGAGTAACATACTTTTAAAAAGTTATAGAATTTGATTTGTTTTCAATAACAACTTCATATCCTCCAAACAGTAAGTGAGTGTAACAATAAGAGCAGCCACAGGAGACATCAGTCTTATTCTTCACTCTCGTGTTATGGAGAAGGATGATAAGTGAAAATGATATTCAAGGCAGCTCTCAGATGGTAAGTACTGCTTGCATGCCTGATTACTTTATTTTCCCAAATTTGCCAACACCTGCCCTGGTAATAAGAAGTAAATGATGTTTTTGTTTTTTTTTTAAATGAACAAATATGAGGGAGCCTTAAAACTCCAGTAATTTTGTGAATACACAAACAAAACTAAAGTATTTGTCTTTTATTGAAGGCACTACACTGTTCTCTTTGCTGCAAAATATGAGCTTAAATGACATGCTAGTTGAAGAGCTTTCTGTTTGATGGTTTCAATATGTGACCACTTCAATTCACTTCTCTGAACCATCAAATCATTCCACCAGTTATTCCTGTGTGATGATAATTCACTGTTACTGGTTGCTCTTGCTCAGACTCAGGCCACCGGCGGTTTCCTTTAAAGTAAAGAACTGCTGAGGAAATTGGGCCTCCATGCTGGATCCCACTATGTAGAGGAGAGGGAGATCCGTTTTTTTTTTTTTTTTTTTTTCAGGATTTCTGGAGGGAGCCCAAGTCAGTGGCAGATGGCAGCAGGATGAGACTCAGAGACAACCTGGGGAGAGCTTGGAGGACGAGCCAGGAAGCGGCAGCTCTCAAGTGCTGAGCTGGTCTGCACAGAATAAAAGGGAGATGGCCTCCTCCATATGCTCCTCATCACTATGCCTAATCACAACGAGGTGCCCGCGGACTCATTGCCATTGTCACTGGAGGGAATTCAGGATAGTTCAAGAAGAAATTACCAATTTTGCAGGCAAAAGCGTGTTGAATTGTGTTTAAAGTACAAAATGGAGCCAACTAGCCTTTTGCCAGTCAGAATTAGCGCCACCATATGGGAAAAGTGAAAACAGGACAGTGGATTTTTCTTGATGTCTTCATTTAGAAGTGAATTTGAGAGCAATGAGGTAAAGGGCATTATCTCCCTCTTAAAGTGTATAGATTAATATTGATGTGCCTGGCTGAAAAGCTCCTAGAGCAAATATCGAGCACAGACCTTCTCCTCATCATGAAGAGTGGATGAAAGTGGCTCCACGTGGGAGACGCCTGAGCTGGTGGAGCTGTGGGTCCCCTGGTTTTTGCACTCATCCATAATGAACCCCATGTGACTCCTTGCTGTTCATGGGGGTACTCCCCCTTCTTGCTGTTCTCCAAGCCAGAAAAGCACTATGTCATTCCTCTCCTCCTCCCTCTTCAATCCCTCCATCTCTCCCCACTCTCTGATCAATAGCTCTGACCTGTGGATCGATGCAGCCACAAATCACTTCATTTTCTTTCTCCTCTCCCTCCCTCTTTCACTGGCGTCAATCCCAGCCAACCATAAGGAAAATTAAAATAAAAAAAAGAAGAAGGTTTGCAAGGATACGGGTGAGCAGAGTGATGATGTCACTGCAAAAAGTGACTTCTTCCTCCTCCCTCTGTGTGTGTGTGTGTGTGTGTCCTTGGTTTACTTGTTACTTAAGCCCAAAGAGAGTAAAGACACAAATAGGACCTATTAGTGAGCCATCTGTAATTCAGAACAGCACAGCTCATTTTAAATCCTGTCACCACTGCCGTTCCACACACACATGCACTGACATACACACAGACACACTGACAAATACTCACACACACTTCTAGAGACTTTTATCACAGCTTCTCACTGTTAATAGCCCCTGAAAGGTGAATGTAGCATATGATTGTGTTATTTTCAGAAAATCAAAGTGCAGTGTCGGCTGCCTATCCATCAACTTGAACTTTTCTTTTGAGGTGCCTCCGAGGCCATAAGCTCACATAATGTGCGCTCACACACACACACACACACACACACACACACACACACACACACACACACACACACAAACACACAAACACACACACACAATAGGAGTAGATGAGTAAATGTAAAAGATAGAAAGGGAAAAAGTGCTTGACGTAGATTCAAATTTATAGGCGGCGTCCATGCACTGCTGGCTTTAGCATTAGTATTATAGCACCACAGGCCCCCGCCAGCCGCCACTGTGGAATTAATTGCCGGTGACGTGAAAGTAGCACAAAAAGTGCCACGCTTTTGCGCTTTTCATTACCGTACTGGGAGTGTTTCTGTGTGGCTTTGTAATATTTTCTCAGGGAGAGAGAAGGAGGAAGGGAGGAAGGGAGGGAAAGGAAAAAGGGGGCAGTAAGGAGGGTGTGTGTGGAGGATAAGTAATATGGAGCTGACTGGAAGAGTGTTTAGCTCCTCTCTGTTCATTTGTCTTCATTTCCTCTCTTTGGAACACTTAGCCCATTCTGACCCACACCACTGTGTCTCCACTATACAACAGCTGTGCGCGTGAACACACAAGGGGCTGCGCCTACACACACACACACACACACACACACACACACACACACACACACACGCAAGTCACATAAGTATATATGGATGTGTGTGTGTGTATATACATTAACACTCGCAATCACAGCCAGGCAGTATCATCATACCGTGTGAACCAGTATATGCCTGCTTATGTGTGCCAGGGAAATTAAGTGGGAAACACACACACACGCACACACACACACACACACACACAAAAAAAACACAAACCCGACAGGAAGTTTGAAAAATGTTTGGCAGCCTGGCAACCAAGCTTTTGTTTCCAAAATTTGACAGACTAGCCGCCATATTTTATTTGTTTATAAAGGAATTTTAATGGTTCTTTGTAATTATGGCCCATATTTTAGTCATGAGAAAGTGTTATCAAGAATGGTTAACCTCACAATGCATTTATGTGTCTCTCTCTCCCTGAAATGAAATACATTTTACTCCAAAGAGGTGTCGGCTTTAAAAGTGATGAAATAATTTGCAGGGTAGTGTATTTAGGAAAAAGCTCAGCTCTTTCATTTTGCCCGTGTCAGATAAGAGCCATTCTCTAATGTGGAGATGCAGCAGATGAGTCGGAGTTCCAAAGAGTCCTTTGTTATTCAGTATCTGGTAATAGAGGTTTTTGGTACTGCTAGAGCCCCAATTTCTGCTGTGTATATAGACAGAACTTTGATGTTGTGTTGCAGAAGGAAGAAAGACTCATTGGTATTCAAATTGACATTTCATAACACACATTACTATAGAGTTTAAATCCTAAATGCAAATGTTGTATTATATATTAATTTATCTTAGCATATGGATAACAAACAGCAAAACATGATTCACTTTTTCAGAACGACAGATGAAAGAAATCCTCAATAACGGTCAAGAGGTCAATTTTCAATTCTAAAGCTTAATGTCCTTCGGGTGAATACTGCTGAAGTGCTCGTCCCCTCAGAGTTCATAGGTTCCTTGTATCAGTACTTCTCATTAACCCCGGAAAAATATTCTATACCAACAGCTAGGATGAAGGAAGGATATTTTTCTATAACATAAAAACCTGATTGTTAACTGTGCGAATCAGGCCAAAGAAAATGGTTGACAGTATTGCAATTTGGTTGCCCTGGGCAACTGGGTAGCTGTTACTGTTGAACCCTGTGTGCATTCATATCGTTCCTTCCCTGCAGCACCCCTGTGTCTTTGAATATGGCTTGGCATGCCAGTAGATGCTCTTATCAAATTACGCCACATTCCACTCCCAATGTGCCGTCTATTTCCTCCATAATAAGACATGTGTTCAAACATCTCGGCCTCATGTAAATACGGACCTCACCAACTCCAGACAGCTGGGAGGGTTGGACATTACACATGGAGGATGATTCAAGATGACATGTTTGTTTCTCTAGAGATGGAGGAAGTGTGTTTTGGGGTATCTATGACATACATAGCTTTTATTATGACAGTGGCATTGGGGATGTGTGTATTAAAAAACAAACAATAGAAAAGATGTGGGAGGAAAAATGCTGAGGAGAAATTTCTAATCAGTAGCATGGCAAATGAATGCCATGACACCAATCTCCAGACTGTCTATTAAAATGTTCGCTGCCTGGTCCAACCCAGGCATCTTTACAGATTCAAATATACACACATTAGAAAAACTCACATACATAATCAAATGGCTCATTATGTAAATTCAGATATGCATTCATGTACTGTGTGAGCAGACAAAGAGAGTAGAGAATTTGTATCACTCCTTTAATGAAGCTCATCTCTAGTGCTGCAACACTGGACAGTGGAGAAGATGCTGCCTAATAACATCATTTCAACCATAGCAACATTAGATCCACACATTATATGTATGTGGTCAGCGGCTTGGCTATCTGCTTCACTGCAGCATGTAGTAATGTAATAAGATCCAATGACTGGTCGGAGACAGCCAAGCGAGCTCTGTGTAGCTTTATATTGATTGACATCTTTTGTTTTAGTCCGTCTGTCCTCTGGGACATCAGAGGCCAGGCGGGGCGACTGGGCAGCAGCCCTGCTCTTGGCAGGGATTCGGTGTCTGGCTCAAGGACATTTCAGCAGAGCAGATGTTTGTTGAGACATTTGGACTGATAATCATTGCATAAGAAATCCTCAGTGCTCAAGCCTCAATGCTTCATATTGGTGTATGTGTGCAAACAGATTCATTTAAAATAAGTAGACTTAATATAATTTAGGAGATAAATCTAAAAGGCCCGAGTGCTGATGTGCACTTGTGCTGTTAAATCCTCACCGTACAAGGTTAACTCTGAATCACAGCCTCAGTAATGTGATAACTACATGATAGTTTATTGCTCCCTGTTGGGACCCTCTTTACTCGAGCCACAGCCTGGAGTTGACAGTGGTTCAGTGGCTTTACTCAAAGACTCTTGCAGGGCAGATGCTGAGGGGCTCTGAACTGTGAACGTGTGTCACCTGGCTGAAAAAAGGAAAGGAGGGTATCAATTTCAAATACATCACACACCACTGGTCATGCGAAACTAAAACTGTTTCACCACACTGCAGCTAGGCTTGTTGTGGTTGAATATCATACACTCCATAAGCTTCCACTCTAAAAGGCTTCCACACTAAAAGGCATAGTGAACATCACTGCAACACCCAACGCTGTTCATGATTAATGATGCACATTTAAAATGGTAAAGAACCAATAAATTTAAACTGAATAGATGGAATTTAAGGTATTTTGCCTAACAGAGAATTTGGCAAATAATTTGATTAATGAGTTGATTGTGGAGTGGAAATATTGTAATCTTAGCAGTAAAATGACTGATTAATTAGCCATTTAACAGAATATATAACCACAGAAATTCATAAAGCAGACATGGTGGATGTTCATAACCAATCTCCAGTGAAATCTGAAATGAAATTTGAAAAATCTCCAATGAGATTTTTGGATTTGAACAATTGCTTATTTGTGGAATCTTTGTTTTTGCATCAAACAGCAATAGTGAATTATAAAGCCAAGCCTCTGTCTCATTGCTCTTGTTTAGTGTAGCCTGAGAGGAGTCTTACAAACCACCAACACCAATAATTGGTGGTGTTCAGGGAGAAATCAACACCCGTGTGACAAGTTGTCCATTGTAGCAGGATTAAGTACAACCAGTGTTGACATGAAGTTCTGGTCTTACTAGAAATTATAAGTTACAGAGGTGAGATCAGGACAAATCTATACAAGAATCTGTGTATCTATGCATCTGTGTGATTATATGCTTATATTGAGCTTCATTGTTGTTACAAGTGACTGACTATAATTCTTTTTTCGCATTTCATATACACATACCTCCATCTTTCTCCCCAACACTAAACCTGTTGTTTTGTTCTCTCCCTCCCACCTTTTCATCATTCTGCCTCTCTTTCTCTGGCTCAGTATTGGTGTGAGGTAGCCAGTCTGAGTGTGTTAGTTTGATGCTTGTGCGTGTGTGTGTGTGTGTGTGTGTGTGTGTGTGTGTGTGTGTGTGTGTGTGTGGTAAGCCTCCTCATCATGCAGCAAACAGATGGCAATTGGCTCTCTGACTGAGCAATAGCTGGTTGATTTGAGTGTTTGTGTGGAAAGTGTACGAGGAAGTGAGACTCTTCTATAAAAGCTCATGACAGGTAAATGTGTGCACATTCACACACACACACACACACACACACACACAAACACAAACACAAACACAAACACACACACAATCTGACTTGGCAGTTAGCAACCAACATAATTAATGGCTGCCATAGTGTTCCCCTTTGCGAGCCAATAGTTTCCTGTGACAGTAGGAGAGAGAGAGAGAGAAAGTGTGAGAGAGGGGCAGCTGATTTGTGTTAAAGTATGGTGTGTAATGGTATGGACCCTGGAAATTAACAGTGACACAGGGCAAATCGGTGAGTGTGTATGTGTGTGTTGTTTTAATTCAGCTTGTGACCCTGGTGTTGTTCCAATGACCTTACTTCAGGCTGTGTTATGGACTAACTGTATTAGAGTCACTGCACGTGGTGAGAATGTTGTCACGGTGACACTCTGCCACACGAGGCAATGAGGTGTTGTTAAATCAATTTAAATGACCGCACACGCCCATGTACACAACTTCGCTCACACGTCCACATTTCCTTAGAGCAGTTATAGAGTGAGTTGTCGTGCTGAATCAATTGTACAGTTAATCAAGTGACTGGGACTGTATGGCTGTATATGGCTGAAATCATTGCCGAGACACCTTATGATATCACAGTACATCACAATGTCATGAATTTGAAAATGAAAACTCTTCATGTCAATTAATTTTTAATTACAAGATCTTATTACCAATATTCAATTTCACCTTCTGAACCACGACCAAGCTGAGCAGACATCATAAAATTAATCAACGGCGGTTTTAGTAATCACTGCCTATTGTTTAAGTGCTTTGTTTGAACAAAACAATCAATTTCTGGAAGCAACCTATGGCTGAGGCTTTGTGAATATTTTTAATATTTTGTGCTATTTTATAGACAAAATAATTCATTGTTCACTGTAAAAAATATAACTGATAAAAATAACCACATGCTTTCTTAGAGTAGTTGTGGTTAGATTATTTTTTGATTGTAATCGGTGAAATAATTTAAATGTAAATAAGATCCAGATTAACAATTAAATAATCTCAATATTGAAAATGGACCAACAGCAAAGACTAACGATGTGCAGTGAAGAAAAAGAAAACACAATGGGGAGAGTTAGTGCACTAAACACAGCTAACAAAACCATTTCAAGATCATTAGTTTGAATGAAAGGAAACTGTGAAGCATGAACACTTTGTAGAATCATGAATGTATGCTGTAAGAAAAGGGAGAATAATGACAGAAGAGACAATCTTAGGGAACAAATACACCGAGACTACAGATTTAGCTGTTGTGTTTAAAGTTGATCAACAGAGCATCCTTCTTTAACATAAGCGACAATATGTCTGTTCACCTGTTGCGGCAGAAAGGTCATTGTACTTGATGGCTGATGATGTTTTTTTTCAGTCTAGAAAAACACAATGGTCTTGGTCACAAATTAAAACTTTAGAGGAGCCAAAGTTACTGCTTTTGCTGTTAAAGTTTAAATTAGACTTAAAGTAGAACTTGATGAAATTAAGCCAGCCACTGTGGGTGACTTTCATGGCTGCTGTATTCATCCAACAAAACGTACAATTCAGCAAACTGCTGGAACAGAACAGAAAAGTGGCTGAGTTGATCCAGACTCTGACTGAACAGAAAGAGCGAAGGCTAAACAAGTGTTGGAGTGAGTTTGCTGTGGAGCTCAGATGTCACATAAATTGAGGTCTCCACCTGGCACACTTACAGTTTGTGGGAAAAGTGTGTAAGTCATCCAGCTACACTTAGCCTCTGAAATTAGCTGTCAGCGCCCCCTATTAGTTTCAAGCATTAGCAGTTGAAAAGGGCTAAAGCTACTGTTGTGGGCACAGATGGAAATCATATTACCTATGTCAACTTCATTTATGCCACACAGGTATGCCTTTACTACTGGGATTTCAAAATAAGAGCACTCAGGGATGGTGGTTTCCTCTGAACTCTTTTATATGCATTTCTTTGGACCAGATTGGGAATAGAGACTGTCATACACACACACACACACACACACACACACACACACTTCCTGAATGCCAAACAAGTTTGTGTAACACTCCTCCGCTATGCCCTGTGGCGAGATGGAAAGCAGGAAGAAGAGTGTTTGCTTCCATGTCCAGTGGAGCCTTGAGTGCCGTGTGTTTTTCTGTGTGACTGTGTACGAGAGTGCGCATAAGATTCCTTTCTGTACCGAGACAATGCATTCCAAGGCCCTTTTGTGTGTGTGAGTGAGTGCGTGCGTGTGTGTGTTGATGTGTGTTAATGGTCTGTTCAGCCAACGGAACAGAGTGAAAATCTACCGCTGATCCATCCTCTCCAGGATACACAAACAAGTGCACCTGTGTGTGTGTTTGTGTGTGTTTGTGTGTGTGTGTGTGTGTGTGTGTGTGTGAGAGAGAGAGAGAGAGAGAGAGAGAGAGAGAGAGAGAGAGAGAGAGAGGAGTGAGTGCCTGCAGGTGTGTGTTACCTGTTCTTAGTGGAAGTTCAGTGATGTTTATATATCATCAGTGTGTTTGTGTGAGGTTTGACCTCAGCAAAAATCACATCGACTACGAAGAAGCGAAACCATCAAAACAAACAGCATCTTTGGAAAGGCAGCTTTTAATTTCACTGTGCAATGTCTCTCCCTCTTTGTCAATAACTGTTTCAAAATAAAAATGGAAATGTGTGAACACTAATGCAACAGTACGACAACAAAACATGGTTCATTCACAGACACTGGTTTCTCTCCCTCCCCATTCTGTCTCTTTTCACTCCGGAGCTTATCTATCACGCCGTACACCAACCAATTTATATGGAAAACACTTTTAATGTGCAGCAACAATCACATCGCCTGCAAACGAGACGTCTTTTAAAACATATGGCACGCATGTTTCATCTATTAAAGGCTTTTTGGCTGAGCAATTTAGCATTTCCTGATGTTAAACACATATGGAAACCCAGATAAATGCCTCTTTTTGTCTCCCTAGTCTCACACTCACTCTCCATGCTTGTTCTGCAACCAGCTTCCTTTTCTACCTTTGGGAACAGAGTGGGAAGCGAGAACGTGGGGAAGGTATTCATTTCTGAATCATCATCAACTCAACTGCATGATATGTTTCCCCCCGGAGGGCACACTAATGATCCTTAGCCCGAATGACATATGTCTGAGGCCGATTAAAATGCCGCATCCTGACAACATATCAACGGGGATCATGTCAGGCTGAATTAGTTCAGCTCCAGTTAGGTGGGCTGAAGACAAGTTTGGAAAGTGAGACAGGTGGATTTACATCATCAGCATGGTTTCATGTGTGATCACCAAAATGAATCCTGGAACCAACGTGGTTTCTTGGTGCCTATTGTTTTAATTTTTGAGCTTCAGGGGAATGACTACATTAGATGCTAGTACTGTGTGAGACATCTAAGGGTTGTGGGTGAACCTTGCAGAGCAATATACTGTATAAAAACCTTAATATTGATTTTGATAGAAGCCATCCTTGGCTCCGGAAAAAAAGCATTGCAGCACGTGTTTCTCTTTGCCAGCCTTTTGTTTTCTTTTCATATGGAGTGTTTTCCTGAAATGATTTGGCTGCCAGTGTTGCACACTGCCTTCAAGCTTTCCTCATAAGCTCCTTCTTCCTAGTTCACAAATTGTAAATATGACTTGTCACCCGTTCAAGTTCTTTTGGATATAACACTAAAATGGACCGTGTAACAGAAGCCTGTTTTGGATTTGGTGGCTGTTAGTTAATTTCAGAATGCAAACAGGACAAAGCTACTGAGAACAGCTGCAGTTTTACGGTTATATTCAAGAACATATATCTACATATAAAAATAACTAACAACTAACAGTTGCATACATACATTTTCCTCGTCACCATGACAATCAGCCTCTCAGCCTGGGTGTCAATGAAATGTCAACTTAAAGAGTCAAATTAGCCATTTTATTGTTGTTGTTTGTGCTCAACTCGTGTTTATGATATCTCCAAATCATGAAGCAGAGTAAGGTGACAGCAGTACATCGGTTTGCTGCTGCTGCTAAACTAAGCAAATGTGTGAAGAGTTTGTTATTGGAGAGCAAGCCAGAACATTTAAGCAGCACAGAAATTTAGATTACATCAGATTCTCCTCCTATTTAATGGAGTGTCAGACTACATTACCATGAATCACTTATGTGAAATGTAGGGCTATTCATATGGTAAGTGGTGCTAAGTATGTATTTTTTCAGTGTGAATTAATGGATATCGGTGTAGTAAAGATATGAAAAGTAACAACTGCTTTCGTCTGGAAAAACATAACACAAGCGAGAGGGACCCAGGGGTCTTGTTGCCCATTATGCATGCAGCATTTTCATTTCCATACACGACAGCAGGAGATACAAAGAAGTCAGCTGGAGTGAGAGTGTGTGTGTTTGTGGATATGTGTGTATGCGTCACCTCTGGTTGGAGCATCCATTACTGTGCAGGCAACAAAAGATACTTAGTTTTACTGAACAATGAACACAAAATGATGAAATTGTTAAGTGCATTACAGCAAGGCCCAATTGAGACCATTTCGGTCTTTGCATGTCCACTGACAATTTCCATTGTAATAATATCCCTGTCATTTCTTCAAAAGAATTTCCCTATAGAGCAGTACTTAAGCTGCAATATATAAATAATAATGTCTAATCACCAGAATAATAAAAAAAAAAAATACAGATTTGTGTTAACACAAATACTCTCAAGAGCTTAAACAATTAACATACACTTGGTGTGTCTGTGATCAAATGAGTACATTAACTGTGCCGAGTGAAAGTGTATCATTGTTTATAAAGACTGATGGAGGATTTAATTGAGAGTGATTTCATTTGTTTTTACTGTATTGAGCATTTCAAACTACTGTTCAGTAAGTATACTTATGCTTTTTATATGAATAAACTCATTGTCTTATTGTTATTAGTAGGATCTTATAGCATATGTACATTGTCAGTAAGTTCAGAATTGTTTGTAATGCTTTTACATCACATTGAATTTCCCTTAATTCAGGTGGGGTATTCACATTTACAAAGGATTCCATGTAAGGCCAACTAAATTAAAGCTTTGTTGTCCTCTAACAAGAACATTATTCACTCTAAAGCTTTTATGTCTCTGTCTACAAGGAATTCTCATTCTATGCAATTGGTAGGCAAAGCTATCTATCTAACACTATCAGCTCTGGTGCAATCAATAGAAACCTGCAGTGCCCTGCAAACGTGAGAGCAATATGTAGGTTACCAATGCATAGTGAATAAGCAGCAGCCATAGAATACCTGCAACAAAGAGGTCAACAACTACAAGCATTAATTTTATTTAATGCCTGTCAGTGGGTTACTTTGATTAAAAAAAAAAAAAAAACTCATGTAACCTTCACTTCATCCTTTGTTTTGTCTTCACAAATACTCTGATATCAGGCTGATTTAGTTTCAGCTCAAACAATCATTTAGAGTCGTGTCTCCACACATCCTTTACAGCAGCTGTACACGGTACCGTCTAGTGCACAACACTTCAACAGATGCTACTAAAGGAAGGGAAATATTTGTTAAGGAACTTTCACCACCTACACTTCCTCATGATACATGGTTTGCTTGTCCCAGTGCAATCTAATCCATCCATCCATTCATCCATCTGTCCATCTGTGCCTTGCCTAATCTGTCTTTCTCTTTTACATCAAGCTTTCACCAAAGTTTGTGAAGAGATTTTTTACTGCTTTGCTACTTTGTGAACCTGCTCATTTGCTCACATGCTCACTGGTGCTTGGACTAATACGTTAATAGCAGCCACAGTAAGTCCACCTGCCTGAGCGATCCAGGGGCCACAGGTTGAACCAGTCCAATGATTGTTGAGATGTGTGTATGTGTGTGCTGGTGATAGTGAAAGGGGCTAGTAGAAAGGTCATCATGAATAGTACATGAAGGGGGTGGGGTCAGGTTTCACAGTGTCCATCAACTCCCTGCAGATTCTCTCCAGCTGGTTTTGTTGGGGGTTTGTCACTGCCCAGAACAATAGTCTGTGTGTGTGTGTGTGTGTGTGTGTGTGTTAAGTAGCAGGAACTTGTCCATATTCATGTTTCAACCTTACAGATAAGTATTCAGCTCCTTGGAAACCCATTTACATCCTGGAAATTGGGCTGGAAATAAAGGGAGGTGACATGGAAATGGGAGTCTGACCTTTGACCTATGCCTTGTTTGTGTGTGTGTGTGTGTGTGTGTGTGTGTGTGTGTGTGTGTGTGTGTGTGTGTGTGAGTGAGTGTTCAAATATAAAGTCTTGATTGGTGTAGATAGTGTGATTTGATGCCTTGCTTGCAAAACCATTTACACAGATACAACACAGATGGCTTTAATAAAAAAAGTCATCATCACAGCTGCCCTGTCGATTACATTTCAATTCAACTTCATCAGGCAGTATGTTCAGACAACGTCTAACGGAGTAAGGATGAACACATCCCACACAGTTTTGTCGCTCTGATATATTTCTAACATCCCTCCGCCCCACACTGAATAGTATTTAATAACATTGGTGGCAGTCAGGTACACATTTTCATCCATCCGCTCCTTTACTAAAATGAGACCAATCAGTGGCAGGGCAGGGCTGAGACCTGTGTCTGCAATGAGAAAAATACAGAGGAAATTACAGCAAAGAATGAAATGTAAGAGGTTTTACTTTGTTTTTCCAAAAGGTTTTCATCCATATGCAGCACATGAGCAGTTTCCAATGAGCCAAATTAATTTTCTTTTGTGTTATTCTCTGTAATCACAACAGAACAACAGATGGTAAAATGTGACTATTTTTAAAGGGTATTGCTCATAAAAACAAACATAAATTAGAGGTAAACCACAAAGAATTGAAATTTTCATTTTTTTTGGCAAACCACAGAGTATGTATGCAAAGAATCGGTGTGACTTGGGCTAATTTTAGCTGACTCCTTGACAGTGATCGTAACATCAATGAGACAGAAATCAATAAGAATATTTAAGTACCATTGCTGCCACATTCATACAATGAATGGCAACAGAAGACTGTATTTTACCACAGTGTGGAGTAACATTTACTACTGGGACTTCACTGAGAGAAAAGGATGTGCACAGATTGTGACTGGAAACTGGTACAGTTGCAGTTTGAGAAAATAACTGCAGATTCTGAGCCAAGGATGTAAATCACAAGCTCAACACAAACACACAGGCTTCAGGCTTGTGAGAGACAAGACAGTCTGTCACTTTGAAGCCATATTTGAACAAGACATAACTCACCTCCCTACGCATTCACTTATCAGCAAACACAAAGAATCTGTTGACCCCTCTGTAAATTCAGATTTGCATAATTTAAAAACTTTCTTCCTGTACGTCTCTGAGTGTAAAGAATCTGTAAACAGCCGTGACATTTTGTAGCCACTTCAAATGCAAGTCTGCTGCAAAACGCAGCGACAATTTAAAACCTCTCATGTGTGTTGTGAATATCTTATCACATCATTTGAGGTGTGAACAGAAGACAAAAGTAAACAAATTAACTTCATCACTCCAACTTGAAATGTGGAGATAGTGGCTCAGAGACAATCGCTGAACTGAAACCAAAAACACTCAAGATTGTCACTTCTCAAGAGTTACATGTCATTTCTGAGATACGTGTCAGAAAATGTGTTGGACTGAGTTATCACCCCAGGTCCAAGAACAGGCAGTACCATCCCCCCATTTCCTCCTCCACGCTCCCACACTTCATACATTCCACCTGTATATTTATCTATCCTACCGCTATTCTCTTCCTTCGCTCGCTTCTTTGACACTCGAGTCCTTTATTATTAATCTTTACACCAGTTCTCTCTTCACTCCTCTGGCCTGCTTATACACACACACACACACACACACACACACACACACACAGACTTCAATAATTGATACATTTTCAAGCGCTCCATCTAAAAATAGCCTGATCAACATTACTGCGTTCACTCAAGCACCAGATCCAGAGTCAAGGGTGGACTGGAACTATTGGACACAAAGACTGAGCCTGGATTTCACACCTGACACACACTAACATGCTCATTTATCCTTGACTTCACGGAGGAGAGAGAGAGATAATAAATGAAGGCCTGAGGACGACGTACAACATTGCACCTGGGGTATTAATAACATTGCACTTCCTGTTCAGCACTGATCCCTCACTGGGCCCTCAGGCAGCAGCATATGGCCCTACCAACACCCAAACACACATACAGCCAAAGAGAATCTATATTAGCTTATGCAATGCAGGAGCAATCCTGAATAATCCTTGAGTATCCTTGAATTCTTATCCCTATGTGGAGGTTTTAAACCTCGATTTGCGGTGGAGCAGGTACATAACTGGAGCTAGGACACCAAGAGTCCCTTTCTCAAATATATGTGATGCATTTAATGCATGAACTGAAAGTGATGGAGACAAGGCAAATATTTCAATCAATCCCTGCCCCCTCTTTTGACAAGCACCAAGGAAAGGATTTGTCTGCTCGTCTATCCATCCTTCCGTTTCTAACATGCTGATTATTTTTGTCCCTCTTGCAGAAGGTGTTGATTTCTTACAGGAGGTATACACTATGCATGTTACATCCTCCTATTTTACCTTGCAGTAGAATAAATGTATGTGCAGTGTGTTTATTTATAGTTTATTTATGAAATAAGTTCTAAATGTCCACAGTTGTGCAAGGCTTCGTGTGCCTTCACCAGATTACCTATCATTGTAAATTACATTACAGAGATGGTAAATAGCACCAAGAGAATTATTTTTTCATGACAAAGAGTGAAGGTATAATTACATTACAGAGAGCTCCAATTAGAGTCTTATCTTTCCCCGATGGTTTTAAGTTGTGTATCTGTGTGGAATACGTGATGAAGTGCTTCTTTTTTTTTTTCCTACTGATTCTTGTGAATCTCTGCACATTTTACCACATGGCAGAAACTCAAACTGTGAATGCAGATGGTGTATGTGGCTCAGTTTGTGTGCATGTGTGTTCCTCAACGCGGGGGAGGGCACACCAAGAAAATCGTGATCCTTATTTTTGATTCTGATCACTGCTACTGCCTCATACTGTCCCAGCGTGGTTTGTGATGGATGTGCTCATGCTGCACCTACTTTAAAGAGTAATGTGCAATGTATCCTCGTAAAATGTTTTCTGAAAAGTGCGAGACATGACAAGACCAAAGCTATGGCTTCACTTCCCACCTGTGTCTACATATGTTTGCGTTTATGGTAAGACTGGATAAAACTGGATAAAAGTGTCACTAATTTATAGCAGAGCACAATGAGGCTGCATTTACAGAGCTCAAAAATGCAGAAGCACTGACTGATGTGAACTCTGCTGTCGCTTTTTGCTTAATTAGGATGCAACTACATCGCTTCTGTCAAAGTTAAATTTCCAGCAGGAGAAACATTTCAATACTGTGAGCATAATGATGCATCCTCGTGTCAGAATATGTGTTGCATATGTTACCTCCATCTGCGATATTTTAGAATCTGGACACATTACAGAGCCTTCAACTTACATATTTCTATGACTTCTTCCATCAGCACAGGTGTAATGAAATCTTACACATCAGTG
Organism: Polydactylus sextarius; assembly: GCA_016801845.1. NCBI lineage: Eukaryota > Metazoa > Chordata > Actinopteri > Polynemidae > Polydactylus > Polydactylus sextarius. The sequence goes on along the minus strand of CM028909.1, from coordinate 23,373,606 downwards.
TTTTAAAGGGATGTGCAGTGTCTTTGAAATTCAACAAAAAAAAAATGTCATTTTGCAAAAGTTTCAATGGTATCTCGCAGACCTTATCAGAGGATGAGGTTTGCTCAGTTATCAAGGAGGTGACTCAGTTGTCATCAAGTGTGGAACGGCTATGTGATAACAGATATAGATGACGACCCGATGAAGCCTGAGAGCTGTAGCTTGAAGCAGCAGGAAAAAATAGTGAGAAAAAAACTTGTAAGTGCAAGAAGCCTTAATATAACGTCCATGTAAAGGTTACAACACCTGCAGCCACAGTATGATTTGCAGTGTGGAGAAGAGACAAAAGCTTTGAGCTAGTGTGGGAATGAAACTTTGCTTAATTTTATATTTGACCTGGCATTAATTAACAGAACAATGATCCATGCACGGAAATGCGCCAAACTGTGTAGGATGTATACTGCCTGCCTCACCCTAATCTGGCAAATTACTTTCATGAACACTCGTCCCAACCAGTCTCCAAACAGCTTAGCTCATCCAGGCAAACAACAGCTTTAGCCGAAAAACTAAAACTCACACCTTTGCCATGGTTTTCAAATACAAACGGAAACATTAAAAATATTTTGACAAGGATGTCTGAATAAATTTGCAAGCATATATATTTCTTTGATAGTGCAAATACATTTTCTCAGCGTCTCAGGGGAAACAACTGTAAAAGCCCATTTAAAAACAGGACGGAAGGGAGGAGACTACTGAGACTGAAGCACGAGGTTTGGTTGTACTTTTACCTCCCATCTACACAGACTAGTTTCGCATTTTTTATGAAGGCACAAAGCATCACTGTAATAATCCTCTTATTCATTATATACAATATTAGCTGTATTTAATCTAGATTGAAAGCCTTCTGCAAAATAAAAAGCAAGAGGTGCTAAAGGTTTAAATGGCAGACAGCTCTGCCGTACCAGTGTTCTCTGTATAGATCAGAGGAGTGTGCTGGGATAAAGTCAAGTGTACAATGTCTCTGCTGATTTCTCTCTTTGCTCATTAAAACTTGATGAACCTGAACACTCCCTCTAAAAGCAGTAGCAGCTCTTTGACAGAGCAGGCCTTGACTCTGTCCATTAGCATAATGTGTTCAGCGGTAGAAATGCTAGAGATCATTAAAGAGACAGGATTTAAGCAAGTTGGGCTTTCTGCAAATCTTTAACTTTAAATACTGTCCAAACCGTTCTGGCCATTTTTTTTTTTTTTTATTTCTGACCATGCTTATATAATCAGTGTCATTCCCAGACGTTCGCTTTTAGTGACAAACTGATTAAGCCACTGTACAGGTACCCTCTCTGCATCCTGCTGCACACACTAGACATATCAGTCCTAATTTAGATATGGCTGCAGTTACTGGTGAAAAGAGCAAGTTCCATTTGAACAACACAGGTCTTCGACACTTCAGTACTAAAAGAACCGAAACAGCCATCACAGCTTTGTCAGAAATTCAACAGAAGAAGCTGAGAAAAGTACATGAGAAGATGCTGCTGTGTCATCTGACAGCAGCAATACAGAACTTGTGACTGAATGTTCCTGTAAATTGTGCGTATGCAATCTGAATCCAACTGGAAGATGGAAAGAAGATGTTGAAATAATATTTTGATACAAAGCTTTATGGAGCAGCGGTTACAGAAAGAAAATACACTAAATGGCTATAAATACAGTCGTCTCTAATGAATAAGGTACATATGTGTCACGTTTCTTTTGCTTCTGTAATTACCAGAGTCACCTACTGCATCACTGCAGTTAGTTAAGTACAAACCGCCCAGTTCTTCTTCTATTTGTTCCATTAAGCTACAGAATTTCTTGTGTGACTGATGACTCTCCCCCAGTGCTTAGAACAAATGTAAAGCCTCTGATGACGGTATGCGGACTGAATAATTCACTGTGTTACATCAATGGACTTCAGAAAGGAGCAGCAAAACGGTGGTAAGTATATATGAAAATGTTGCAGACTGTGACTGTTAAAATGCTTAAGGTTTCTTAAAAGCAGTTTCTCTAAAACAGTTAAATATGTATGGCTGAGATTTGCCCACAGATTCTTCGCACCATTCACTGCACTGGCATGGACGGGAACACAATTCACCGTGTGTCACTGTTTACTCTATATACACCAGTGTACAAAGCAAAAAGCCAATTTTGAGGTGGTTAGGGTTTTGCATAAAAAAATATGTTTGGTCACTTAGCAGCAGGAAAAGACATGATATCATCTCCTACTTAAGTTGGCTTTATGGTGCATCGTTTGACAAACACCAATCCCTGTTTGTTTACCAGCACTGGCTCAAGGGTGTGCTGGTGCATAATAATGACAGTGTGTGTGTGTGTGTGTGTGTGTGTGTGTGTTACATGTCCATGTGATCACTCCCTGAAGCTAGCCACTTCCTATCTCCAGCACCATATCTCATCTTTTGCAGGAGGACTACTGTGACCAATCTAACACTGCCCCAGGAGCAGAATATGTGTGTGTGTGTGTGTGTGTGTGTGTGTGTGTGTGTGTGTAGGCTGCCATCTGCCCCCATTGCTGCCCTGCCTCCCTGTAGCCACTCCTGACCCATGCTGCTGTCTAACAGGAGCACTGAACCTGGCTGCAATGTCTAACAGCAGCAGTTCAGAGCCACTCTACACAGGAAAGACGAGCAAAAGAATATTGCTGAAGAAGTCCTTTATCTGATTGACAAAAAAAGACAAAAAATAGGGAGCTTCACATCATCACCTAAACCAATCCGTGTTCCTCTCTGCTATAATGGAACTAGTCAGGGGGGTGGGGGAGATTGAATCATAGTGTGGCATCAGATGAACCCAGCATGGTGCTGAGGTAATTGCATATTCTTTCTTTTTCCTTTGGTGCCTCTGCTTATAAAAGTCCCATTCTGAACAAGAGTGAATGTGTTGGCTCTCATCAGATTGATGAGTGTTACGTGTCTTTGAGTTTCAGAATTAAACATTATTTCTCATGGGAGGAAATGCAATGACACCATGCTGCAACACTAATGACCATTTAACGTTGAGTTAAAGTTGTGCTCTGCAATGATTTGTTGACAAGACTGAACATATTTTTGGTCTTTTGTTACTGTAAAAGGTGAATTCTAATGGAGCAATGCATTGTGGGGGTTGGACCACCTGTTTTAATTAAATTTCTCTATCTGTACCTGACAAATGCACACTTGCTCATGCTCACACACACACACACACACACACACACACACACACACACTGGAAGTGATAAGTCCTCCCCCCAGGCTGACAATCCCTCAGCACGGGACAAAGTGGAAAGGATTTCTGGGAGAGTAAGGAACAGAAAAAAAAAGACTGAGGAGGAAGCTGGAGATAAATTGAAGGCGAATTTCAGTTCAGGTCAGTTTCTGAACAATGATAACTTCATGCTCTCCGAACGCAGAAAGGTGGAAACATTATGTTTGAGTTACTGGCAAACGTATGCCAAAATGCCACCATAACCCCAGCTTAAATCTTTCTGTTGTACTTTTCCTCCTTCACATTTTCCTTCCTACCTTTATTTATTTTCTTTCATTATATATATATATATATATATATATATATATATATATATATATATTTTTTTTTCCCTCACTTTCATCTCAGTTCTTTCTCTTCCTACTTCTTTTCAGTATTATTCTCAATGACATGCTTGTAAACCTTTAAACCCTTAACATAAAACGATGTGTATTCAAAGCCTTTCATCACAAAAAGTTAAATTATAAGGTTTTGCAAACCTTATGTTTATTTATGCATCCCATACACACAGCAAGAGCTAGATAGAAACCAGATAGTTCTTCCACAGAAAGTGTAGTGCTGCTTTGTACATGAGCTGCATCTAATGAACTGAATTAGACAGAGAGAGAGAAAGAGTGAGAGAGACAAACACACACACACACACGCGCGCGTGCGTTATTCACTAGTTCATGCGTTATCCATATTCATGCATGTGTATTCAACATTTCCCGCAGACAAAAACTCACCTGGTAGGTTGTAGCACAGCTGGTGGCCACGGTGCTGTTTTGTGTATGTGATGTGCTGTGCTTGTGTGCGGAGCACTAATGCATGGCTTGGGATCAGAGTTTAGTCTGTGGTAGTGCCTGTATTCACATGGAATGTGTTTGTGTGTTGGTTTTAGTGAGAGTAAAGAAAATAGAGAAAATAAAGAGTGGAGGAAATGAGAGGCAGAATGCACACTGAAAAAAGTGCACAGCCTGTAAAACCATTTTTTTTTTCCCAAAAAGTTAATTTTGTCCCTATCAAAGCTGATTAAACAGTGATTCAAACTATCAGTCATGATCTGATCTAAAATGTAAGAAACTCAAGTAGTACTGTTCACAATCACGTCCCTGAATCTAGCCATAACAGCTTGATGAAGTGGAGGTGGAGTGCTCTGACACTTAATTCAGCAAAATTACCTAAATGACTCTAGGATTTAAAAAAAAAAAAAACCTGTCAACCTGTTGAGGAAATGTTTTCAATGACTGACTTGTCACTGTAAGATGAAGTTTTGCATGGTAGTGACAGGAGACAGCTGTGGGAGATGAGCGCTGTCTGACTCCAGTGAGAAATGTCACAGCTAATACACATCACATGTGGAGGGACTCACACTGGGTGCCTTGTTTCCTACAAGATGTGTGCTGTGTGTGTGTGTGTGTGTGTGTGTGTGTGTGTGTGAGAGAGAGAAAGAAGAGGCATGAGGTCAGTAGTAATGCTACATGTGTGCTACATCTGTTGAGAGTATGTGATGTATGTGACTATATGACTGAATGAAGTGCTTTGCTGTTAACCCATTCAACCATATATCAATCAACACACACATACATAACACTTCATACACTTCACTATACATACACTTCACTATGCTGATGAACATGCATGTGTTTGATTGCAGGTGTCAAATAATTAAAAAAAAAAATACTTGCTGGAGTGAACACACGTCATCTTCACACTGAAGTTCAACAAATGTCTTCACATGTTTTTCTTCAAAAATCATTTTCTCTTTTAAAGGCCTTCTCCAGCTACTTATTATTGCACACTCATAAATCTGTGGGCTCACAAGAGATAGCTTATGGAAAAGACTGGTCAAAACTGAAGCAGCAGCTGAAAGACTTTTAGTCTTTTATATGGGACTGAAATCCTAGATTTCCCATAATGCAATCAATAGCATCTTTTCATTAGATCTCTCATCCTTGTAGTTAGAAAGATTTCCTAATATGAAAAATGTACTAAAAGCATTGAGTAACTCAATTCAATCAAGACTCAACAGGGTTTAACACAAACTAGACTACTGGTTATAGCAATTACATTGTTTATATTTGTAAAATAAAAAAAAAAATGTAAACCTTCACCTCAACCTTGACAAAAGGTTTGGAGCAAATATCTATTTCCAGTTAATGCAGCAGCCTTCCCAAATTATACACACACACACACACACAGATATTGCCACACATGCAGTGTTTGCCTTCAGTGACACCAACCCCTAATTATGGAGTTTCACTGTGTACTGGGGAGCATGAGACTCCAGTGGAAAAACAAGCTCTGCTGAAGAGATGTACAGATACACAGCAGCCAGCCTGTTGGCTTATAATGGGGAACCTCTGACACTTTTCATAGGACCTTCTGTTTTTATGCTCATCACATAGCCTGGATGTGCAAACTTAACTATTCACTCAACATAAAGTCTGTTCAAATAACTAAATTACAGAGCTGCACGTGCACGTACGCGCGCACACAATCACACACACACACACACTGCAACACACATATACACTTATATTCTGTGCAAATTCAAGAAATGCACAATTACTTCCATCTTTTGTTAAAAAAAATAAACACAACAGCCAAATTGTTCAAATTGTCCTCAATTCCATTTGTGTCCATCCCTCTCTCTCTCTCTCTTTCTTTCTCCTGCTCTCATTATGGAAATAAGCGAGCAGGCGGATGTGTGAGGTTGTTGGAATACTAAGCGCAATCTTTATTTGTTCTTTTGTACACAACCTGCACTCTGAGGTGTATGGCTAAAGAAACTGAGCGTGATGTGATCATGATCATTTAAATGCACAAGGTTGTGAACAAAACAATATTCACATCGTCAGACTTTGGGGGAAAATAGATTCTCTTCATTGTTACCTGAGTGTACAAAGCACATTTAACTGTTCTCAGATAGACAGACGGGCAGAAAGGACAGACAGGTGGACAGACAGACAGACAGACGTTATTTTCCTACTACAGTTGGAGCACAGCTGGAAAACAGTGATAGGTCAGAAAATGGTAAAGAAAATACAACAGGGACGAAGAAGAACATTCTCACACTGGCTGCTGAATTTTATTTTTTTAAATTGAATGGCTGGTTATCTCCTCAGCTCGAATGCTGACCACTTAAGCCCAAATTATATTTTCCATATCATTGTAGTCACAAGGGTGTGTGTGACATAAATTTTCTCATCGGCCAGAGTCAGGGGGTCCATCAACCAAAAGTTATGGCTCTGGGGACTCACAATAAACCTACAAGCATGCAGACATACATGTACATGTGTGGGACACATGTTCACATGTGCACACACCACACGTGGAAACACTGTTGCAGTGTTGGTGAGTGTAACACTTGTTTTCCTCACCCTTTAAGAGCTGTGTAAGCACTTCTATCACTAGCTTTCATTATTTTCAGCATTTAATAGATTTAATTATTGAATTTTACTGCCTGTACAGAGCCAAGAGGTCAATAGATGACAGTTACAGCTGAAAAATTAACTTAGCTTATCAGATGAGCTCCATTTTTTTTTTCTTGAAAAACATTTCATTTATCAATTTATCACTAACAGTGTTTGTGACACATATAGATATGATAGAAAACACTGTTGTAAAAAGATGATGGAGTAAAGGCAGATAGGTGTATATTCATTTGTTTTCACAGACATATCCTTCTGTATAATTAAAGTGGGACTTTGCATCTAGCCTTGAGGGATGTTAAAAGGTTGTTAAGGAGCAGGCTCTACACAATTATTGTGGAAAAATGACCGAAGGTCCAACTAGAAAACAAAGCAGATGTGTAAAATAATGTTCACAAGAGTGAAGTGCACATCTGAGAAGGGTTTTGTCATATTCGTATTTATCAACTTTATGAAATATGTCAGAAGTTGGTCAAAGTCAATAGGTTTTTCTTATTGCTGCAGTGGTAGCTCAGTGTCTGCTATGTGCACACAGGGGTTAAACATTAACCACTGAAGGGCAAACACGTAATCCCACAACTTATATATACAGTCCAAACTGAATTAACTCCAGTGGAACATGCATAAATGGTATTTTAGATTTGACACGTATGTCCTTGGCTTGAGCTGTGGCACAATGCAGCAGATAATGTGCTGTCTCCTTTCATTCCCCAGGCAACAACATATAGTTAAATGTTATACATTATCTGTATTTCCATGAGTGTTTTCTTTTTTACAGTGAGGGGAAAAGCCAAACAGAAACATTTAAATAACAAGGAAGTACCATCTTTTTGTCTTAGTGTCTCTTTGTCTCAATAGCATCTGCTCTGTCTCACTCTGTGCTCTCATAAATCTTGTTAAAGCTCAGTGACAGGGCAGCGTTCAGCATGTTATAGAGAGACATACACACAAACCCAAGCATAACTTGATGAAATCCCTGCTTTCTGAATGCTGTGTGTGTGTATGCGTGTGTGTATGTGTGCGTGTGTTATGAAAAAAAGAAGAAAAAAAAAGCCTAGCAGGGCGTAAATGGTGTCGGTGACATGCCGCTGGGCCATGTGTCAGTGTGTTGTAATTGTGTCCAGTGGAGTGGAACACATATATTCAACACACACACGCACAGATCTGGTTGACGTTAGGTCCAGAAGTCAAATGAAAATGGGATGACAACAACAAATGAAGGCAAAGAGCTATACCCTCTCTATGTGTGTATCCATGTGTGTGCGGGGACCGGGGGTTCTTGCTTGCTACAGCTGGAGCGAGCAGACAAGCAATGAATTATGAATAAAATGTTTGCCAGAATGGAAGAATGTGGCTCTACTGTTACTTCAGTGGACTGGTCCACAACTGGTTGCACATGCGGATGCTGTGACAACCTCCAATAAATGTACCATTACTGAGAATAAGCAAACAAACAAGTAGCATCACTGTAAAACTGAGAATTTCAGAGCGGTTTGGTTCATTCCATCCAGAAATATTTAAACCTTTTTGGAACCAGTAGTGCTCATGGGGACTGAGCCTGAAAACGCAATTTGTGACGTTGTGGTTAAGGCCGGGGGGAGGGTTCGTGTGAATTGATCATGTTTAAGATTAGGAATAAGGTTTAGGTTAAGCTGTCAACAATGAATGGAAGTCAATAATCAATACAATGTCCTTACAAGGGTGCCTGCGCAAACATGTGTGTGTATGTGTGTGTGTGTGTGTGTGTGTGTGTGTGTGTGTGTGTCTAGGTCAGGTGGAGAGTGGCACTTACAGAAGTGATAGTTTCCTGCTGCCCTCCCTATGTATGAGGCTTCAAGTGAGCCATACACAACCATATAATAAATTCATTGTAAATACTCAGCACGAACACAAATACAAAGCAAATACACACTGACATTCTCACAGCATTTACACACACGCGCATAAAAAAAGTTGATACAAACTGTAAAATCGAATGTTAGGGGCTTTGTAATGTGCGTGTGCCGACTGTGTGTATGTGTGTTCGTGCACACACATCCTGAGGTTCAACTGCAATCTGTAAACAATGTTTCTGCTTGAGTGAAGAAAAACAAGAAGCAAGGGGTGAAATGTTCAAGAGTGAGTAACAGTGTGTGGATGTGTGTGTGTGTGTGTGTGCGTGTGTGTGCGTGTGTGTGTGTGTGCATCTGACAGAACAAGAGACCAAGGGAGCACTGAACTCCATATGCCTAACTCTTACGGAAAGAGTTGTGTCTGCACAAAACTTAAGAAATAATCTGTGCCACTGGTGTGGACACTGTAAGCCCAGAGCGAAATGCTCCATTAACTTCCACCTCTTAATAAGAAAAAAAAAACATTGACTGGGACACAGGACTTGGCTAATGGCAGGATATCACAGCGCAAGATTGTTCAGCATCACACGTCGACACAGTGAGCCACTTATTTTCTTCTAATTAACAACCTGACAATGAAATTCGTCGCACTGGTTACACTTCCCAGTGTGATTATTTCCTGACATCGTCACCCAGCAATTAAACTAGCGCCTGCCCATCACTGCTTAAAGCGGAACGACAACTGAGTCCCAAATTTAAAATTACTTGCTGCTGTGTTAATGAGAAGGAACGAACGATACGCGACATGACCTTTCAGTGGCGCTGAACGGCTAGCATCGACGCCAACATGCGAAGAACACGGAGAGCTCGTTTTAAAGAGACATTAGGCCATTCTGCATGCTAATTACGTACAATATGTGACTGAGAAAGAGCTGAGAAAGGGTGGGTTTTCAACCATCGCTCCACACTGTCATGCTGAATGATGAGGACTTTGATTAGCAGTTACAAACTATTAATTAGCTTCCATGGACTTATACTATTGGTCGGGTTTTGTTTATCTTGCTAATATCATTCTTTTTATTTCATTTCAGAGATTCAGCATTCTAGAAATTTGTTTTATTTTCTGTTTTTTTTTTTCTCTCGCTCTGCCAGGAGGCAGAGGGAAATCAGTTGTTCAAAGTTTGGATAAATTTACTGTGGTACTAACGAGGCAAATTAAAAGGTTACAAAGCCCAGAGTTTCCATCATAGAAAGCTTTCATCAGTGTGGAGTTATTGTATATTCATGAGAAAAATATGAGTCAAAGGCTGTTCTAAAAACCACTCGCTGAAAAACTCAACTTATCAACTTACATGCTGTTTTTTGACATTTATCTCAGAGAGTGGACACTTTAAAGGCTGAACTGAAGAGGATGTGTAAATCACAATCCTGCAGATGAGAGCTGACACCTCTGTATGCTTTCTATAATGCAGAGAGGCCTAATCCAAGAAATCAGACATGGCTATCAGGGTTGCAGGCTGACAGCTTCCTGATCACAGTCTCAGATAGATCAGCATGCTGTCCATCCACATCAAGGAACTGCTGAGGCATTACGAGGTTCAAGGTCCTGGAATAACCTGCATCAAAAGTCAGCAGAGGTTTCTCCACAGCACAGGACATCTCAAAGCAAAGCCACACCACTAACTGTGTAAACAATTACTCTGCGTGATTGTGAATCAAAAGTAAACTGTGCTACACTTTTCAGATCCAGCCCACGCAGGTCTCTCCTCTAATATTTTTGTTTTTTGTCTCCTTGTCTGCTTCTAACCGGTTTTAGCAGATCAATACTGTGTAAGCTGAAGTGAATGTAGGCTGGTCTGAGTGGGAATGCTGTCAAAGACGGACAGTTAGATGTGGAGAGAGTGATGGGACTAATTTGTTTGCCTTTGCCTTTGACCTTTGCTCATGAAAGAAACCTACTTATTGAGCCAGACGCTCACGAAAACCTCTGCTGAGTCAACAGACACAGAATGAGACAGACCACCCTGACCAAGGTGAGGATACAGAGTTCAGCCATGCAATTTGAAAGCTATGTGTATTTTAAAAGGGCAACAAACTTTCTCTTGATAAAGTCAAGGCTGCCTCCTGACCGCTTCTCTTTTGCCATATAACAAACCGCTCTCTGTTAAAAGCCGGACATGACAACTCTTCTGTGAAATCGTAATCCTGGAGAGGCAACTTTACAGTGTACCTTTGATATCTTGATGTGAGACATTCTCAGCTAGCACCCCCGCCCTGGCTAAAAGATGAGGTAGATATTTTGCCTCTGTTGTGTGAAATCTATGATGTGAAAAGATTTAATTAAGATAGGCCGAGGAGTCATAATTAATTCTGCCTCTCTCAGAGTCAAGCTTACTGTCAAGAACACAGGGAAAGGCTCCGGCAGAATAAATTACATGCAAGTGTCTATGTGTATATGGCTGTGTGTGTGTGTGTGTTTTTCCCTCATCTGAGTGGGTAATGGGTGTGGAGTGCTTAGCAACTGTATTCTCCCACAGCTGACAAAGAGTTAGGTCAATTCTTTAGGAAGTGGTACTGTTCTCTAAGTGTAAGTGAGCCACTGCTGGCACTTTTTTTTTTTCCAAGCGTCCCACAATCTTAAATCAAATCACACTTTAGTCCAGGAGTTTATTTTGTCTGTCAGCGCAGAGCATCCTCTGGGGAACTCTGTCAGTGACAAATGTGAAATTCAAGGATTCACAACGAATGAGCTCCTGCCGGGCAGGTTGTGCTTGAGACAGCTACAGTCACAGGAGACCTCTGAACTGTCTGTGGAGCTGCGCTTCAATTACACGTTCTTTCTCTCAATTCACTGGCCTATTATGGATCTTGTCTGGCCAGTGTTTCAGTTGTAATAGAATGAAATGAGGGATACCTCCCAGGACTGATCTACACCTGATTTGACCTTGAGACAGATTTCAAAAAATGAAGCTCTTCTTTTTCCTTCAATTACAACTACATTTGTTTGAAGTAACATTATAACATGAATTACCTGGAATCTATATCTAATATTCCTACTGTCTCTTTAAGCAGTCCTTGAGCAGTGGATAAACATGTTCTGTGTTTTCATTGGATGTGGGTACTGACAACCGGAGCCCAACAGCCTCATTCATCAAGCATTTCTCCAAGTCAAACCCTCCTGCAAAGTCCAGTACTAATCCCTCAAGCTGCAAATTCTCAGAGCTTTCTAGCTTTGGCCAAACACGCAACAACTGTCTTATTATCAGGAGACGACAGGCAATAATGAGTGCGGTCTGAGCCAAGCGACTGCTGCTTTGAGCCTTCACAGAAAGAGCCTAATTAAAGGCTGCTTTGTGACTTTTGTCACTTTTTTTGACTGGTGATTATAGGCCATTCAGTGGGGAGGGCTCATCAGCTATTTGTGGGTGGCGCACACCATAAATATCATCAGAATAAGAGCTTTGCTAATGTTGTGCCGAACCTGCATTTCTCCACGGCAAATCCCAAGATTCTTTCGCTCTAATTTGCAGAACAAATTCCTTTACTTTCTGCAGAATCTCCTCGCGCTAATAAGGACATCTCGTCAACGGCAGTTCAGAGATAAACTAGGCTGTTTAAAAATGCAGACTTCTTGGTATCTTGTCTGTGATTTCCTGTAATTAAGTACTGGAGAGCAGAGCGTCCTTGGCGCTGAGGACAAATTCAGTAGAAAAAGCCCTGTGCTCTTTGGAGCAGATTTGACTAATGGCAGAGCTATATCAGCTCTCTGCCGGTCTAAAACATCTTCTAAATTGCCCCTCCACCACTACTAAAACCATACATCTCCAACAAGTGGCCTACTGTCGTATTTGGGCCAACTCTAATTGTCTCACTAATCTCTCCAGCGTTAAATGACCCAGAGAAACTGCGTCCCAGAGGGCAGGCTTACCCCGCTGATTGGAGACTTTGCTTTTTGTTTTGCTTGGCATATTAAAACAGCATAGGCTGCTGATGGAAAGCCTACAGAACTATTGGAAATGTAATTAAGGGCTAGCGCAGCTTTTAAACGGTTGACTAGTGCAGAAACAAACTGTGCCCCTCAGACAGCAAAACTTTAATACATAGGAAATGAGTGGCTCAATCGATAAGCAGGGCGTTATTCTTTTGTAGAGGAAAATTCAATGGAGGACAGAAATGGGCTGCTTCACTGCCTACACACTGTTTCTCATTTTCCCAGTGAAGAGGCAAAAAATTAAGGCAACATTTTCTTCAAAAAAAAAAAAAAAAAAAAAAAAAAAAATGCAGTCTTCTTTTCTCCTTGGGACATAATGATTTGTCAAGTCAATTTCATCTGTCATTAGAACAAAAACAAATAGCAAATAACAAACCAGTAGTTGCTGTGCACCGGCTGCAAATGAATCTGTAAAAATAGACATCTTGCACACTCGTCAGGGGCTGCTGTGAAGAGAAGCTCGTAAAATTGGCTGCTGAAGCCAAACGCCACAGACATTTCACATCAACAGTGAACATACTATTGTCGCTACTTGGTTGGACAATCACATTCATAACAAACCGCCTTTAATTTGATACATTTGAACAAGCTGGTCTAGGGAGCAATTATCAGGAACAGACTCAGCAAGCCCCCTCTGTGGCCTTTTGTCCTTGGCATCATCTGGCCAACTGAGATCATTAGAAATATTTTCTTCTTGTATTTTTTCCCAACAAACCTCTGACTTTGTAGCCACCAACCAACTAGATGATACAACACCTTTAGAACCGGTAGGAGTCCATCCTCGGCTTTCTGTCGGTGCAGTAGAAAACACAACTCTAGACTAACAACAAAGACTAGCAAACACTGCCTCACTGTGCTGCCTCTGATAAATATTCATGATAGCAGCTTGAAAACCAGCTGTTTTACGCCAATTAAAACTTGCCAACATCCTCAATTTTTGGAAATAAACTGTTACTTTTTTTAATTAACAGCTAATGTTACTAGACCAGTAAAGAACTGGAACAATGTAGCACCCACTGCAATAATTGGCATGTGAAAGGTGGGATGAGAACATGTGGAAAACAAGGTGGAGTGATGGTGCTGCTACTGTTACAACCCCCTGGTAGTCTAAAGTAATACTCAGGGACTGGGGGATATTATCCTATTAGACCCTATCAGAAGGATGTGAATGCTGCTGCGGGAACAGGTATTGAACATCATTCCAACTGGCTGTGAGGAGCAGATCAAATCAAGTCATCAAAAGATCTTTCTCACATCAAAGCCCTGAGCAGACCTGGCCACGTGCCTGCCATACCAAGGGTGCAGAGACAAAAAGAGGAGCAGCCAAATCTGGCACTGCACACAGGCGGCTTCCTACTTCAAAGGCAGCCAGTCTGAGGTCATTATTTGTAGGAACCCCCCCAAAAAACACTGGTGGTCAGCCAAGACGAGCAGAGCAAAACCACAGAGGACTTACCATCAGGAGGCTGGGGTAGTGTGAAGTGAGGAGGTTTGTCTGAAAGAGATAAAAGAGAAAAGAGAGAAATAGGTTTTTAGTTTTGGGGAGATTCAGAGACTTCCCAGGGGTAAAGGCCAAGTAATTGAGTTGCTATAAAAAAAAAGACACATTCTTTCTACAGGCACAGCTTTTCTATCTAATACAGTCTAATGCAGTGACCAGGCCCCACAGGAACCCAGCTGAGCTAATCGACAGGACTACTTTTCAGTGATAGCTGTATCATCTTTGTTTTGTTGTTCATTGTTTCTGTGGTCTTCTCATCCCAAACCACACTGTGCAACTTTTGTTATTGTGAGATCACATGAGAATTGAGAACACCTGATTTTAGGGATCTGTTTTGTGTTAAGTCTGAAAAGAGTGAGACAGGATTTGAAATTTCATCATCACTCACTCAATGAAAATTACTCAATTCCTGCCCAGCCCCTCAAAAACCCCAACCCCCAGCAGCCATATGAAAAATAAATCACAACTCTTTCCCCTTAATTCATCAAATGACATCATGCTGCTCTCCTGGTCAACACCCAGAAGACGATGACATAAGGCTTTTCTGTGTGTGGGAACCATAAAACAAGACGTGTAGTGTCAGATGACTGAGTGTGGAGCAACACTCAGGGGAGAAATCACATGAAATCTGAGTCCACTGTAGCTTTTTCACCTGGATGCTAGAAAATGAGGACAAACTTGACCGGGCATTGTGAAAGGATCAGTAACAGTTTATGTAATGGAGCTAGACGAAGAACATCTAGATTGTTTTACATTGTTTTGAATGGACAAAAGCCAAGTGAAAATGGAACTGACACTGCTGCTTAATCTGATGTTTATATTTTTATATGACTGGCTATTTATGCTACAAAAAAAAAAAATGAAAACAAAAACTGCGAAAGCAAATTCCTAAAGCCTAAAGGGATGTCTGCAAATGCCTTGTATTGTCAGAGAAACAGTCTGAAACTCACACGTTAAATTTACAAAATAAAGCAGAGGAGAGTAACAAATTCGCACATGTGAGACAATGGAATGAGAAAAAGCTTCATGACTTATTAATAGATTAAAGAGCCAATAATTTCAGCACAGAATAGAAAAAAACAAGTGAAAAATCAGCATGTTGGTGAGCTTCTTAATTAAGGAGTATACAGACACCACAGACATATGGCACAGAAGGATGTTAAGCTATGAGCAAAGTATGACAACTGAACAAGACTGATCGTGAGTCACATTTTGCGTTAACTATATATTTATGCAGAGATGGGTTTTGAATGGATAGCTTTAGACAAACATGGTGTGTTTGTTAGCACCATCATGATACTGGTCACTTTTTATCCAGGCACTGAAGAACTGAGCAGAATCCAACCAAACCACCATCTGTGCTCTCAGAGTCAACTCAGCTGTCTGACTCACTAAGCAGAGCCTCGATGACTTGTCAGAGCTGCCTCCGCCGAACAAACACACCACCACACATTCAGAGAGGATGTGCAGCCACCCAGCCATCTCTCCAGTGTCTCTGCACTGTGAGGGATAATGAGGAAGATAAAACACATCACATCAATTACTCCGCTAACACATTTTTTCCGGGAACTCCGTCAAACAACGTGGCAAAACCATCCACGGAACTTGTGGGGCATTCTGAGACACAGCTGAGTTTTAAATTTAGGTTCACTTAAACTTGCTTGTCAACAGCTGGGCTGTGGGAGAGAAAGACAGAGTGAGTGAGAATGTGTGTGAGAGAAGAGAAAAAATGAAAATAGGGGAGAGAAGAAGTGAGGCTAGTGCTGCAGGTGAATAATGAAGTGTCTGCTGAACCCGTTTCCCAGTCAGTCATAATAGTAACTGATTTCCATCTGAGTGTAAAGGAGCGTACACAAACACACACAAAAACACAGACATCCCCACATGCTGTACTTCCTGTCTTGCATTCCTAAGAATGTCTGAACACACACAAACCGACATAAACAAAAATATTGTCGCACAAGAAGAAATGGAGAGACAAGGTGGTGCGCAAAGTGAGCCAAGACGCTGAGCGAAGCTAAACGATTTCTTCGCATTTCCATGACGAAAGGACAAGATAAGGTCTTTACATAAACATATCAGCGCTCCCCATCTCCTTTTCCACCTGGAAACCCCAGTGTGAGTCCCTGTGCCTGTGTGAATGTCACAACACGGCCATCATTCACCCTATATCTTCAGCAAATCAATATGTGCCTGACTGTGACATTTAGCCATGTGTACGGAGAGGTGTGTGTGTCTGTGTCTGTCTTTGTATGTGTGTTGCCCTCTTTTGTTGGTGTGGATGATAGTTGTACAGAATGATAAAGAGAGTGTGTCTGTGTGGAGGCTCTGTTGGCAGGCAGAAGGGTTTTGGGGGAGATATAAACTGAGTGTGTGTATGTGTGTGTGTGTGTGTGTGTGTTTGTGGGTGTCTGTGTGTGTTTGGGGTGTGTGTGGACATGCTTTACCCCATATGGCCATGACAGAAATTGTGAATCTAAGGTTGTATGACTCCTCTAACACCCCTCCTCCCACCAAACACACACATACGTCACCACTGTGAGCACCATCACTATTCCATCCAGCTGTCCTTGAGGCCACATGGCGAGGACTCTTGGCAGCATAACAGAGTCTCTTTTACCTCATCAATTTCTCCAGAGCACATTTCTTTTCTTCCGGTCATCGAAGAGGTGAAGATTGTCCTGCTTTAAACTGAGTTTGTATTAAATCTAATAGAATCTGTCTGGCAGAAATTGATTCAGTAACACGGTGAGGTTACAAATGAACCGCCCCCCTCCTGGTCACAAATGTCCGCCAATTAGAATGAGAAGGAAAAGATTTGACGAATATGACCTACAGACTACGAATACGAAGACACTAAACTATAAAAGAAAGAGATACTCTTGACGAACGCAAAGAAGTGCATCTAATGCAGTGGACACGGGGACACGATTCGAAACCATGAGAAAATCACAGAAAAGGGACTGACATGACAAACAACCACAGCTGAAGAGTATTATCAACTTGAATTTGACAGCATGAAAATTACTGCACTTATTCAACTTGTTTACTAATTTTTTTACAATTTGCCATTCATTACGCGACACAAATTTTGCATAAGTAATAGCTCACTTCTGCAATGTGAGAGGATTTTTACCCTTAACACAGTCTGAACTGACAAGACACAGATACAGACTTGTGTTAGTCTGTGAGAAAGTGAGGAGGCTGTGAGAGCGAGTCTGTGTTAATGGAGCTGACAGATGGTGGAGGGAACACCTGAAAGTGACAAACTTTCACAATTTCATTTAAATAAATGTCTGTTAAGTCACTTTATCGCCAAATGTGGTAACACGATGGCGATCGAGCCTGCAGCCACTTTTACACAGTGATCACACAGTACTGCTGTTAAGAAGACCTCTCGTTATGCCGCCTTCACTTATTAGTCACTGAATCAAACAAAGCTGCTGTGATGCCGCCCCAGTGTGTGATTTTAGATAGCATGGTGGTATTCCAGAATAAGAGGCGCGTGACGTGCAACACAGCAGCGTCGGCGTCGGTCGCTGTCTATCCCGCTGTGTCTGCTCTCCCTTTTACACAGACGTCAATTCTGCTGTGTGACTACCTTTGCTGCCGGCTTAAAGGCAGAACAACAAGGCCTCCCCATTCTGCATTTGAACCATTTATACAGAGCAGCGAGGAGGAATAAAGGCACAACATTCCCACCTTGAAGCTCAGATCAAGGTTGCTCACAGAATAAAAATGACAATAGTGTGTTTTGGTGCCCCCAGAATTCTGTGACCAGAAACATTAAACCGTATTTACTGTTCCCACCAGTAAATACAGGTGTTGCCAAATCCACCACGACTGAAACCTCCAAACCACTGCTAGTGATATAAAATTCCTTTAAGTATAAACCTGTCATGGTTAAGGAGTCACTGTATTTTGAATATACAATAGGAGAAGAATTATACAGTGGGAGCAGATGATGACAGTATGGGTCGGGGCTTTCCAGACCAAAATACATATTCTGATACTCCAAACGTATTTAATCACCATTGAATACTTTATCTTGCAGTTCAAAGTAAATGCCAAGGCTTTGGGAGATATGGAGCAGTTTTGAAAGCCTGCAACCGCACACTCATGGAAGGTGGACTGTGACTTTAGCTGTCTTGATGTCCCTACACAAGTGCAGATAAGGCTGTCACGAGAGGAAGGTGAACTCAGTTTTTTTTTTTTTTTTTTGAGGGAGGACATATGTTTCTACAAGGACATTTAATGCAAAATCTGTATAGCATGTTCAGAACAAAACCCTTTCCAGCTAAATCCTGTCTCAAAGGCAGCATTAATACTTTAACTCAAGGCTTCTGGCATTCTATAGCTAAACAAGGACCCATATATCAAAGTATGATGAAAATGAATTAGAGAAAAATACAGAAGAGTACACCAGTAAAGTTGGTGATTCATATGAACCAACGTACAATTGTTGAGGAAGAGAAGAACAGCGAAGCCCAGTGTTGATGTGGCCAGCAGGATCAGACAGATGTTGCAGGGTATCATGAAGTAGCGCACCACCAGGGACACCTTGTGCTGGTACCTGCGGTCCCGCTCCGGTGGCGGTGGCGAGGGATAATGGCACCCGCTCATGCTCCACTCCAATGACCCTCTCCCCTCCAGGTTGGAGGAGATGACGGGACGAGGAGGGCGACGAGGGGTGCCCAAAGACCCGTTGGAAAAAATGATGGCGGTGGTATAAGGCCAGAGGATGAAGATGAAAAAAAAATAAAATGCAAAAGGAGATCCGTAATGGTGGGTTTTTCAGCTGAGGTTCCAGCTGTGCGCCGTGGCAGAGCCCTGGGGACTGTTTCCGTTAGAGAATCGCAGCAGCAAGCTTTCAGCAGTTTCCAAGTAACACATTTTCAGAGATAATAACATCCATTTGGGGGAAAGTGGACAGACAGGGGGCCAGAGATGTTGAACTCCTATAGCCCCCCACCTGTCCATGGAACTTCCATTCTGCTTTGCCCAGTGGGAAAAAGACAAACTAATGGGCTTTCAATGTGCGAGTGTGTATGTGTGTGTGTGTGTGTTTTGAAGTGGTTTATACTTACAGTGCAAACATGTGTGTGGATTTAAGTGGGTGGTAATAATGTGTCAGTAAATGTGTGTTAAAGTGCTTTGGGCATGAATGTGTGTGAGATGTGTCTAAATCAGAATTTGGGGTTGTGGGTGTTTTGAATTGTCAGATATCCACACAGAAAACTTCCACAGCAGACTGACAATAAATCCACAAAAGGAATCTCCTCTCCTTTCTTCCCGGTGACCCTGACTTGTAATTAGTCGGACGTGTAAGGGGTCTGGCGACGCCAGCTCCTGCAGGACTCCCCCTCCTTTCTTTGTCACGAGCCTTTACGAAACAAGCCGAGATCTGGTGCTCACCAACATGTGTCACAAGTATTTCCCTAAAAAGCGATGCTGTCAGTTTACCCGTGTCTGCTGCCTGTTGGGGCAGCAGTGCTTAGCTCCTCTCCTGAGCAATGATTTGCCCAGTGCTCCTCTAAATCAGCACAACTGCTTCGTTGTATCTGAAGGACTGACTTCTTTTGCTTATTCTCAGGGAGTTTCTGTCAGGGTGAAGAGATATACGACCACAACATTTAAGTTCCGTCCAAACCCAACGCCGCCGCCGCCGCAGCAACTTGTATCTTCTGTAGCGTGATTAGCTGGATGGCCGGAGAGCAGCTGGTTGCCTCGCTCTAAACCATATGCTCCCGGGATCACAGAGATGATTTTTTTTTCTCCCTTCCCTTCTCCCCAGTGCGCCTGCCACGCCTCCTCGGTTCAATAACCTTTATTCCTGACCAGTCTCATGGAGTCAGTAAGAAACTGCCCCCCCATGGTGAGCTGGGGCCAAAAACAGGTCAGCAAAAGTGACGGAGAGAGGAAAAAGTTGGAGGAGAATGATCGCAATCCTCTACTCGAACCGACAGTGCAGAGCTGTCTCCTCCAAGCAGCTACGGAAGAGCAGCAACACAGAGACAGTCTGGATAAATAAACTCACAGAAAGGAGAAAAACCTGTGTGTGATCAGAAATTAACCAAGAAGCTCGAGGCACAGATTTACTAGGCTTTCTTCCCTCATGTCAGCGCTCTGACAGAGAATCCCTTCCAAATAATGAGAGGAAGAGGTTCTCATTGGATCCTGATCCCTGTAAGCCTTAGGTTGATTTAGCTTCTTCTGTTTCTGTCTTTCAGTAAAGAACTTGTCCTGTCTTTTTCTTTATTTTTCTGGTTTGTCGTCGCTTCTTCAAGCATCCAGTCTCTTGTTCACAACCTCTGGTTGATTTAGTCCAGAGGCGCTCCCTGTGTCCTGGCCACAAGGATTTATACTCCAGCTTTTTCTCCGCGGGGACCCAACATTCACTGGCAGCCAAAACAACAAATTAGGCTCCGGGTATTCATTGCGCGCTTAATCCCCAGGCAGCAGGTAGTGGTCCCAGTGTCAGCACACTCAGTCAGCCAGCTGAAGCAGGGAGGAGTGAGTCAATAAGAGAAGTCAGCGGACAGACACAGCAACAGAGAGACAGCGAGAGAGAGAGGGGAAGTAAACGGGAGGGAGGAGGAGTGTTGGCAAAGGGAAAAAGAGCTCCTGACACTTCGGTCCACCTTTCTGGAGGTTTTTTCAGTGGGGGGTGGGAATGAAGGAGAGAGAGAGAAAAAAAAACAGCAGCGTGTCCCTGGTTTCCCAAACACTCTTCTCCTGAGCGCTCCTCTCTCAGCTCTCAGCCACTGGAACGGATGAGCGCATAATGAGAGAGCGAGAGAGACAGTGCAAGAGAGAGAGAGAGAGAGAGAGAGAGGTGGGGGAGTGGATGAGGGGCTGTCTTTAACAAAGGCAGAGGGGAGGAGGGGTTGGAGTTGGGTGAGGGAACAGGAAAAAAAAAAAACAAGCGAGAATAAAGGCTTTGGGGAATGGGGGGTGGAGGGTGAGCGGGGCAGCAACAGTGCAGCAGCAAAACAAAAGAGGGCCACGGTCTTGGGAGATGTCAACCAACTCCTCCATTTGTTTATAGCCTAATCAAAAGAAAGTCTCTTCCACAAGAGCTGGAGAATTTCCACAAAGATTTAATGAGGCAAACTGAGAGGAGATAGGCAGGAGGAGGGAGGAAAAGAGAAAAACTTAAGTCAATCACTTATTCAGTCTCTCCAAACAGACAAACTGACATGTTTTTGACCGATATGTGCAACCAGTGCAGAAAACTCCCTGTGCATTCCGCTCTAACAAGCCAATACTCAATTAATTAACAATCCCATTTGGATGTTTTTTTTCTGACTTACTTTCATGACAACTAGGAATAGGTTTTTTTCTCCCCCTCCTGCACTAAATAATGTGGCAAAAATGAATATTTAGATCTGGCAAACGATCTGAGGCAGATGCACTCTTATTTATCTATTTCGGAGCATGAAATTTTTTGCCCTTTTTAAAAGCAACGTATTATTGCTCCTCTAATGAGATAATGAGGTCAGAGTAAAGGGGTGGTTACGCCGTGTTTTAGCAAGATCCTGCATCAATATCTACTTTGAACAAAGTCAATGGCAGCAGGCAGCAGATGTAAGGCGGTATCTATCATCAATTATTTACGTTTTTTCACTCTCTCTCTATCTATCTGCGTCTTCATCTCCATCTCTGCTGTTCAACCCCTCCCGGCTTCCCCCACCACTGAGCATTACACAAGTGTGTGCACATACACTGACGGTGATGCACGCAGTGGCTGCATCCACAGAGGAATTGCATGAATGCACACACAATTGCCTTTTTCTGTCTGATAGAAAGTACCACACAAGTACACACGGCAAAATGGCTCCTTCTGTTTGTCTGTCTCTATCTGTCTTAAACCTATAACAAGTTTATACAACTTGGATGCTCTTCCTCTCTCTCTCTCTCTCTCTCTCTCTCACACACACACAGATAGGTGATCTTGCTTCCCCTTCAAAGTCATTTATCTCTTTGGACAGAGTGTTCATTCTCCATGGGGGGACACTAATACCAGGGGAGCCGGGTTTTCAGACTGCCTGCTGAGGGTCAAGAGTTCGCCCCCCCTCATCATCACCAACACCACCCACCCAGAGGTGCCCTCCCCCCTCTTTGCCCTCTTCAGACACGACACCCCAGACAGGCCCCATCAGCTCTCAAATTGCATAACAAAACCTGAATGATGGACTGGCTGAAAAGAAAAAGGAAACAGCTGCAGTCTTATTTTTTGCATTCTTTAGTGTCCCTTTTCAATTCTATCTATAACTGTGTCTTTATCACAATGCTGCTTGTCTCAGTGAAGGAGACATTGAAGTGCTTAAAACAATTACATTGCAGAGAAGTGCGTAATAGCACAACATCACAAGCTGCAACCATGGACAAAGTACCACATTCAACCAGCAGAGGGGGGTGGGGAGCCAGCTCAGTGCTCTGCTCTGCCAGCACGACCCAAATAAAATTTTCTGTCAACATCAAAGCTCAACTGCTTTGATCCATTTTTAATGCCACAAGTATCGTAGAAGGTTAACATCTCTATCCGAAGGCTTTGAGATGGCAATTTCCATTAAAGAGTCAAAGGAGCTGCTCTATTGTTTAATGGTGTGGTAAGGGAAAAAAGTTGATACATGTGTGAGCGTGTGCACGTGTGCTACTATTCATGCAGAGGGGGTAGATATTTGTCTTGTTCAATAAGTGATTGACGATTATGCTTCAGTAAAAAAAGTGTGTGTGTGTGTGTGTGTGTGGGGTGGGGGTGGGTGGGAAAGTGTGTGTGTGTGTTTGTGTGTGTGTGTGTGTGCTATGTGCACACATCCAGGTCTTCTGGCTGACCAGCATTGATCTAATTGATCTGAGAAAAAAACAGCAGCTGCCTTTGCTGAAGGACAATATCTCCTTCAAGCTGAAATAAAATGATTAGCATGTGAAAAAGAGGTGTTACCACTGAGACTTAAATAAATCCGCCAGCATCAAAGGCAGAAACGAGAATTTTTCTCACTCTTTGCATCATCTTTATATGAATCACCTTCATTCATTTTGCATACGAGCTTCATTCACACTGCACCATCGAAAGGTCACGGGTCAGATCACATTTGATGGTGAATCTTATCTACACAGCAGAGCGTTGTATTTAATGGCACTTTATCAGTGTTGCGTCATTTCAGTTGAATGTGTATGTGTTTTCTAATTTAACTAGTTTAAAGCACCAATGCTTCAAAGATTAAATGTTGACACTGAACATTGTTACAATTGTACTGATTCACAGAGCGTAATCTGTCGGAGATGGGACCGATGACTAAGCACCCATGAGATGCATTTCTAGAAAAACTGTATTTTCTGGTTCAGAACTGATGAAATTAAAAACAAAACAAAGTGGTTCAACCTGCTCTGATGACGTTACAGGCCTAGTTTTATGGCTCTATCTCTAACTATTTTAAGCTCACTAACACAGAGCTATCTGGGTTCATGAAATAAGGATGAGCTCTTCAGATGAATCTTTCATCAAATAATCTGTTTGGGAATAAGTGCGTGTAGGGATCTAACACTAAATGTGACAACAAGAGCTTTGTACATTAGGGTGGGTGAGGAAATCTCTGTTGATGAATATACTAACACCCCATTAGAGTGGGATACTGTCTTTATTTCAAAGCAGAAGCTTTCAAAAGTGAAGCTGTTGCCTTCACTGATGGCATTAAAGATCATCCCTCCCTGTTGTCCACTGGAAATGAGGCTTTTAATGATCTTGATGAAAAGAGGGAAGTCTGTTCACATTTAGAGTCGATCTGGAAAACGCAGACACTAGCCTGTCTACCGGATTATTCCACTTTTCATGTACGCCTTATCATTTATGATTCTGTGTTTTACTTTACATACCCATACGTGATGGGAAATCTGCTGAAATTACTGTTATTTCAGCGTTTCAAAAAACATAATTGCCACAGAAATGTTTCTATAATTGGCCACAGCTTCAGCTTTCAGGAACATTAGGCCATGTTGAATTGTTCTTGTGCATCAAGCCATGCAGAGCTGCTACCAGGTGGCCTCTTGTCTTGCTTCCATATTAACTCCAATCACCATAAGTTTGACTTCCGTTACACCATCCAGCAGATTCCCAGACAGCGCCAGCAGGCCTTGGGACCAAGAAATGCTCATTCAGCAACAGTGAGGGAAGGGCCTCTCACAGCTGTGCATGGCTAACAGCATTAACCTCTGCTGAACTGGGATTTAAAAAAAAAGAAAGGAAGGAGAAAGAAGGATTGCAGATAACGAGGGACACAAACAGTGGTTGTTTTGCAATCTACAAACTGTAATCCACACAGAAGTTACTTTCATACTTTAATGTATAAACGATAAGTGTCTTATTTAAGTCAAGTGTTGTGCCACAACAAGTATTAAAAGTAGTGTGAAAGTCTACTGAGGGGATTGACACTAATCTTCAATTTTATATTTCAATAGTGGTGGTAAAGAACAATGTCTGAACTGGGTGTTCAGACCAGTGAAAGATACACAAGTTTATAAGACAGGTTTTCCAACTCCAACTTTCTAAGGTTATAACACTACATTGATCTCAATATATACAGTCATTTTATTTTCATTATAAAGTACAGTGCTAGAAATGAGCACTCCATTGTATTTGTTTGACATTACAGAAGCTGCCTGAGTCATGTTGTGTTGTGTCACGCTGTATTGATAGAAAGGTTAAACTTTGTTGTCTGACGTCCTTGTGTTATTATGCACAACTTCGTCACAACATAACCTGACATCACTTTAGTGAGTTTTCAGCTTGGTTGGGATGTGGTGTCCGTGAAGGTCGTAGCATGTCTCACATAACTTTTATACTTACCAGACAGTTCCCTGAGCTCTTATGGTGGAATCCACTGGAATACAATGTTATATTTTATTATATTTCTCTATTGATTTATTGATTTATTTTTATCAGGGGGACAAAAACTCGTAACAGTTCACCATGTCTTCATGGAATTATACTTCACCCAAACTGGTGGAGAAATCTGATGTCTATAGGGGAATCTTTCAAGTTTTCACAGACCAGTTGCAAGCACCTGTGCAGCATCAGTTTAACTGTGGTCTGACAATACTGACTATGTTTTTTATATAATAATTCAAAATTCTGCATTCGTGCCAACATTATATCTGACTCAGGGGCTGATGATTGTGCAGCAATGATGCAAATTTGAATTTGAGTTCCCACACTGGGTGGGCTCCACGCATTGTGATTCAAAATATGACATCCTGCCCAGTATTTAGTGTTAACTAACTAACACGATGATGTTAAAAGAAGTGAAACATAGCTGATAGTTGAACATGAATGTTTATTTATTCATGGGTCACAGCACCTTTGTCAACCAGAAATCTGGCAGTTATTGTAAAGACCATTGGTTGTATGTGCATTTTGTCTCTGTTTAGGACACTAACTGATCTAACAGCTGATGCTGTTTAGTTATCTACAGGGGACACAACAGTCAATATGATCCACCTGTCCACACTTCTGGCCACATTAGCCTCTTCCCACCCCATGCTGCCATGACCTCCTCTTTCACTTTACTCTGAGCCAGGTCTTAGCCCGGGGCTTCATCCAGAACCTGTCCACAGCAAGACATCCAACTCCCTCTCGTTCTCTGAGGATGGTATTCATCGCCTCAGGGCTCATCTGGAGCCAGAAGATTCCGACTACTACCCCCCACCCCCACCCACACCCTCCACACTCCTCTTTCCTTATAAGTGAAGAAGAACTCATTCAGGAAGGAGCAACTTGTTATTAGTCATCTCTGATTTTCTAGCCAGCTCCTCCTGCACATCAACACCCGCAACAATAATGATTCCAGGATGTAATAATGTTCCTGCTCCACTCCACAGTCTTCAGTACCAACAATTTTTCCTTTATAGCCATGGAGGAAATTATTCCAATGGACCGGCACAGGCAGGCAAATAATGAGAGCAACAGAGTGAAATGGAAAAAAAAAAAGGAGAGTGACTGAGAGGAAAAAAGTGGGAACGGGAGAAAGAGAACAACCTGAGAGCTTGGCCACTGTGGGCAGAGCAAGTGGAGGGTGACACTTCCATGTGGCTGGCATATGGAGCCAATTGTGGCAGCAGCACAGGAAGGCTGGGAGCAGGGAATCAGAGGAGTGGCTGGCTCTGATATCCTTTATCCAGGAACGGAAGGGCCGATGAAGCTGAAGGATGACACAGATGTCAGTCTCTGGCCAAGTCAGCCATCTGTCACGGGGAACTGGCCAAGTCACACTGGCCCCATCAAGTGTAGAGAGCCACAGGAGACTTGTGATGACCAGTCATTACGATTTGGGAGCTGTCCTTTCAACAGCATCTTATCGTGCACAGGTGTGAACAGAGGACAGATAAACCTACAGGTAAAGCTGACTGTGCAAAACTGTCAGAAAGTTGGCAGTAGACGTTCAGCTTATTCGGCTCTCTTCTTCCTTGATTTGATAACTTGTGAGAAACTTTATGAGGATAATCTGTGTTCTGTTTTATTCACAACAATATAACCAATTTTTTCATATGCATGTTTTTAACCACAAACAGCCGATCCATACACGCTAGCTGTATAGCAAGATACAGTGTGTGGAGTGTTTGTTTTTGTGTGATTTTCTTTCTTTACTAACTGGGGTCATAAAGCCTCTGGATACACACTCATTTTACTACACACACTTATTACTACAACTGTCAGTGTGAATTTATGTCCACTTTATAGCTATGTAAATAGAAAGCATATCTTCCAGTATCACTCCTTATAACCACAGATATGAAGGAGTCTCTTAGGAGTCTCTCTGGACTGTTTGACTAGCGATTGTGGAGGAGATGCCTTAGTCTCTGTTCAACACTAACACACCACAACTGTAGAGTCATGTAAATTACGTCTGCAGATAACAGGACTGTGAGGAAGTTAGAGTTGTACATGGTGAGGGAGAGAGGTGAGGGGAGGCCCTTGCAGTGCTACTTTGCTGCTGAAAACCTATTCAGACACACATACCAGAAGCTGTGGCCTATCTGTCAGGCAGTCAGTGATCCTGCCGGTTGTGGAGGCGTCTACCTGCATTTTCTGGAGCTTCTCACTCAGCAGGACACACTGGATTGCCTTAACGCAGCAGAGAAGTCAAAGAACATGATTCTCACACTAGGTGGATTGATGATGGCGGTGTTGACTCTAGTAGGAGAGGTGATAGACACACTGCAGCAGGACTACAGAGGTGCTCACCTGAGGTCTGTGATGTGCTTTCTGCCAAATCAGTACTGAATCTGAAGTGCTGCGCTGGCACCAATCAAAAAACGTTCAGCTATGGACAGATTTGAGAAAACTTAGAAGAAGTAGTGAGTAGTACAAGGAAGGAAATGTAGTGTGGGAGTCATGATAATGAATTTTCACTGAAGTGAAAGATACGGTAAGAGATATATCAAAAGCTGACAATGATAAAACCATGGGAATACAGTGCTGTCCACAGAGGAACGATGCCAATACAGAAAGCAACAGATTCTTTAACATTTCTTGTAAATAAAAGGTTTGAGCTATTTAATGAGCACCGTGGAAGTGGAACATTGTCGTTATGTACACAGACTTCAACTAGAAATTTTCTATTTTAGATTCCATCTTCATCAAAGGATTTACGTACTTTACAGTGAATCCCTTGTGTTCGACATCAATAATCCTGCTTTTTTCACTGAAAATATAATTACTGTTGCCTTTACTTTGTTTAACTACAGCATGACAGATCAGCATATATCGCTGTGACATATACATACTGTACACAAGCCAATTTAACTGATAGGCTTTCTGGCATCATGGTTGACAGTGACAACCCATTATACACTGGGTCCCTCTCATTTGCATTTACAGTAATGAACCTCCTCTCCTCCATTCCACTTCTCTTTCTTTTTCTTTTCTCTGAGCCCATCACTGGCTGCTGGCTTCACATCGAGCTGGATCTTTACAGATAGAGGGCAGAGAGGGAATATTAATTGGCGAGCAATACCCCCTTGTTGAGACACAGCCCATAACTGAAACAGCTATAAATTATTTATATGCCTAATCAGACGGCATGTGCTCAAGTTATTCTCTCAAACAAGACAGCTTCTGTGCTATTCCAATTCCTTTTGATAGGAGTGCAGCCAGACGAGGCTGTGTGCTGGAAGTAGAAGCCTAATGAAAATATGGTGCCACAATGACGAAATAGCTGTTTTCTGGCTGCAATCACGGTCAGGAGAATGAATGTCCTGCTTAGCACCAGGTATTGAAATGCATCCTGTGTTCAGTGGGTTTCATTCTGCTACAACTAAAGCTGATAACTTGCAGGTGTGAATTCATGCATGGCACACTAACTATTAACAAGCAGGTGTGAATAAAATCACAGAGATCTGTGGAGAATGCATACAGCGATCAGAAAATGAGAAACGAAAATATTTGCGAAAGGATCCAACCAGGAGCTGTAGACAATTTGGACCGGTGACAGGTTTTAAAGTGTTTCACAGTAGAGCATTAAATTAAGCCATTTAATCGGTACATTTAATGACAAAACTCAGTATTTTATTTAAATCTGATAGCTCCTATTGACGGAGCAGCATCATTTGTCTGTTGATCAATCAAGTTAAAAATCTATTCTAGGATGTGAAAATGTTACAGTTAAGATTTGGTAAAGATTAATCTTGGTTAGCTTTATGGAAAAATTATGGTTTAGTTAAAAGACAGTCATTGTCATGGTTTAAAAAAATAACCCTGACTGTCAGCTGGAAACAGAAAGCAAACAGCTGTTCCTCATATTAAAGTAAAAATGCTGAAATGACTAATACTTCTTGGGAGGACAGACTCGATTAATCCTTCGAGTTATTGAAGTCAGTATAAATTGATCTTTTGGACTTTTGGACTGAACAAGCAATTTTAAAGTGTAACTTTGGGCTCTGAGTATTGTTCTCAATCATTTCTGACGTTTTTAGACTCATTTTAAAACAAACAGGGCTCTATATCACGTCTTAATACGAGGCTAATACATGTTTGGACAATATTATATTTAGCCATCATTCTACAACAATTTTGTTGTAAAAATGTGTCATCTTTTGTTTGTTTTGTGAAAAAAGAGTCTTAAGAAAAAAATATGTTCACATTTTTCAAAGTAAGATATAAAAAAGAGCAAGTAAATAGTGTGGTTTTAGCATCGGCACAGAAACTCAGACAATACCCAGCACTGCAGATGAATTGAACATGAGTCATCACTAGTCACACTCCTAATTTAAACATCTTAGCACCACAGTCTTGACACGAGGTAGATGCTAATCATTTCACACAACACTACTGGTGTTAGCATTCAGCTGGAGCAGCAAAAGTAAACAGGCATTGGCTGCTCTGTTACACTGTGACATGAGGTTAGCAAGGTCAGTGATGTCATAGGTGATTTGGAGTTAAAAGGAAACTAAAGGCAGTGGAGAACAGTCGTCAGACTCCTCAGCTGGCTGACAGACAGCAATATACCCTCCTGTAACCCTCAGACTGGCTGTCTGTCAACCACAAGTCTTTAGCTGCCTCTTCTCCAGCCACATAATGCTGAGAGACTTTGAAAGACAAACATTCATATAACATACAGCCAGTCCAATGACATGGCATTCACACACTTGCTACACAAAATTCAAATGGAGACAGACAGAAACATATCCTCCTTTAAATGCCACAAGGTGCTGGAGGGTTAAAATAAATGGACTGCTAAAAAAACAGTTTGTCCAACTGATGTTTTATAATTTCTTCTTTAAAAGAAAAAAAATGATTAAAAAAAGCTCTGGCAAAGCAACAGCACAGAGATTTCTGCAAGGGCCAGTTTAAAGGCTTTTTGATGTTTCACGACCTTCCTTTTAACCGTTCACAGCTAAAAAGTAATTTACCTCACTCACCAACACTGTGATGAGCTGGAAAACTCAACTGCAAACTTCTGCTCTGGCAAACACCATGTCTGCTAAAGTGTCCTTGAGCAAGGCTCCATTCAGCCTCTGATGCTGCCCTGTGGCTGAGCCTGACCTCTGACCTCCATCTTTAAGGAGACAAGAGAATTTCTCCACAGGGATCAATAAAGTATCACTCTTTCTGACGTCGGGTCACAGCAGAAAAACCTCAATCTTCCCTGGTTATTGGCCTCAATTTGAGCTTCTGAGATAAAGGTGGCGGTAGAGTGCATTCTCACAGAGCAAAGCAGATTTGAAAAACATTACATCAGTTCAACTTGTTTTAAAGCATTTGTCCTGCTTTAAAAGTGGCTTGTGGTTAGAACTGTACTGCTCTACTCTCAGATAGTTGAGGGTTTGAAACCGTTCTGTGGGAAGGTCAAACAGAACGTTCTCCTCATTCATATATTTCCTCTGGATTTGCTCATACCCTGCACAGCTTCTGGTTGCTGGAGACTGACAGTGGCCCACTGGTAAAAAAAAATGCTTGTGAATGTGTAAGCTCCTCAATACATAAAGAGCCTGTTAAGACTGTTTCCTTATTTTTCTCCCATGTGCCCTTGAGTCTGAATAAGCAGGTGTAGAGAAATAATAGATGGATGGATCTTGCTATTCCAGACATGCTAAGTGATAAAAATACAGTCATATATAGGGGTACATAACCCAAAATAAATGTAAATCAATAAAGAAGGCAAATATGCATTTTTCTGAATCCCAAATGAAACATGTCTGCCTGTGTGTAGAGATGTCCTTCTGTCATGGCCTTTTCTCTTCATCTTCATCAGTTTGTGCAGAACAGCCAAGACTCAATCACAGCAGGAGTGGTATGTGCCGATGTGTCAACTCGTCTGTCATCCAGAAGTGGCGGGGGTGGAGTCAGGGGGTGGGAGGGTGGGGTGAAAGAGGAAAGGAGGCAGTGGACATGGTTTTCGCAAGCAAACGCATGACAATGATGAGCTTGGCGTGTCGCCGAGGCAACAAGCAGCCTCATCCATTATTCATCTGGGTAACAAACTGATAAACGAGGTAAATGAAGAGGAACAACGGCAGCGAAAATCATGCCGACCGACCGAAAAAGACATTTAGAAGCTGGCGGCACCACTGGCATCCTGAGGCGCATATTAATCTGCGACGTAAACAACAAGGTCTGGACACAGGGTCACAGCAAAGCCGCTCTCATCCTTGAGAAGAGTTGTGTGGAGAAACTCTACATTCTCTCCACAAAATTGGATTTTTTTTTCTATAGGAAGAGGCACTCGATCAAATCAACGATGATGTACAGATGTTACAGCAACACTTGGCATCTCTGCATCAACACATGTTAAGTGGCTACTTCTTACATTGTCAGTCACCCACCTTCCACGTGCATCCAGCACAGCAGTCTCTAGACCAGACACTTTCCACCATCAGAAAACAGACTAATCCCTTTGCAGCACAAGCTAAGTGCTAGACAGTTGCATCAGTCTACCAGCACAGGTACAGAGAGCATAAATGATATCCTGGGTCTCACATGTCATGCCAAATTCATGCAACACGATCTGTACACGACAGCAGGGGGATGAATTATTGCCCTGTTGCTACGGTAACACTTCGCATGCAGAAAATACCATGCCGTGGTTTGAAAAATGTTGATTTGTGAGATTTCATTTTGAAAACCATTCTAGTGGCAGCAATGAGAGAAAAAAGGTTGAAGGAGAAGGAAAAGAGAGGAAGAGAAAGAATAGAGATTCAAATACAGTGAAAAAAGTGAGAGGGAGAAGAAGAGAAACAAGACAAGACTTCACTCAAAGCAAATTACAGCACTGCTTTAGACAATCTGGGTCACTTCTGTCACTGTATTTCTATAAGGCGAGCAGAAACACCTCATCTGCCATTCATTTCATTTCCATTCGAACACCTGCAAGCAATTTGCATTCTGTCAGTTTTACCTCTCCCTTTCATTTCTCCGCATGCCACAACATTTCCTGAATGACAACACACCGGCAATTTCTGCACTAGCATAGCATGGGCCAGGAAGCAACACCACCTGCATCCAAAGCAGGAGGAAATGGTGCCTTTTTCCAATCTTGTCTTCCCTTTTCTTTCTTCAGTCCTCCACCCAGTCCCAGTCCTCCTCTCAGGTTTCCACCAAAAAACCCCCACCCACCTCCTCCCACCCTCTTGATCAAATCCAGATCTTTGCCATCTGACCCTTAAGAGCCCTCGCAGGGCCCGATGACTCCCAAGGGACCTGAGGTCGGATCGTATGTCTCGCCTTTCCACAGCAACAAATGAACCAGGCACTCAATAGCTCATCTGATTGGCTGTCATGAAATCCATGCCATCATTCCCAATAATGGAGCACCACAGGGCCCACAGCACCTTCATATATAGGCACATTATACTGTAGCAAGCATGCAGCTGTGCAGATCCAGGCAAGTTTCATCAAGTTAAATCTAACTGTTATTTTGTTGTTTTGCTGACTTCTTTTTGCCAGATCCAGCTCGAATGAAGAACAAGCCCAATTTCGCCACTGGGAATGAATGCGAAAAACAACTCAAGTCTAAAGGAGAGTACCTCTGCTCGTCTGGGCTGAAATACAGCACGGCAAGAAAAATATCTGAAGACTGGAAAAAAAAAAAAAAATGAATTTTAGGTATACAGGCTGTAGTTCTTTAAATGCTATAAACTGAGATATTCACAATGCATCCATATTCATGACATTTTTAATAAGCACTGAGCAATTATTGAATACTGGTAGCCCCAAAATGTCAGACAGATGAAAGTGTTTTTAAATTTTGAGAATTATGAACCTGCAGCATTTGATGTTTACCGATCAGGCCAGTCAGTAAAGCTTTACACCAAAGACTATAAGAGATGAGGATCTAACACTGGAGCACTTGCCCACTGCTGTTTGCAAAACAGGATTTCACTCCAGTGGTAATCCTTTTAAACTTTCCATTTTGAAGATTGCAGTTTTTTGGAAAGTGATGTCTTTCCTTTTCTGTGAATGTATTTCGATAACATTCCTTTTTTTGTCTGCTCAGCCTTGGCGGCTAATGCTAGCTACAACCTACTTAACCAAACGTGAGTTATTTAAAACAGTAAATAAACAGAGTCATTATACTGATTCATGCATATTAAAGTGCTTTGTTAAAGTTATGATGATGCTGCAACTGACAAATATGTGTATTATCTTTTTGTTTTGTTGATTTTATCAGTTTATCATTTACTCCAAAAAATTCCACAAAATAGTAAAACACAGTCATTTCCTACACTACATATTTCCTACATATCCTACACTAAGAGCTAACCAGCTGCTGGCAACAGCTTCGCATTTATTATACAATTCTTATGAGGTAAATTTCCAAAAATGTCAAACTATTCCTGCAAGATAAAACTATCTAATGATTAGAAAAAGTAATCCTAACTCGGTTACTAGTTTTTTGAGTTTGTAACCACATCTCGTAGAGAATTGAGAATGGCAAACCCCTTAAGTGGAGAGATGGGGAGAGGGAGAGAGAGATCATCAGAGCCATTACCGCGTGATAAATGATTTGCTAGCTGGTGAGTTGCCTGGAGGGAGATAGTGGGGTAGAATGTGTGTTGTGTGTGTGTGTGTGTGGGTGGGTGAGTGGTTGGGGGAGTGAAGGGGGGGTTAAACATGCGGCTTACTTCTACCAAGATCCCTTGGCACCCACGTCCTGCTAATGCAATCTGCTTCATTACAACCAGGAAGGCAGGTTGAAGGCACACACACAAACACACACACACACACACACACTGAAATCCAACTGTATGAATTCACATTTTCTGTCTTTTTCTCAAACACACACATGCACTATGCACACTTTCTGTCACACAATCAAACTTCTACACACACACACACACACACACACACTGCAGGCAATCACATCTCAGGGGAAAAGAAGTTGGAGCCAGGGCCGAGCACAGAGGAGGAGGAGGCAAATTAGTGCAGAGTTGAAAGAGCAGAGTGGTAGACGGAGAGAGAGAGGGAGAGAGAGAGATTGGGGGGAGGTTAGAACAGGCCAGGATGGTGGAATATACTATCAGGGGAGAGAGGAAGTGTGAGTTTTGAAGATAGCAAAAGGGAGAGAGGTGTGAGAAGAGGGAGAGAGAGTGATGCTAAAAAGATCCAGGTACAGTAAGTAAAAAAGATATTAGATGTGAAGAGATTGGAAAGGATGAAATAACAGAGAGAGAGAGAAAGAGAGATGAAAACACATGAGAGCTGGAAATGCAGCAAGGAGTAAAAAGAGAGAGAGAAAGGAAGAGACAGCAAGAGGGTAATGGCTGGTGGGAAAGGTGCGAGCAGCTCCTGCCAAGATACAGCCAGAACCGAGAAGGGAAAAGAGGGAGAGAAATTGAGCAACGTAACCCTCAAGACCCCACTGTCTGCAGGAGAGTGGTGTCTGTACGCTGATGTGTGCATGTGTGTGTCTACATGGTTGTATGTTGCACGCAGCGCTGGCAGCTCTGAGAGCTGGTGTCAGGCTCCTCGGCTTCGCCGTAGCTAAAATTGGGAGGGAGGGATTTCTGGTGCGATAGGCCCCAGGGGAGCTCCTCATGCAGGGCTAAGACAGCCTGCTTGTCTGTCCAGCTGGCTCCAACCTCTGGATGAGGCGCCAGGAAGTAAGACACAGCTGGATGAGCCCTGGCTCAGAGTCTCAGCACCAAACCACCATGCAAGCCAACATACATCCTGAGGTTAAAAGGTAACAAACAGGTGGAAGTATGAAGAAAGTGAATGCATGCGTTATGTGGAGCGTGGTCCCTCTCTTCAATGTCTACTGTGCCTCACAGCAACCAGTCCTCTGCATCATTCTCTGACATGTTTTAGGCTTCATCAGTTCATCAAAACAAAATATTATTTTGCAAAAATAAACAAAATCTATATCTAAGAACTAACATTATATTGGTTGTTGATCCATCTGTGGGGATATTTGAATGAAATACATTAAAATTCAACTCAAACCAAAGTCTCAACATAAGACAAGAAACCAAGGCCAGTTATGAAGCCTAACACTTAGTTCTCTGATACCGTACTGACCTTTTTCCATCATAAGTTCACCTTCTTCATCTTCCACAACTGTGTGTTGTCAAGGCTGGATTAACAATGATCCATTGTTAAGGTGTGAAGAAAGCGCAAAGAAACATGACCATAAATCTAAAGATCTCCTGAAATAACCATCTGCTGAACCGTCATTCAGATTTTGTCGGAAAAACAAACAGTTCAGTGTGGAAGTATCATAGCTATTCTAAATAGCTATGATAATTTATGATATTGTGTTCATTGTTCCATCAGTGGCAGCACTAGCTGTATTAAACGTAATATAACGTAATGTTTTCAGATATTTAACACCAATATAACACGGCCTGAAAAGCCCAGATGTCTGACCTTGGCTCAAAGCAGAATTTGGCTTCAAAGCCCAAAGAGCTGATGATGCAAGACATAACGTCAAGTAAGCTTGATCATCCCCTCAGCAGAGTTTATCTTTGCTCAGTCCCATATCCCCAGGTCAATAATGTTGACTCATCGGCCAGCCGATCTTCAATTGTGGATAAAGCACACTGTAGCCCTTCAGCTTCTGCTTTTGCTCCGTAAAAAAAAAAAAAAAAAACAAAGCAAATGACCCAGAGGACTGATCAAGCCCAAGAAACACAAAGGCAGATGCTTACGATAAAGCTCTATTCACATAGATGACTGCATATTTTCTTGTGGCACTTTTCCATCAAAAACTCACAAAAATCGCATTGGCATTTATCCTGAAGGATAAGACTTGAAGGAGGGATTAACAAGGCCATGATTTGTAGGTGGAAGGACCGAGGCTGCTGCCGATGAAAAGAAAGAGAAATGATTCAGGCACTCTTGCCCTTTAAAATCATTCTTTTTCTCTAGTGATTCTGGCTTTGCTCTTTCCTTGCATCGCTCTCCATCTTATCGATCAGGAAATCAGCTGCCTAATAGACAGGTAGTGCTCAGCGCTGAGCGGGAAAGCTTGGGGCAAAAGAGTCACAGAAACGGTCCAGAATATTGAAATGGACAATTAAAGTACTCCTTCTTGGAAGACAGACAGCAGAAGGACAGCCTGGGAGTCACACAGCTTTCTCCAGGAGAAGGGGGGGCATTATTGTCTCTCTGAGACCAGAGGGTGCTCAAAATAATTCACCTGAAAATCAATTTCCATCACATCTATTACAGACCACCGACAGACCAAGAAAGAAAGAGAACAAGGGAGACACACCAACAAAGAGTCTTATTTCCCATTTTTACCCTTGTTGTGTTTTTTTTCCCTCTTTCACCATTTCCACAGCAGAATGCCCTGGCCACAAAAAGACATCTGCAGTCGATCATGATAAACAGTCTGCATCTCTCCCATTTGTTTTCCTAAAAACCACAGAGCTGCATGAGCAAAATCTGCAACTGGCATAGCTACATGAAGTGCTCTCTGCATTGAATCATCTTGTCAGGAGATACAAATTCTGAAGACATACATTGGTTTTGACATTTCTGGAGTGCAGCTGCTGATAAATTTATGCCGATGTCTTTAATGACACTAAAATTTTATCTACAAATGCGCTCATTTTGTTAGATAAAATACAAAATGAGGCTGAGATCGAACAGAGAAACTGGAGATACTGGATTTTTTCCCATGAATTATTCTCGTTAGGGGGCAAAAGCCTTGGATGGAGCATTTAGACCTTCAGTTAACAATAAAATTCTTCTCTGAAACTCAAACTAATGACATTCAAAAACTACTACTACATAAATGCTCACTGATGGCCAAGAGCAGTCAGCATAATACCACAAGTGCAGAATGCTGTTTTCTTTTTCGCCAAAATAAAAGCAGGTCATAAAATATATCCCCATTATTCAACCGAAGTGGAGTGGTTGATTGAAGGGAGAGAGTACAAAGAGGTTTGCCACTTGTCTAAAACCTAAAGGGCTCCTCTTATTTTTTACAAGAGCACAGCCCACCGTCCCTCATACTCCATCCAAACCACCAATTTATCTAGTTTTCTCCTGCTGGGTCCTCATTATCAACCAAAGAAAACAGTGCTGATGTGTGTATATGTGGAGAGAACTGCTAGATGGGAGCAGAGGATATGAAACGGAGGGAGGAGAAGTGATGAGAATGACTGAAGTGGGGGGCTGTCAGCGTTTGTAGGTCAGCGTAAATGTTTAATGCTTTATGCTGATGAGCTGACGCTCTATCTATCTCTCTGCTTCTCGGAAAGATGCACTCAGGGTGCCCGTCGATCTTCACCGCTATTCACACAAAAACGATTCCCACACATTTGCAGGCATAAGCCACATGATCCTTGAGCCCCTGCTTATATTCTCCCTAACATCTCGGCATGCCAATTAAGCAGGTATGTGACAAGATGGCCAAAAGTGCCAATTAGGCCAATCTACCTCTGCTACATGTCCCCTTATACACACACCTCCCCATCGTTTTCCCAGCAGCAGCTCTTACCTTTCTCTCCCTACTGGCCCTTAATGGATTTCCATGCCTCTATCTCTCTTTCAGCACTCTCGTTTTCCCCAGTTACATCACAGTAGTCAGTCCAAATAATGTAACTTTAATAGGCCCACTTTAACATTCAGTCCAAATGCAACAATAGATGTTTCTCCTTTGAGCATGCATAATTATTTACCCTGGAGTAGACATCATAATTGAAAGGGTCTGATAAAAATGTTGCCTTGTTACATGCACTATATTAAGAAACTGGGAGATGGATTAGTGTTACACGACAGGGAGAGGAAAAAACACACACACATACACACAAATCAGTTTGCAAGGTTTACCAAAGAAACCCCATAATGGTCTGTTTATCTTATCAATTAGTGAACCATAATCTTCTTTGAAATGAGAAATGGGGTTTGCCACAGGGCACAATTACCTCATAAATAAGGCACATTGCTAAATAAATCCCAAAACCAAGTTATTCAATTTACCATTCAATGGATTATGGTTTAATTTCAGTGATAATGGGAGTCGACACATGAGGAAATTAAAATGAAGAACTTGAAATTTTGTGAGTCTTCTCGAAATGACCCTCAAGGTTGGTGGAGAATCAGATTGGGGAATTATTCAACAGTACACTGTTGTCACCCAGACAAATAGAGTTTAGTTTTGAAAACAGAATAAAAGCCAAAGGGCACAGTTTGCCATTTTTTCCGTCTGATCAGTAATCATTTCAAACACTAGTGCAGTTCCGTACGCATTATTTTCAACACATAGTCATTAAGGATTCAGTGGAAGCCTGGCTGTTAATGGCTTTTAGATGCTGGCTCCCACACCCTACTTGATGGGGCATGCTTTCCATTAAAGTGAAAGTATTTTGGATGCTTACAGTTCGATCATAAAGCCCCATATGTTGCATTGTTTTTTTTTTTATGGCTCTGTCGCACACAAGCCTCCTCGCTGTAACAGTGTGGGGTAACAGCGCTGCGTGAAAGCCAAAGTGTCAAAATCAAAATTCATCATTGTCATTGATGGTAATTGGTACTGAAAAAGGAATGGAAAAGCATTCACTGTAATACCGGGGTGATTAAAGGCATCACACATGTAGGCATACGCACAGTCTGTTACTTTTCTTACGTAGGTTTTCAACCACTATAGCCTTATTATTATTGTTCAAATGTCAAAGATGATCAATTTCATTCTGTTAACACAGAATACAGTCTGTACGGAGCAGTGAAGCATGTTTTGACACTGTGGTGTTTGTGTGGAGGTTTAATGGCATACTGAGGGCTCCAGCTCTTCTTGGTGTGACAAACAAGACAAAACTGGGTGCTCTACGCTGGGTGTGGCCTGGTTTCATACAACAGCCCCCTGTGGCTCAGTGCCTAAGGAGAAGGTCTCTGTATGGATGAATGGATGGCTGGAGTATTGGGGACAGTAAAGTGGTTCCAGGGTGAGTCAGGGATGGCAATGTGGAGCTGGAGGACTGACAGAGGTAAAGCAGACAGGACAGTTGCATGTGGTCAATCTGGGTTATTACTCGGTGAGGAAAAATATCTAAAAAAAACCCATCTCAGGCAGACAAAGATATATATACATATGCAATCTATCCGCTGATCATCCACTGATCAGCACCATTCATCCTATACATCACCAAGACACTGGCATCTTATTTCAGAACTGACCCATCCACCTTATGATCAAATGTTAATTAACATTTGATCATTTCCTCTGTCAACATATTAACCTCACAACAAAAGTCCCTGTTGGTCATGTGAAAAACAAAAACTAGAGTTAAAGAGAAAACAAAATCTATTTATTAGTCTGACATTGGCATATAGAACTGTCTACAGCAGAGGTGTCAAAATCATTCCACAAAGGGCCGTGTGGCTGCAGGTTTTTGTTCCAACCAAGCAGCAGCACAGCAGACTTGATTCATTTAATTAACTGATCTCAGTCTTCACACAGTTGATTGGTCAAACTGTGTGATCTTGACTGGTTGGAACAAAAACCTGCAGCAACATGGCCCTTTGTGGAATGAGTTTGACACCTCTGGTCTACAGGATAAGTCACTTCATATCACACTCATATTAATTTATATAAAATGGTATATTGGTGAAATGACTTTTATTTTTACTCTAACTTACGTTAACCACCCTGAGTGATTGTAATTTCTTCATAATAATTTCAAATAAATGTAATTCCAATCATAATAGTTGTTGACAGAACAAATGTGCCCCCAATCTAGTGCCTCTCTTAACGCTTTTAGCCTCCCTTTGTAAATCCGCAGTTGACATCATTGCTTTCCACCCCCATTTTTCTTCAGCAAAGGTCTATGAATGTAACACCACAGCCCCACATGAGGGGCAGACCTGCTAATGGAGACCTCACCCCACTTCTGTCCCATGGGGCTGTCTGTCCTGAAGAGGAAATGGAGGTGACGGGGGGTGGTAGGCTTTGGCAGGAGAGTAGTGTGTGGGTGTGTGTTGTGATGGTGCGGGGCATCATAAGAATTCTG
Organism: Polydactylus sextarius; assembly: GCA_016801845.1. Taxonomy (NCBI): domain Eukaryota; kingdom Metazoa; phylum Chordata; class Actinopteri; family Polynemidae; genus Polydactylus; species Polydactylus sextarius. Next base: position 23,333,640 of record CM028909.1, on the reverse strand, counting down.
GGTCAGAGACTCGGCACTGGCCTCTTAATCTGAAGATGGACGGGGTGGGGTGTGGGGCTGCATGCACACAAACACGTACACACCAGATGGGACACCCCCCATCCACATTTACCTACTTAGCAAGCCCCTGGGCACAAACACACACACACACACACACACACACACAAACATACACTCTTATCCGTTCATAGCAGCCCTCTGCACATACAGTAGGTGCGATCATGGGTGAAAGAGATTATATTACCATAACCTAGATATTGTAACCCCCAATGACCTACTGGGTTACGATGGAAGCACTGCCCTTGGCAACACAATAGTCCCAGTAGCTCATCACAGTGTCGAAGCAGACTTTGCACTGGCTACTCAGTCATAAGAATGACAAGAGCTGATGCAACAGCAGCTCAAATGATAAATTAGATATGAATATGAATATGCATGAACCACTGCCTTCCCTTTCATGGTTTTCTTTCCCGTTTTCTTCTCCCCTCAATGATTGGGGTGTATATATGATGTGCTCATAATATTTCTGGTTCAAATCCATCTCAAAGCCTCCCCCCCTCTCATTTCTCATTCCTGTCACTCGGCTTTGTTTTTCTTTCTAAAGAGCAGATGCACCATAAAAAACATCATTAAAATAAAATACCTCTCTGACAGCATATTTTGCCTGAGTTGCAGTTGTTTTTCATATGAAAAGTAGGAGTTTGAATAGTAATGTCCTCAGTGTACTCTGCTTCTATTATGTGAGGCCCTGATGAGCGTGACCCCAGAGAAGAGGAGGAAAGGGCTGAGCCTAAGGTTCGGACATTTCAGACACATGGACAAGGAGGCGATCAGCTGGTGGAGCCACCTCCCTGCTCCTTGTACTCTGTGTTGGAGCACTTGCATCCCCTAGTGTACCCTCTTGTCCTTGCAGCCTGATTTTGTAAGACTCTGGAATGCAAAATCCTCTCCTTTTGTCACAGAGCACAGAGCAGTAAAAACATAGTTTACAACAAAAATAAATCTATTGTCCAATCGATGATGAATATGTTTATTTCAAACAAACTGAAAGAGGAATGAGTTACTCCCCCTGTGGCTGGTAGTGGTTAAGTAACTACATGATGCAGTTTCCTAGCTTAGGCACTCACAATCTCACTGCTGCTTGAACAAAAAAGTTTTCCTTGAAAGAGAAAACACAGAATAAAATGAGAAAACAAAAATCCAGACAAAAACAAGCACAGTGTGGAAAAGAAAAGAGGAGTCTGGCAGTACCTGTGACCCCAATACACACATACACATTCAAGGCAATAGCATTGCTCTCTCAATAAATGTTTCCAAGTGTTATTTTCCATCTCTTTCTAGCTATGTCGACTCAATTGTTGGCAACCTTCAGTGTTGTGGACAGGATACAATAGATTGGTTGCGAGGACAAAACTGGACATTTCAACATAAACTGTTGGGCTTTTTTTTACCAAGTGAACAATGAAAAACTAATTTCAACTCACCTTCTATGTACAAACTGTGGTGGTGAACTACAGCAAAAGACCTACAGTCCTAAATGCAAACGCACAAGAACCAGAAGTCTGGACTACATGAAACATCTAACCCCACTTCCCTCATATCTGTGATCACTTCAATGCAAGCTTTAATGGTTAAGGTGGCAGCATACTGACAGAGCAGACATTCACTGTACACTGTGCGATGAGCAGCCATGAGATGGCAGTAGATGCAAACAGTAGCCCTTTTCAACCCACTATGAGCTTCAGGAAAAACTACATTTCTCTACAGGTAGGAGAGGAGACTTCAAGCCACGTTGATTCTCTGCATCAACATGACAGATGTAGTAATAAATAAGAAGGAAAACACATAAAGTTCATTAACTGAGTGCAACTGTCAACATACTGTATGTGCTGTAAACTAGATCTATTACAGTCTAAGTCAGTGGTCGATATTAGGATATATTTTCCCCTCAAAAGACCATATATTTTGTAATATCTACAACAGATAATTCATCAAAATATTTACATCGAAAACAAATAAATTCTATTCTAGACATAAAAATCAATATGGTGTGATTTAAGTATCCACTGCTTCCCTGATTATTACTTGCAGTACTTAAATTTAGAGTAATTTTACTCCAGTGAAGCAAATCTCATTGCCACAGAAAAATTAAGATACTGGCACTTTATATTCTATCTCTGTTTTTTCGTAAAGTTCTTGCAGAGTAAAAGAAGCACTGCAATGCACCAAATACTTCTCTCTTTTTCATATGTGACTGACAAATTCAAGAGGATCTTTTAAGTGTCAAACACATTTTCCCACATGTTTTGCACACATGTACACACAATTGGAGCTGCAATCTTTTTGCAGCGGGTACTTCAGTTGCTGTAGTGAGGTGTGGTGCTCTGCTACAGAGTTTACAACACTCACAACAGGTCAAAGCAGAAACCAGGCAGAGGCAATAATACACAAAGCAGTGATATGCAGGCTTAATTAGCTTGGCCATGACACATAGTCTGATTAAGCCTTGAAGATAAGAGTTTGCATATGGGTCAGGATTCATAGATGAGGAGAGGACAACAAACACAGCTGAGTTTTTGCCTGTATAAGCTTTTACCAGGGGAAGGTGAGGTAGAGCATGGAGGATAGTGTGCAGGCCTGCAGGGGTGAAAAAGTGGTTTGGATCACGTTCCAACCAAGTCAATTATGTTACAGTCCTGTGTGTGTGTGTGTGTGTGTGTGTGTGGGTGTGCATTTGTGCGTGTGTGTTTGTAAGAAAGAGGGAGAGAGAAGACAAGAGATCCATGCCCAATAAGGAAGAGAACAACCTCACCCTGACTAAGAGTTAACAGCCAAGCAGGCAGACTCCGAGTGGTTCCTGGAGCTGCCAAAAAGAATAAGTGCAACTCAATAAACATGCCTCTGGGCAACAATAATCTTACCCAAGTAGTAGCAAATCACAGCTGTTCTTCAGAAAATGTGCCCTTGCAATACTTAATTTAAAATGGCATACAACTAATACAAATTCTCAGATGAGTACAAAACTACCAAAATTAAAACTGGACAAGTTGAGGACTGAGAAAGTTTAATCTCACAACAATGTCACCACTTAACTGTGAGGCAACATTTATTAGTGCCATTACCAGTGAATGTGCTTCTTTTATTGAGTAATGCTTGAGATTGTGCTAATCACTGCATAATAATTACCATATAATAAAGACTTTACAGTTCTTAAAGATTAGTATTAGTGTTAGTGTTGAAATGCAACTTCAAAGCCTCTGGGGCTGCTGTTATTCCCATGTATAGTAATGAACCTTGTAACATTTTGTTATGTATTAGCAAAAAATGACCCATTTGACAAAACTAACATCTGTACTACTTTTAAATTGCAGTTATAAAAAAATGTAAGCCCAGACAGGTGGAAAATGAAAAGTACAAACCACATTGATTATTATGTCTTTTCTTTTCTTGTTAGCTGCTTTTGTTCCAAATTTTATGAAAAAGAATTCTTATGTGTTCAGATTAAGTGACCTGGAAAGAAGTTTAATGGTTACATGAAAGAAAGTTATGAAAGGGACCACAATTGTTTTATGTCAATTTGTCAAAACTAAAATAATCTAATGATCAAATATTCTGCAAGATCTAAGGATCCCTTGGCAGAACTCTACAGCACTAGTTATATTAAAATGTTTTAGGAGTGGGAGTCTTCAGGCCTGCCTTGCATCACAGCACTAAACATACGCTACTGAGAGCATTTACTCAATGTACACAGCTCACTTTTTTTTTTTTTTTGGAAACAAATTCTCAGGTCACACAGAAATGAAAATGGCTGAAAATGAACTCTCCTATGCACACATTTGTCAATGGAAATAAACAGTCATACACTCTTGTGGAAATAAATGGTTGTGCATACCAGCATGCAAGACCTGACACGTAAACCTCTAAGGCCCGGACACCTTCAAATGGATACAACACATGCACAAGATAAACTTGATAGTTACTGACAAGCATAAATCCCAAAGGTCTAAGATAAACAGCAAGGAAGAGGGAAAAGGACTGTTGCGCAAGAGTTACAGGCTTATTGTCTTTGGAAACTTAAAGCATAATCAAACTTATAACATAGCATATAGCATAATATTCCAGCATGTTCTCCTGAAGAGTTCCACTTAATTTGCAGATTTTGAAATTTGATTAATGACATGAAGAATGATGGAGAGATCATCTTTTTATTAACACATGTTATCGCCCACAATATCCTCATCACAATAACCGTATCCCTTGGATGTCTGCTGTGTGGGTTAAATCACCAGAAAAATGTGGTAACTCAAGACCGTAAAATGATCAGCAGCCAAATATCATGGATGCCACCACCAAGGAAGAGTTTTTGGAACTTTCTCAGTATTTCCAATGATTACATAAACACAACAAGATAACTAAATCAGGCTGAGAGTTCGCTGATTGATCACTTATCCCAGCAAGTCGCTGCAAGTTCAGTTTCATAACATGCTGACAAATGTAACAGCTGCAAGAAGACCTTTCCAAAATGCAAAGCATAAGGAAAACACCGCAGTAATGTCAAATATAAGTGAGTCACGGTTAAGTGTTTTAACAACACTGGTATTTAATACTCTGAGGGCTGATTGGCACAGAAGGTCGGGATGACCCTGACAGGGAGGTTTTCTGTTGGACTGATAGATGAGTATGTCTCTCATCCAAGGCTGGGCTCCTGGAGGGAAGCTGGGGGCCAGGGGGGCTCGCTCTAACCTCAAGGAAGAGACGAGAGGAAACTAAACAGGAGAAGAAATTAAGGGGACATGACAAGGGGGGTGTCAGTGATAAATAGTCCATGATAACATATGAGGCTGCAGCCTGTCTGGCCCAAAATGAAGAGTCTGAACTTAAGTCAAAGAAACATTGAAGGAAAAAAGTACTGAAGTATATGAAAAGAAATCATATTGAGGGATAGTCTGGATGATGTGTACATTCAAAATATTGCAGTTTTTGTGGAAAAGTTAGTTTCTTTAATATTCAAACAATCTTAAACCTTGCGATCTGATAATACCTCCTCTGAGCTCTCCCTGGGTGATCATTAAACGAGCAACCTTTCACAAAGCACATATCAAACATTGTTTCAACATCAAGGTCGCAGTTGAACTATTCACAAAAACAATCCACTCCTCCAGTTAATCTCTCAAACTCTCTCTACCACATGGCCATTTACTTTCAAGACTGCAAGTCGATCTCATTGAATTAAACAACAGTCTTAAAGGAGGCCAAGAGCCAGAAAATCTCCAGAGCTCAGTTGAAAAAGGAAAAAAAGAAGGAATCCATTTCCTTGCACATCAGTTTCTTTGGCTGGCAGCTGCCAGTCAGAAAATGTGCCTATGCAACTAGTCCACTGGGTAATACTAGGATAGAATTTATAGGAGGTAAAGGATTTATGTCTAGTGGTCATTTATCCACCAACCCACAGAATATTGTTGAGCATACAACCTATCATTTAATATAAATGACACCTATCCTCTTGGGAACAGTAGACTAAAGAGCTTGTAGCTACGGGCCATAACCCTCTGATCCTGATTACTGCACAGACCGACCTCCCAAACCAGACAGCAGATAATTGCGTCCTCTCACATTTGGAAGTCACATTAAAGGGCTGATAATGGAGTTCTGGCTCTGAAAAAAGGAAATCACTGGAGCGGACAAGAGGAACAACAGATCTGTCTTTGGCTAAGGAAGGAAATTGGTATCGCCTTGATTCATAGCTAAACCTACAAAAGATGTCCTCTCCACTGGCATGCATTGTTAATGGTGCGTTGCTTTTCAAAAGGGCCAAACTACCTGTTTCTCGTTGAATGGGGCTGCTTGAGGAAAATGTTAGAGTGCAGATAATGGGATCCGCTGGCGATGAGACCCATGCAGCTCATAGGAGAATGTGCTATTCATGTGCTATCAAGCACTGAAGCAGAGCAATGAGAAAAATGTCCCATCTCACAATGAGAATGTGACAAAGGTCCAGTGAATGGTCAAATGCAACACAGGATATGAAAAATGAAAATATCTTGCCTCACTAACTCCTTCCTCCAACTATCTTTGCTGTCAAATCAAAATGAAGCACAACAAATGAACTGACAAGGAACACAGAAAGCATCAGAGACAAAGTAAATGTGAAGAAAAATTCAGTCTAAAGACAGATGGTCACTGTATGTCCTTAACTAGACGCTGAGATGAAAACTGGAATCCCATGGCTCCTCCAGTGAAATAAGAAACCTATTACACTGCACCGGAGGAATGGGAACGAGGTGGGAACTACGCATCTCAGTAGTGGATGAGATACTGTATTTCACAAGTATATTATCATCTAACCATTAATATAAAGGCTATGGGCGTCAAGTGCTGCTCAAACAAACAAACACTGGTGTGAACTGCAAACCAACCAACTGCACCATGACTGATAGATAGGTACTTTATTGTACCCTGTCAAAGTTAGCGACTGTAACTGTTTTAACCTGGACTGAACCTCATCTGAGCTCTTGAGCCATCCATATGAGGTGTGACATAAAGTTGCTAAATCACAAAAATGTGTGGTAGTAGCTTATAAAATGATTTCAATTCCAGACACTTCGTATCATATTATGCTTTGCGATTTACAGAGGATGGTAGTAATCAAAATAAAAGGGATGAGAACGACAAAAAAAGTCACAGACAAACAAAGATATCTATGTTAGTGCCCTACAGTCTGAACCATTTAGTCGTACTGCTCCCAGCCCACCTCCGTCCACAGGTTTCTCTGAGCTGCGCTGTATTCTCCTCATGCAGGTGCTTGTTTGTGGTGACTGGCTCGGGGAGGATGGTTACCCTCTGCAGCAGTTAATGAGATCCCCAAGGAAAGTGACGCTGAACAAGTCATGGACTGTTGTGTGCACCAGAGTCTTCACGACCCCAACATACATGGCCTATGACCTCATACCTTCTCTTATTCTTGCCACATAATCTTACAAAAATCTAAAGCCTCACTTGAGGATTGACACCACACAGTCACAGACACAGGTGTGAGTGTTTGTGACACATACACATACTTGTTGTAACCTTAGTGCTACAGTGGGTTAACTGAAACAAACTAACATTTTGCCACAGCCCAGTCTATTACAAGTCCACATTAAAACATGTTCAGAGAGAGGTCTTGATGTGATATGAGTTTTTTCTAAAATAGTGTGAAATTCTTCTGCTTTCATGTGTCCAAAAACTCTACAAGTGCTGCTTCAACCTGAAATATTAACCAGTTAAGGGCTGAAACTCTCATGGGAAAATCTAAAAAAACATATAAAATATTAAACAACATTGTTTTATTCATTTTACACCCATAATGATTTGGTAATGAAAGAGGAAACTAGTTTAAAAAGTACAAAACAAAGCATCAATTTGTGGTTTCCTAGTTTGTCCCAGGCAGCTTGACAACATTGTGGCATCGCTGTGATGAATTTACTCCTGCAGCCCTTCTTCCACCACAACAAATTACAGTACATACATATGAAATGTTTCATATGTGAAATTAAAGACTTCTGCCCTTAATTCTGTCAGCAAGCACAGAACAGAGGAAGCGAAGAGGCTTTTATCTCCAAAATACATACATGTAACAGGTGAACACGCTGTTCCCTGGCAAAGACTGCATCAGCATTACAGTACTTCAATAGTGTGTGTGTGTTTGTGTGTAAGAGAGAGAGAGTGTGTGTGTGACACTAATGTTGTGTGAATTTCAGCTATTTCATTTGATAAGATAAATCATTTAACCAATGATTTAGCTGGATGCAAATTCCCAATGATGTTAACTCCTTTTTTTCACGTAGCTGAGCAGGACACATGAAGTTTAAGCATTTGCGAGCAAAAAAAAAGAAAGCATTGGAAGATACTTTAGAGAGCAACACTGCACAACAAAGCAAGCACTTACCTGCAATTATATATTTGTGAGCTTCAGCAGGCAAAAGCAGGAAAGAAAGAAAGAAAGAAAGAAAGAAAGAAAGAAAGAAAGAAAGAAAGAAAGAAAGAAAGAAAGAAAGAAAGAAAGAAAGAAAGAAAGAAAAAACACAGTTAGTGAATGATTGCAAAAAAAGCACAAAATAGCCATCACAATATTTTGGGAAAAGATGAGGACTGAAGCAGAAAGAGGTGGATGTGCCTGGGATGAATGAGTGACACATAGTAGATGAAAAAGATTGAGGAGGAGGAGAGACAAGCCTGAGACTATGAAAGGGTCTTTTCTATACGTAACAATCAGTGTCACCAATGAAAGTTTGCATGTCAAACTTGTGAAAACACCTAGACAAAAGTTTCTATATGTACAATTACTTCGACCTTCCATTTATTTTAAATAAAAATTATTTTGAGAAAGTTGCACAACACTTAAGGACCAATATTATTCGTATTAAAGACAATGAACTAAAGGCCAATGCCAATAGTGTAGATGATACACCTCGTAAAACACACTATCCAACTCAAACACAGCAAAACACACAATCTTGAGCATGTTATCTATCACACACACACACAAACACACACACACACGCTTGGCAAAAGCTTTAGTAATTTACCAGGGAGTAACAGAGAAATGGCACAGTTCTCTCCATCGATTTTTTATAACCAGGCACCCAGAGATATTCTGCCTGTGTTCTGTGTGGCCTCTAATTCAGATCCTTCAGCACAGAGACATGCGCATCAAATCAAATGATGTTATCTTATTATCTTAAGTAAAATACCGTCCAGTTGCTAATATTGTAGGATTTGTGTTTTATTAGTAGCTATGTGAGTATGAGTAGCTAAAACTAATGCAGTAAAATACAACGATCAAATACAACAATCACATCAGTGAGCCCTGTAATGTTCAGTTTATGCTGAAAGTGTATTGCATTTATATAGAGAGGTGTTTCAAGTAAGTTTCAGTCTGTTAGTCAGTCTGTTAACTGCCATGCAAAAGAGGACAGCTGCTGCAAAGTCATTGTTACTATAAAAGCAGAAACAGAAGCTCTGTTTAGAAATAGCTGGGCCTTAAGGCCATCAAGGGAGACAAACCTAAAACCAAGACCAGGGACAGGACAGAAGACAAGAAAAGTCTCAGAGCAGAACCAACTAAAGTTGATAACAAACACAGCAAAACATTCAAGTCCCATTTTAAACCCACTAAACAAGATGTCCATGCAAAGATTAAAGGTACTTGGACCGTTGGCCTTCACATTTCAACTTATATGTTTATTTAAAACAGCAGATTTGTTCCTCTGGGTAATACTGTTAATTCAAATCATTGTAGTTTATGCAAACTATTTCAGTTTTTTCATTGAAATCATTTGATGTGATTTTATAAGCGTATCTCTCTAAACAGAAAACACTCAGTTGTGTTTAAAAGTATTTTATCAAAGGTGAACGTTTCAGTATCATAACAACAATTCTCTACTGTTCAAACAACTGATCAAAACAAGCACTTCCAGGCAAGAGGTTGTTTCATGAAAAGCTATTTGACCACTACCCCTTAAAAAAAGTGAAGTGCAAAAAAAAAAAAAAAAATCAATAATAATTCCACACAATGACCTCACACTCTGACAAAACAGGTGTTGTGATGGGTTTTGTCCCGCGGCGGGTATTAGCTCAGTGTCACCTCCCCTCCCCTGTTCCACCCACTTGCATTTCTCTTATTCTGCTTTCTCTGCTCTCGTCTTGATCCTCATTATTCCACACTGGAGTCTTTAGAAAAGCAAATGGTCTATTATCCGAAGATGGAGCTTAAGACAACTTAAAGCTCCAGAAGAGTGGCTATTTATTTGGGTTGAAGGACAGAGAGAGAGAGGGAGGGAGTGTGTGTCTGGCCTGGTGTTCCCATATCACTTAGGCTAATGTGATTAAGGGTGAGTGAGAGGAGGGGTTCATTTAGTTCAGACCATGTTGCTTTAAAGTGATTCTTGTCAGCAAAAGTAGAGGGGGGAGTTGGAGGGACGTGGCCAGTCACAGGACTTCCTTAAACACACACAGTCAAATTAGAATGTGTGTGTGCGTGTAAGCTTGTTTTTAATGCCTGGTACCAAAATTAGTTCACATGAATAAGCACTGGTGCCACCCAAGGTTAGAAATTAACAGAGTTCCCTTTATTAAATTTCACCTTGCGCACCATTCTTTTTTTCCCCCCCTTTCTTCATTTAGCTGTCAAACTTTCACGCTTGAGTGCAGCTTCATACCCCTGTGGGCCACCTTGGTAAATTTAGGGGAGTTTATGACTGAGTGATTCTTTTCCGTTAATTGTGTGAGAAAAATTTGCTGGTATTTCATCAAACATGAACGCAAATGTATTGCCCAGGCTGAAGTCAAATACGCATCGGCTTTTTTTTTTTTTTTATTGAGATGACAGTAAAGTCATATATATTGAGAGAAGACACTGGAACATGCTTTATCGTTAGGATGAAGGTCAGGACAATAGACCACAACAGCATGAGAAAGAGAGAGATTGTCTCCTTTTTTTTTTTTTCCATTTCTTTCATCTCTCTATGCAAATTAAAGCATACATTTGCAAGGGAAATCTTTTACAGTGGATATTTGTTTCTGTTTGAGAATTTGTTCTGATTCATGTAAAATAGTATTTGCTGCTCTTTGACTTTTGTTGCAAACAATTTGTTCAACTTAGTGGAAATGAAATACAATGGGGGATGTTGAGTCTTTGGGAGATGTATTTATTCAAATTACCAAAATCTTTATCATGACAAATGAACCTCAAATATGCCAGATGGATCCCTTGAGCTTTGAATGACTTTTTGCATGATGCCACACACACACACACACACACACACACACACACATTATACAGACAGAAACAGCAGCATGTCAATGATCTCAACAACCAAAGGCTTGAATAAAACGTTTCTCTGATTGACTTTTCATAAACTGGACAAATACAGAGACAAAAGAACATTCAGCACTTTGGTACAAACAGTGTCACATATTCCGAATTTTCTCTTTATGCTGTTATCTGTAACAATGAACACACACGGGAACTTCAGTCAAAATTTGTGTGGTTTGTAACAGGGAAGGGAGGTCTTTGTTTGCAGAGACCCCCTCCTCCAAGAATACTGTCCCCTCTCAAGAAGACTTCCCCTGATGGAAAAAGGAAGGATTTTACAGACAGGAAGAAAAATGTGTCAGCCCTCCCTCCCCCTCTCCAGCTCTATTGTACACTTTTAAATACCTCCGTCTGTTCTAACGTTGGTCAAAGCTTGAAGGGGGAAAGTGTAGTTGCAGAGCAGCAGGAAGTCAGGCTGTGATTGCAATAGTCAATCTGCTCCCAATGTTTAATAACACAAAAAGCTAACCAAAAAGTTAAAATGCAATGAATTTTTAACAAAGTCAACCTTTCCAAATACTGATAATTATCCAGGACATGCACAAGCCGTCTCCCAGTTGTAAACTATTAGCAGACATTGCTGGGGTGAATAAAAGCAGCCTTTTTACATCTGATTCAAAAAGGATGTATGGGCACTTCACACAACATGTCTGAGTCCGGACTAGAGAGCCTTCAGGTCAACCACTAACGGGGCCCAGGACTGGGACATTTCTAAAGGACTTGGACAAACTAGTGCATTTTCTCACACGCAGGACACTGTGGGTTGTAAAAAGTCCTATCAGTTTCCAGCTGTGAGGTGTATACAACCCTTTCACCATCCCCTCCTTTTCTCCAACACTTGAATAAATAGAGGCTGAGAAATGGGCCGGAGGGTGAGGGAAGAAAAAGGAGGGTATGATCACTTTGGTACTTGTTTATCTCATGCAACACATCCTTCATGTTACCCTAGTTTACATGGCCTTGGTGGACTTTGCTTTGCCAGAAGAATAAGCAAAGTTTGCTCTCCTTATCTTCATTGTGGTGGATTTGCCTCAGCTGAGAGGAAATGAGGCCTGTGCTGCTTGAGGCCCAGCAGAATGAAATCCACCATCTCTGTCTGTCCTCATTCAGGCACCATTTGGTCTTTTTCCTATTCATTTATGGGATTTAGTAGTGGGGGTGAGTTACATCAGGGTGTCAAGCATGTAAACACATTTTCCTGTAAAAGCTACAGATAAGGAGTGTGTGACTAGGTCTGTAAAGAACCCAGGAAGGTTAGCCTGATCTCCCAGCACAGCAGCTACTTAAATTTGGTAATGAGTTATTTGCATATGCAGCACAGTGGTAATGTGATTATATATAAGAGAAGATAGAAATGCAAACAGGGTTTAATTTCGTTCAAGCAGAATCTTTTCACAATAGCATAATTTCACGCCGCACAAATCTGCAGCTCCTCTGTGAGCCTTTGCCTGCCTTGATTAATTTAGTGCAGGAAAGAGATTAAAAATCCCAAAGCAAACATCAAGATAAACAGTCAGGACAGACTGAAAAAGCCACTGCTGTAATAAAAATGAATTGCAGTATGAGGTGAATTTTGTCAGCTTTGAGCTTTGTTCAGGCATGTCTTCATTTTGCCTTCTTATACAGTATGAGATTGTAAATACTCATTCAGAAAGACAGTGTGGTTTAAAAGGAATTCCTGACAGAAGCTTTCCTCACTAATGAAAACGTTTCGACTGTCCAGATGCCTCTATGGCCCGTCTCTTTTTACAACTCGTCAAAAAGATACAACAGATTCAGCTCCATGTTAGGGAGTGAGTGTTATCCTTATTTTGACAAGTGGGGCTGTGAACCCTTCCTCCCACTCTCAGTCTGACAGCCTGTGTCTCCATGCAGACCCTGCACCAGTCTGCTGCTCTGCCCGCGTTGAAAAACCAAAGGTGTGAACTGCTGTGATTTAAGGGGGCTCTGTGTTAGCGATCAGCCTCTGTGGTCCCTTTACACTGAGCTTTGCAACTGATGACATTTGGGGAAATGTGTAGCTGATGGCTGCCACGTTCTTGACATTCCAGCGGTGGTAAAAAAAAAACAAAAAAAAAAAAAAAAAGACTGTTTCTCCTCAAACATCAATACCATACAACGTCAAGGAACGTGCAGGACCTCAGGCAAAAACTCAACCTGATTCTGAAATTTGACAGCTCTAAATCTAAAAGCTCCTCTCTTAGTGTTGACCTTTGTCAGTTAAAGCACTGATTTATACCCATCCAGCTGCTGAAGAAACAAACATAGAAATCAAAACTCTCTGTGGCAACAAGAGAACATAACAACCTGCAATGTGTGATATACATATATATATGCAATATATATATATATATATATATATATATATATATATATATATATATATATATATATATATATATATATATATATGCATATATATATATATATATATATATATATATATATATATATATATAGATAGATAGATATAGATGTGTGATTGTATATAAGCTGTTCCTGGCAGCCACTCCCCATTGTTTTTCCTTTTTTATGGCCAGCCACTGGTGATAACTCTTAACAGTTGAAAAAATATGTGGTCTAGGTTGGTTGAGAATTAATGACAGAATCAATCTACTATCTCTCTCTCAATCTTTTGGCGTTTTTTTCATGGTTTTTCATTGATCAAACAATTTCTTTCATGGCCTCAAACTCCCCGGAGGCACAGATTAAAATAAACAATTCACAAATAATTCAAAGGAGAAAGTGAAACTGGACTTTTAAGAGGACACTTGATCGATCTAAAAAGTGCCATTTCATATAAGGGTTATCAGGTGTTCCCTATGGCTTGACAATAAAAGCTTTCTCCCAGATGTATTCTTCAAATGGATCAGGATCATGAGTTCACTACTAAATGCAGACTTGGCATGGGCAATGAGCCTCCCGTCATTCAAACAAGCAATTAATGTCGGGCTGGTCAAAGTCAAAAAGGCACATGGAAATGAAAAGTACAAGGGCCATCAATAAAACAATGAGCCTTGTCATGCTTCCTGGTGCTGCCAGTGACATCACTGAATCCTCTTCCTGGCCCACTTCAGTAGGTCCCATCCTTCACTGCCTCTTCCCTTTAGATAATTCCAATTCCTATGAGAAAGATAATTCCCTTTCCCCCCTTTTAGTAAAACAGAGTCATCCATTAACAGTGCTTAAAGCTCCTACTGTTAGGGGAAATGGTTTTTAATTTAGCCAATTAACAAGCAAGCAAATTCATCAGCGGGGCAAGAGATTTCTGGAATTAGACCACAAGCGTGAGAAGAAAGGCAAAATGATGCATGATCCACTTGGGATGCTGTAATGAGGTGTTTTTATCAAGACCACACATAAACAGAAAACCATTACATTTGGTTCAAATAACAAAAAAAAAACAAACTCTGATCTAATCACAAGAGATGAGAGGGATGTGAACTGATGATGAATACAAGCTGAAGTGATTAACTGGCAGGCAGAGGACGTGCAGAGGACAGTAAGCGAGAAGCACTATGTCCTTGTCTGCTGATGGATACTGGCACTTGGCAGATGAGGGATATTATCATTTGATTCATGTCCACCCACTAGCAAGAGAGGACTGCAAGATCAGTACGGCTTTTAATGAAGGAGCAGGATTTTTACCAAAGCATATTAAGCAGGAAACTCAGTTTCACCTAAAACCCAAGTCAAGCCAGGGATTTTACCAGATAAAATAATGGTGGGTTGTGAAGAGACACTTTCATTATTGTTCACTGACTTACACTAAAACTTATACTCTGTGAGAGCAATTAGCTTAAATAGGCATTTAATGTACTTACCATGCTGTCCACAGTCTCCAGCCTGAGCGAGCAGTTCTTACTAGACGTGCATGACTGTCATAAATCTAAGCTGCTTTTTTGATGATCATCACGTCTTCAAGTTATAAATACAATTTATACGAATACAATTGTGCAACGCTGCTTTTCAAATTGGTTTCATTCCTTATTTTCCTTTGTTTCTGCAGATTTTTAATTGTTGGTGGGACAAATCAAGAAGTGTAATTAATGGATTAAGTTAAGTTCAAAAACTGCCTCCTCTTCCTTAGAAATTAATTTAATACTCTCATAATTAGAGTTTTTTTAAAAAAAAAAAACATAATTTTATGAACAATGTAAGCTTGAAGATTTTTCTGAAATTAGCACTTATTTCATTTAATAATGTCTCCTCTTTCACACTGCAACTTCTTAATTCCTGAAATACTGCAGCTGGCTGCTGCAGCTGAAAGTGACTTTTTTTCTGAAACCAAGAAGATTCTCTGACAATATATATGTAAACTTTATTTAGATGAACATTTTCTGAACTGTACTCATGTTCTTATAGCATGTATTGTTTGCATTCATAATGAATGCACCACAGCCCAAACAACGACACATCATTAATATCCATAAACGTCAGTGTTTTTTAGTCATTAGACATTGTCTCTCTATTCTGCAATGGAAAAACAGAGAGGGACGTGGGCAAAGGTTCTGCTTTTGTCTTGTGTGGGCCAAGATAAAGCACCAAGTGAAAAGGTTGCCATCCATCTTCATCCGCATGGCATGTGCTTTAGTTACTTCCGCCCTCAATGTAGCCTGTGTGTCTCTGTTCTCCTTGTGTCTGTTTGTGTGTGTGTGTGTGTGTGTGTGTGTGTCCTGTAAGTGGCAGCGAGGTTAATGAAGTGCATCCACCTTTCTTCCTCCTCAAATGAAAGAGACTTCATTAAGCAGTCTACTGACTCACTGCAACTCTGTCATGGCATTACATAAGTGTATAGTGACACCTGAGGATGACGTTCAGAGCTACACTCAGGATTATGACAGCGATGCACACTCCCTCAGACACATTTATTCACTCCTGCTACATCAGCTGCCAGATATATTCTTGAAAGGTTTATTTTTCTTTCTGTTCTGTTCTTTATTCTTGCTTCTTCTCAACAACGCTACAATTCAGTCTGACCATAACTGATGTGGAGCTTATGGAAAATCAGAGAGAAGAGGGAAGAACCATGTTCCAATGTTGATAACAGCATCATGTGCTGATGTCCTTTATCTCCTTCGTTCTTCCTCATTAGCTGTCTTTGTTTCCTCTCTGTCCTTTTCGCTCCCTCCACCCCTTCCTCTTTCTCTCTACAACCTTTCATCTCAACCTCCCACGCTTTGCAGGTCACAGGGGACGCAATCGTCTTAAGTGTTCTGGCTGACAATGAGAGCTGATGAGAAACCTTCCTGTGAGCGTTGGCTGGCTAAGGTAAGCTCCTGATCCACTACGTGCTGCATACAAATGCGTGAAGCTCATGTATGCCTCCGTCTTACTCTGGAAGTTTCTACCTAATTATAAATCCCTACACAACACAAACTCACTTCCTCACCTTAAAAATCAAAGAGTAACAGCAACTAAAATTACAAAGGAAGAGATAATTTGACACCCTTATTGGTTGATGCATGATCCTAAGAAATGTTTTCATTGGTGCAAACCAACATGAAATATGTGCAGTCTAATATTCTTAAGGCTACGTCAATGTTTCATACAATAAATACCTAGCTCTGATCTCACCCCAGCCCTCGAAGAGCAGGTCATTAAATACAAAAGAAAGTATCAACCGCCAAGGCAAGACAGTGCTGAGTCTGCATACCCTTTGCCATAATCCTCTCAGCTCAGAACATTGGTTCGGCCATTTCATGCGAAACATCGGTTGCTGCAATCACAAGAATGGAAAAAAAACTTAACCAGAAGAGGTAAAAAGAAACTATTCACCAACTGGTGAACAATTTGAATTTTAGATGACTGATTTGTTTGATTTTACATCAACAGTCCTCATTCATCCATCCAAACCAGCTGTCGGAATTCCAAACTACCACGAGCAGGAATCTGCAGCCCCCAGACTGTTCACAGCTCACACACGGACAAGTCCCTGCACATCCCAGACCCTCAACTAAAGGAACTTGTGAGCATTACACATGAATAATAGCTCAGACTGACAACTGTGGTTGACAGAGGAAGTGACACACAAACCTAATGACACTTATGACAGATTGATGATTCATGACGAACTTGATGAACTTATAGTTACACAATTCTGGCGTCTGTGAATCAGTCTTTGCTGTGCTTCCTCCCACTCCGACATGTGTCATTCAACAAATATTAAGTGCCGGGAGACACAGTGTAAACAGTAGTAATTAATGCCTTTTCTTATTTCTGCTTGTGAGGCTTCACTACAGAGTATTTGTTTTCCAAAGACGTTATAACTTGACAGGAACCAAAGCTGAGTTTCAGTATTTCTCCTGCTTTGCAATATTAACTATCTGATTTATGTCATGACATAAGGAACCTAAAGGTTCCTGAAGAACCTATTATTACTGCTGCAGCACAGTTGAACTAAGCTCCATTTTCACAGTGATATTAAAAATGTGGAGGCTGAACAAACAGCATCAGCAGTCTGGAAGAACCAGACTCAAACGGGTTGCAATATCAACTAGGAAGGGGTCAATATCATCGACCAGGTCCAGACAGTGAACCGCTGGAAAAACATCAAGAAGGCCATTAACATCCAACGTCAAAGACTGTCTTTGAACGGAGACAGACATTATTGTAACTACCATATAGACTACCTTTATCATGTGGCCAAAACTTTCTGTAAAAAAAGTGATGACAGCTAGGGGCCTAGACATGTTTTTTTTTTTCAATTTGACTTGAGTTTCAAAGGAATCTCTTCTTTGTAACCAGGACACAAAAAGGCTACAATGAAAATAAGTCTCGGACATGGGTGTATGATCCTCGACATTTTGCCAATGTGTGGGACATAAGGTCTTCTCTCTCAAATTTCAACTAAAGAGGTGAAAGCCTTTCTTTCCACTATATAGTTATCACACAATAGCTAACATGTGAACTTTAATTTAATTGACTAGCTTTCTCAGTAGTAATGTTTTTACAAGCAAAACCAGCACGACCATAGCTCCTTTCTTCAACAGAGCTGAAATTTTGCTGTGTAGAACAGAATAACTAGAATTAAACTTCAATGGAATTTAACTAAATTGAAAGGATTGTGCTCAAGTGTAAAAGCTTCAAAGTGGTGTACTTGTGTATCGTTATTTCAAGCAACCCCACTTTCTTTTTAATGGGTTATTTTTTTCTGTCTGAACAAAAAAGTAGCAACTGAAGCGTGCCTTATCCATAGGCCTCATTTCTGGCTTTTTGACCAAAACTCCAACCAAATTATAACTGCTCCTCAGATGAGCTAAAAAAGAAATAAAGCTCTCTCATCTTAGTTTTAGGACTCCGACCAGGCCACTCTATTAGCACACATGACCAGTCTCTTGTATAATTGACCAGGAGAAGGATGTATAATCAGTCTAATTGGCTCTGGGAGGATTTAATAACATCACAGAATAGTCATGTCACGAACCACTAATTAAACGCTGTAATCAACATGCTCACTCATATACCGAGGCTCTGATGTGGTATTCAAAAGCCAGGCCTGGGGGCAAGAGAGGGGAGTGTGTGTATGTAGTAACTTACTGTATGTAGCTCCGTGTGTGTGTGTGTCCCTTGACACCATCATCAAGCAGGTGTGCAGGCAAGCACCATCTGATCTAGTTGTACAGATCTGCTCAGGCTGAAAGCCCTGGGTTGTTTAGTTTGTGAGAGGATGTGTCCTGTCAGGTGCTGTAATTCTGTGATTGTAGTGTAATAGATCTGCGATGGATGAATGTCTGGTCATCTTAAAGCAGCAGGACAACTTATGATTATTTCCATTACTGGTAATCTATCTATTATGTGTTGTGACCAATAATTACTGAGATGAGATGATGATTGATTAATAATCATATCACAATTAATGAGATGATTGGGATGATTAATAATTAATAATCAATAATCAATAAGTTTTGATCATTTCATAATCTATTAACTAACATTTGGGGTGTGTTTGTGTGTGTAACACACACACACAGTTTGACTGTTTTTCTTCTGAACTTCTCTTATAAATGATTGTTCACTGAGATAATATGAAATAAAGGTAAGATGAGGTGTTAACCCATATCAAGGAAAAAAAACTGATCTAATAGACCAATTTTCCTGCTTCTCCAGTCTCCAGCAAACTTACTACAACTAAGGGTTTGAAAAAGAAAGCACCAAAACTGGAGCAACAGATGTAAAAGCCAGTGTTGGCGATATAGTAAAAACCCAGGGCTGGCCCCAGGCTGCAGTGTTTTGAAGACAGACCACAGCCTTATTTAACATCCATTAGCTGCTTAACATTTATGGCGGGCAGCAGCAGCCCAAGAATAACAGAAATACACTTGTCTCTGTTGGCTACACTACCAGCTGTTTGAAAAGCATAAAAGAAGGAGGCTTGAAGGGAGATGAGTCCCTGTGAGAATACCTGTATCCTGAGATAACCATCTGGATACCCACTGAAGGTTATTTCTACAATTCCCCCAATCTTCAAAGTGTGATACACTGTGAGCAGCAATATAACAGCGTTGACTGATGTGACTTACTTTGTGAGGTGACACCTATTACCTTTAAAACTAAAAGCACAGCTGCAGCCTCATAACAGCACACTAGAAAGTGGTTACACGACTGACAACATTTCCCATAATCCCCTATTTAAATTCGGTCAGTGGCCCAGCTCAGCTTAGTGTGGCATGGGAATGAGGGCTTGGCTGCAAAATCTGCTCCACACAGATAATTCAATTAATGATGACAGGAAGCAGATGAGGGACTGGGAGGATGGTTGGGATGTGTGTCTGTCTGTGTGCACATGTTAGATGAGGGTATTACCCTGAAGAACTGTTAATGCACAGACGCACACAAGCTACTGAGCTCTGTTGCCCCAGTATTTTTGGGCTTCCTTCCAGTTTTACGTCAGCAGCTCGCCCCCATCTGCCCAACGCTCTGAGCAAACAACAATGGCAACCTATGTTCCCACAAGGCTAGCTAGGGATACCGCTAGGACCCTGTTTTCTGCGCACAACACAACAATACAGCTTGGCTGGCACATCAAGGTCCACATGGAGAGCTGTGCAGTGTGTTTTCAGCTAGCGGTAAACTCTCCCAATGTGATGTAACTTAGCAGAAAAAAAAAAACTGAATGAGTAAAACAGACAAAGGGCTCCAATCACACACACGCAGACTAACACCTCCCTCCTTATTTCTTCTTCCATGAGGTGAGATCTTTTTTTGTGGTCCAGCCACAACAAAAACACATACAATAACTCCATTGTGGGGTTTCGTGTGGCGTTGTCGTGAGCAGGATGCACAGGTTCTCTATTACACTCACGTCTGCGACTGAAAATCATACATAAAGCAAAGTGAAAGCAGAGCTATCACACTTTGAGAGAAAGTGGAGAAGTGGAATTCAGGGAAGGATGCCTCTGCTGCAGCCATCTGGTTAAGCAATTTTGTGAGTTGAGGAATACGGTTACATAGAAAGTGTCCACAGGGGAGGACAGTGGAAGAAATACAATTCATTTATGTACTAAAACAAAAAGAGACAGGCTGTAGAGAAAAAAAACATTACGTGAAGTGGTCAAAACAACACTGTAGAAATAATATCTAAGTCTTGGATTTTTTTTTTTTACATGAAACCCTTCAGGGATTGTAGTGGTAAAGTCTGTCACAGATCAGCAAAGGGAACTATGTCTTACTCAAGGACACTTCAGCACAGTGGAGGCTTGATGACAGGGAGATTTATACCTTGGACATCCATCTAAAAATTGCGTCTCTTCTCCAACATGTCACCAAGGACTTAAGCACAACCAAAGAATCTCAACAACTAGATATTGACTATGTGCTGACAGTGATGACTGGCACGGATTGAGAAATAAGTTGTGCTAAAAGTCTATACAGAGCAGCATACAGCTATTAGTCACTGATAGTGATACAGTCAGCATTTTACAGAAAAGCTTTCAGGCAAACACCAACTGTAGAGAAGGATATCAGACCAAAATAAGTGTTTTTATGCATTTGTATTGTAATTTTTAACATCCTGTAGTGATTACAGATGCTTGGAAATATAGTGTTTGGTAATCATTCTGCAAACTAATAAAAGAGTGTTTTATGAACATCTTCATTTGTAGCTGTAAGTCAACTCAGCTGGCAGAAAATAAATGCACAGTGAAATAAAAAGGTCTAAATCAGCAGGAAAAACAACAAACTCT
This sequence comes from Polydactylus sextarius, assembly GCA_016801845.1. Taxonomy (NCBI): domain Eukaryota; kingdom Metazoa; phylum Chordata; class Actinopteri; family Polynemidae; genus Polydactylus; species Polydactylus sextarius. The sequence goes on along the minus strand of CM028909.1, from coordinate 23,312,601 downwards.
GCCAACAAACAGCCGAATTCAAGTCAGAATTTAACAAATGATCTTCATTAACATCAACCAGCAATCTTGTAAAACCAAAACATGTTGCAACACTTATCAATGTCAATAACAATCTCCACAGTGCTTCAATAAACCAAAAGTTCTTTAACTCAAGGAACATTATTAAAAAGGAAAGAATGTATATTAACCAAAACGTTACACAAGTACAAGTCCCTTAACAAGAGACAAATGGAGAGACAATCAAACAGAGATTCAGTTAAACCATATTTGGTTTCAATCTGTTCAACCACAGTTTATTTATCTATTAGCTGACAGGTAAAGGTTGCTAACATGATCATGAATGTGAACATGTTAGAAATGTCCCAAAAAAGATGAAAAACCATACAGACATCTTTTAAACTTAGGCAAAGAAAAAAACAATAGTGTGTTGAGAAAGAGAAGCTACAATTAGGTACAAATAATTTTTTTCCATAACATGTGTGTGCTTCCTTTATTGCAGAAAGGCATTCATGTAATGCTGCCACTCACTGATGCATAATGAAAGATCAGGGGTGTTGGGGAGTACATAATCACCTCAGATGGGGGCACTTTCCTTATTACAAGCTGATAACAATCCCACAGCGGTGGATCAGAGCAGAAATTCATTGATTGAATTAAAGACAAATGCCATCTTACGTGGGAGGCTGTGATGAATTTCAGGGATGCATCAGAGTCACTAATGCTCAGTTTATTATGTAACCATCATCCTCAGCACATTTACATAAAGATAGCTGATGGCAACAAGCACTGATTCACTTTTTATTTGCAGAAATTTGAGATTCAGCAACACTGCACAGAGAACATTTTCTCATCATTACTAATGAAAGTTCTCAACCAAAATAATTAGAGCCGTTTCACAACCAGCTTACTGTCACATCTGTGGGTGAGGAGAAGAAAAGATGTAGGAGAGACTCAACAGACTGAAACCCACATCCATGTCCAAGTGATTAGCAGTGAAGCTATGCCCATTAAGCAAATGATGATTATTGGGTGCTCATTATTAGACTATTATGGCGTCATTAAAATGACATTATGAGACCATTTAATGTCGAGAGCAGTTAGACACACACAAACACACTGGTGCCGCACGAGAAAACGGTGCCCACAATAGTCACTGGATCCAAAGAAATAGTTTTTAGTCACATGAACACAGAGGAAGAGAACAAGAAGGAGAGTCAGAGAGAGAGAGAATGAAACAGAGGGAGAGGGGAAGAGAAAGAGGGAGAGAGGAATGTAGGTGCAGGTTGACACAGGATCAGCTCCAGACGCGTATGAACTTGTCTCTGCTCTTTTCTATAGACGTCTGCCTCTAAGAGCTGCACCATTCCTACCTGACATCTCCTCTCTTTGCTTGGGTGTGCCTTTCATTCTCTATTCTCCCCTGACACACACACACACACACACACACACACACACACACACACGGAGAGCTTTGAAGTCTGTGCAGCACATCGTTTTCTCGTTTAGCTGTGAACCAAAGACGAGGCTCTGGGAAAATGCCAGAGAGGTCCCATGTCGGAAGTCACCCACACTGAGTGTGCATGTGTGTGTGTGTGTGTGTGTGTGTCTCAGGAGGGCCAGTCATTATGGGTGAATGAACAGGATGGGACTAGAGCTGTCACGTGGAGGGGCTCAAGTTGCGCACACAATCTCACACATAGTCCCACACACATACCATGTAGTAGGTGGGTGTCCCAGTGCCTGTCACTGTGTGGGATCCCCATACTGCGCTGGTGCAGAGGCATGCAGCATTTTGCACACATGCATGCACAGAAACACACAGGCAGTCATGTCACTGGTATGGTTGCATGGAGGGATTAACATTAGAACACACTAACAGTTTTCAGGAGCTCTTTGCTTCTGTATTAAGTGACACCTGACAGCCGTTCTCTCACAGTGACATTGATTTCATGTTTTAGAAAGCTCTGGTTATCAAGGTAAAGGGATGTATTGGGCTATAATTTTGTAGACCATAATAAGTGTAATAATAAGCATCCCATAGTAGAAACACACACTGTGGTAAACCAAAACACTGATGGAGTTACTGAGGGAGGATGAGAGAAAAATAAAGGATCTGAACAGAATCATTTATATTGGATTTCCTCAGTAAAATAATCTCTTCCACAAAGACACGTTTGTTGAGCATGATGTTTACTTTAGTTTATAATTTGAAACAAACAAGAGATGTTGTGTAACTATGAAACACATTGGATTAAAACCACCTTATATAAGGCATATACAGAGAGGTCTTTGTATTTTCTAACATAACACATAACACTTCATGGATATCAAAATATACATACATGAATATTCATTTATGATGAAGTTTCTTTCTCCCTTTTTGCAGAGCTGTTTTCTTCTGACATTTCACATTTAGCTTGCTCAGCTGACCCGCTGTGCACTGGCAAAAAAAAACTAAGTGACACGAGCAATTAGAGCAACTAGAATTAATTATATATAGTCGCACATCAACCAAACACTTTTCCACTTTACCTATAATTAGAATCAAATTATATCAGCAAGTCTTATGAATTAAAATGACAAAATATGTCCGTGCTCTGGAGAGCGACACATTTAATCACTGTCTGACACTGTTTTCCAGCCCTATCAGCAGGATGGCATAATTTGTCTGTGCCTTTCACATCGCTGCTGAAAATGAAACATTAGGTTTAGGCACAAAACAACTACTTCTGACTTCTTGTGTGAGGTTTAGGAGAGCTTTGTCATCTGTCTTTATTTCTTAAAACACAGTCTGAATTATATTGCTTATAAGGCTGTATTATTCTCTTAAAACACTTCCTTCTTTTCAGGAAATAATGGAGATGTTAGTGGATTGTTATCATGTAGATATAAATTATGTTACAAGTACCAGAGGGAAGAAAAAGCAGTTCAATGAAAAAAGGAGTGTGCAGATGTAGACCTGTTCTGTATCAGCCTTCCATGTTCGAGTCTCAGCAAAAGACTGTGGCTAGAAAAGAGATGGCTGGAATTCCTCCCTCAGATAGCAAATCCTTAATCTCATTATCTGGGAGGATATGAAATCTGCATTCCAGTCTCCTCACAATCACACACACACACACACACACACACACACACACAGACGCTTCACACAACTCACTGTGCCCTTTTCTTGTCAAAGAGGCCGCACTGTGTGTAACACGGTGAACGTGACCATCCACCTTCTTCAAGGAGGTGCTGTGACCGTACAGAAACATTCCTACATGCCAACACAAATATGTAAAAACAGGCAACACATTAAAACAAAGAAAAAAGGGAATTTAATGGTGGAAAACTACTGTTGAGGTTTGAAGAGGCCCATTTTAGACCTTCCTCCTAAAAAAAAAAAAAAAAAAAAAAAAAAAAAAAAAAAAAGACATGGTATGAGGGAAAAGATGCGGGTGTTGCAGAGAGTGACAAGAGGACCTCCCACTTTAACAGGCACTGTGATGAGGCATGACCACTCCTGACAGGTGTTTTGTCTCACTCAGAGCGGTGTGATGCAGCCATTGAAAGGCCTGAAGAAATCCCACACCAAACAGGGAGAAGAGTTCAGTTTGCCACAGCAAAGGTAGTTTCTGCCTTTACAAAACCCGACATAAAACTTGACAGCAATCAATAAACCACTGTGACAATGACAAGGCACAAACAGCGATGAACAGAGGCACTGCGCATCAAAGCCCACACACTCTGCTGTTCCTCAGTTCTGCTCAGTTTTTGCACTTCTTAGGTTATCAGGTGTGTTTGTTCTTGAAGATGATCAATTCACAAGGCTGGTCTGGAGTTTAATCAGCAGAAATCTTCTCTGAGCCACAAAGAGAAGGCATTAAAATCTTATTATAATCTACAAAGCCTCCACTGTTTCAGTGTATTGCTACAGCGCACTGGAAGGCACTTACATACTAATGCTAAGTAGCACCGGCGCTGTCTCCTCAATCAAACACCCACATCTTTCAAGTCAAGTGCCGTAAAGAAGGAACGTTTGTTCATGAGCTCAGTAAAGTTTGTGCTTCTACTAACGTCAGAACTCTATTTTAAGTTAGTGACATCAGTGCTTTTCTAAAATGTTCTTCAGAGTGGGAAAATGTTACATGACTGTTGGCATTTCCTGATGGGATCCACTCTCTGTCGCGACTAACACTCTGACTTGGTGAAAGGTGAACATTTATGCATTTCGCAGCAGTTTCTAACATACTCCTGCCCATCAGTCAGTTTTTTAAATCCACTTTGGTGGAGCTACCGAGGTTGAAGGGAGAAGGGTGTTTGGATGGGACTGCTTTAACAGGAAGGGAAGGGCCCTGAGAGGGGAACACATGAAAGGACAACTCCGTCATCTGGGAGCTTTAATGACAGACTGAGCAGCCTTGTTTTGACTGAGCTCTTTTAATATGCATGACAAAAGACATCCTTCTGGGACCTTCCCTGGCAACAGCACCAAATCCCCTGACAAACTCCTGTTGTTTCTGCCGCTGCTCTTCATCGTGTCATCATCGCCTGTGGTTGAGGTTCCGTCAAAGTGCATCGGCATCTGCCTGAGCTAAACTGTCTGCTTTTGATGGACCATACAGTGTGATGAAGATCAGTGTTCTTCAAAACAAAAACGGAGACATTTCAGCTGCTGAGCCTGCTGAAATGGGGCGCTAGGCTTTTACTCACTGTAAAAGCTCCTCTACTTAAACTGTATGAAGCTCTACACTCCTCTTTCAATGTCCTTGTCTGCTCTCTTCAATGACACAGAATTCAACACATTTGTCTAACTGTCTAACTGAGTGCCGTTACAAAATGTACCAAACAAAATAAAAAAGTTAGAATGGGACAGAGCACTCTCATTTGGCAGAGCTCCTGAAAAGCGAAAACACATTTTTCAAGGAACAATCAAAGCACTGTCTGTCACAGCACCATAAATGATTCAACAAATTCACAGTTTTACACCCAAAATACCATGAATCGACTCATTTTCCATGCACAACTATGTGAAATTCACAAGAACTGATGACTACATGGCAAATGGCAGTGAGCTGAGTAGGGCAGAGAAACATCATGTTTTTAGGTTTGGGTGGTGTCTTCTTGACACCAAATGGGCAGAATATGGATGGTAACAAAGTACTTTGCGAGTAGACAATAAAACGTGCGGTAATAAAAATAAAATGTGTCAGCTTTATAAAGCATCAAGATGGAAACCAGATATAAATGGCAACACCCACAACTGGCATTGTACATCCACTCAAAAAAGACTGACTTGTCTTCTGAGGTAAAATAAGGCTGGGGGTGAGGGGGTGTTAGGTCTGTTAGCAGATGTGGTTTGGTTAAAAGACCATGGCTATAATGGGAGAGAGATTAAAGTAATGGGAGTGGTCTTACCTGGTAGGGCGTTGGCAGGACAAAAGAGGAGACAGCACATGAAAGAGAAACAGAACATTAGACACTGTTTGCTGTGCTTTCAACCACATTTCAGCACATACATACAGTCACAATTTCTGAACTGATAAAGCACCGTCTAGACACATGAACACATGGGTCTTATGGAGGTTCAAAATAAAGCTAATGCTATAATGGACACTTTGTCTAGCAGAATATGGTCTTCCATCTTACTATCACTGTGAAACGTTTTGAGTTAAGACACATAATGGCAAAAATCATCGATCATATTCTTATTTCAAGGTAAAGATCTACGCTTGCATTCAGACCAGTACAGCCTTTCTGGATCACAACAAAATTACATCAGGCCCTCTGACTTGGATGTTGTAACAAAATAACCATTGATTTTCCTCAGACGTGGTTTCAGCTGGTGTTGTTGGATATGTCCTGTCTCTTCTTGTTTCAGGTTATTTATGGCAATGTCTGACTATCAGGACAGAGACGTAGGTACTGTGAAATGTGATTGAAAGCTGCCAAAGAACCTAGTATATGGACCTTATGTTTGAGGATTTGTTTTTTTCTGTGTACTATAATTGGTAAGGGGTGAACTGCTGTGCTGTTTATTGCCAAGATTAACAACACATAATCATGCATTGTCACATTTAACCTGCTTATGATGGTCCAAAATATATATCACTGAAGCTCTATCCACTCTATCTTGGTTCTTAAATCTGTTAAACTGTTGTTGTTATAATTAAATTTTAATGGTTATAATTTATCTTGAACTTGACTTAATTAACTGTCATCAACTTATTTCCAGCCACGAGACAATTAGTGTTTATTGTGATTAATCAGTAACAAAAGTTTAGTCTACAGAAAATATTCCACAGATGAAAAAAAGTTCTGATCATAGTCCACAGTCAGTTTGTGTCCCTGGTACAGAAAATATGTATTCCTCCATATGTCCCACTGGATGGAGAAAGGATTAACTGCAGTGCAGAGAAACTGCATCTCCATCTTTGGCAACTATCCGTCAGCTCTGTGACAAGCATTGAAATATTTACAGCCTAAGGATCAGTTCACCAACATGGCCCACTTGGTATTACACAGGAGCCACACTGGGCACCTTCCTTTGTCATCCATATTTCAAAAAGGCAGCATTCAGAAGACCGCAGAGGTAAGTTTGCTGAACCAGAATAAGAATGAGAATTTAAAATTATATTCAGAAGACTAACCCTATGAAGAGGTGGAAAAGAATGCTGCTTTGAAACAAGAACCATTGTTCCAAAATTGTTGTTTTATTGATGTTTGATCAAAATCCACTCACCACCTGTGACTTTGCCTGATACTTGATGACATATTTTCAAACTACAGTGTGTCAAATATGTCAAGCATGTAATAATCTGAGCTCAACCTGGGACCTTGAAATAATGACTCATGATTTGCCACTGCTGACTAATAGTGAGTGTAAACTCAAAGGCAAATTACACCCTACGCAGGAAGGCTATCATCCATGTTCCCAACCGTAGTTCCAGAGAAAACAATTCCCTGGATACAAAAAGGAAAAGCGTCACATCTCCCCTTTGAAAATATTTAGAAGACGATGACTGAAGCAAAGGAAAGAAAGACTAAGAACAAAGATAGCAAGAGAAGCTCTTAGTTTATCACCCAGCTGGATGAAGAGATACCCTGCAAAAGGAAAAGAGCTCTAGACAAAACAAGATCACTCTCCTCTCTGGGTTGCCGCTCTCTTTTCTAGCCAGGAGTGATATCCATCTCGATCCATCTAGTCTGGGTTAAGTGTAAGATAAAAGAGACGGGGGCCATAATCACACTGTTAGGCCGAGTCAATCCTCTCTCTGGGCTTTCAGCAGTGACACCAGTCTGTTCTGGCAAGGACATTGTCCTTGAAACCATCACTTTACCTTTGGAATTAGGATTTTACTTCAGAGTTTGTGCTGTTAAATGTACATCTAGACACTGCATCAAAGTATTTTTGAAAGTGGAGTGCAGTCTACTGAAAAGAAATATATGGAAACAACTCTTTAAAAAGCTTGTCGTCTTTCTCACAACACAGATGCTTTTAGCTGCAAAACATCAAGTAATATTCATGTCAAACAGTGACACTGAATGGCTTGTATGAGTCACTGTAATAGTCTGAGTGAGGTGGCTTCATAAGAAAAAAAGATACAGGATCTGTTAAGATGCAATAACCCGCTCCCCGACATATCCTGCAGTCGTGATGCAGTTTGACTCTGCACACACAGGCTGAAATTATATAGCATCACCATTTTAACTGCATACATATATATCAAAAAAGTTAAGTAATGGCCCGTACAGTACGGGGGAAATTGCCAAGAACAGCCCCTTAACTTCGATGCCACTAAGAGTAATCAAGTTCCCGAGCAATCTTCATTACACGGAGAGCACTCAGCCTTATTGAGATTCAGGGACAGGGAGGTTGCTAGCCTACAAAAAGGATTTATTGATTGCACTTAATGCAATAAGCATGCAGGATCCAACGCAACAATTTCATTAGATTTTTCTTTACAGCCGGGCTGTGGTTGCTTGGCTTGGGAAAAAGATATAGGATGTTGGCAACTTTTGCAGGAAAATGTCTGAGTAAGGACGATAGGACGAGCTGACATGCAGCATACTCTCCCTAAAACAACCTTAACCCCTTTTGTCTCAGTGGGACACAAAAGGTTTTTTCTCTTTTCATGACTTAGCGCTGACGCTTTGAGATGATCCTCACTTAGTCATCAGTTTTGCAGCTATAACTATTTCTTTTGGCTTCTCCAGAAGCAATGCGCTTGACTTTGGATTAATCTAAGTATCACAATTTCTTTTAGATCAGACAAAATTCTAAGTTCAACTTCTTCCAGGCTGACAGGAAATCTGTTTAATTTTATTTTTTTGCAGTGTAGATGTATCTGCACTTCATTCTTGGATGATGAAGTGACTCTCAAAACTGATCGATAAAATCCTTATATGGCAGAATTAAATTTGTGTTTTCAATATTAGATTTGGTACAGACTGAAAGAGAGTTTAAATGCAATTTCAATTTTCATCTACTAAAAACAAATATATTGGTTTGTTCAAGATGAAAAAAAAACAAAGGAGATTCTACAGCCTTGCAACTTTAAGTGATTTGTTTCAAGATCTAGTGATAGCTTCAGAAATTCAACAAAGATTTCCTTTCTTGATCCAGTTGCATTTGCCTGCTTTTTCTCATTTAAATCATCTCTCTTCTCATTCAAGGCCAGCTGGCCGTCTGCCCTCAGCAAAATGAGAGCGGGAGATAAATAAACAGATCTGCAGGAGAGGGGGCGAGGAAGAACAGGCCTGGGTCTTTGGGCTGCTGACAGGCCGCCATGTGTTCCAGCTGTTTGGTTTTCCTCCCCCACTGTGAACCACTAGACAGATGACCCCCACTAACACTTCTGTCAACTCTTCTTCCAACCCTCCCAACTCCATCCACCACCCCCATCCATCCAACTAACCTGCTAGCCCCCTCACTGACCCCTTAACTTATTGGGTCAGGGCAATAAATACTGTGTGCTGCTTTCTAGAGGCATGTTGACTTCAATTCACCCCCTGACACCTGTGCAAAGACTGGGGAAGAGCATGATGCTGCTGTTGAAACAGTAGAGGCCTGAGCAAATAAAGGAAAGTGACTTAACTGAAAGACAAAGTACAGTAAATCATTGTGTGACTCTTCATTTTGAAGGGACTTTGTGTGAGTAATTTCATGTTTCAGGGTCTATAATTCTCTGCTTGAGTCATGTGGGGTGAGTAAGAATTAGGATTATTTCCAAAAAGCCAGTGGCAAGGGGGCATTACGTTTTTATGGCGTCATTATTCAAGAGGGCTTAAGATCTTGACTACAAGACGGGAAGAGGAAAATGCCGGATGCCAAGTGTTTCAACTTTCAAATTCAGGAAGTTAAAAATCCAAACATTTGTTAGCAATTTTTTCCAGCTGCTCTGTAATTAAATTAAGCATCAGGAGCTTCTAGGGGCTGAGCCACGAGACAGGTCATCAGATCCAGCAGATATTCCTGGAAAATCTTTAATTGATGAAAAAATCATCAAATCATATCATGACAAAATGAATAGAAATTTTTGACTTGTTAGCAACAAAATGAGAATGACATAGGACTTCACTGATGTGTAGAGAATCTTTTCTGAGACAGGAGAATACTGATGACCCATGTTGCTGGCTGCTTTTGGCCTGCCTGGATTTTGTTCTACACAATGTAGTACACAAACAGACGGGACCAGAATTACAGAAATTCAGTCTAAAATCAGAAGCAGTGATTAACTGGGGGTGTGAGATATTTTAAACTTGACTAAAATGACCAAAGACACGAGGTCCTGGGTGTCTGCCTAGACCTTCCGCATCTACCATGATTCAGCCTCATTGGCAGCATTTGATTTATGAATTACTCTGACAAGGCACGAGCAACATCTAGGGAGCAAAAGCTGACAAGTCCTTGGTCAGCAACTCTGCATCAGAATTCTGCATCAGCCATCTGCATAAAGCACAAAATCTTTTCCTCAATCACTTCCATATTAGACACAAACTCTAGAGTTATGACATGATGTATTTTTACATGCTTGACTTTCATGGAGCTCAATGCAAAATAAAGTCATGTCATATTTATTCTAAGTCTTATCCTGGGTCATCGTTCATTCACTCCTGTGGTTTCACTGCAGAGGCTCTGCCCCAACCGTAGCTGCTCTCGTATTCATCAGGCTTGATTGGACTGCCAGAAGCATATTGACCTGTACTTGACACTCTCTCAAGACATATGTGCGGAGAGAAATGACTGGACGGATAGAGGGTTGGTATTAAAGAGATGGATGGACTCAATTCATTTGGACACTGAGCACACACACCGTGCGTTTGTCCTCCTCCCTGCCCGGTTATTGCAGTGGCTGTTTTTGTTTGAGTTACCGTGGCGTCATGAATGAATGCAATCAGCTCTGGATCACATCACAGTCGGCGGGGCTTCTCGCGAAGCAGGTGCTAAGCCTTTTGATGTTTTAGGGTCCGTGCTCCGATACGTTATCATTTACAAATCACAGCAACATTTGTGTTGCAGGAGGTAGGGAGCTCAGCCATGAATTAGGATCTGAAAGGTAAGGCCCTCCAGAAGCCCTGGAGCAGAACATGTCAGTAGTATCAGGCAACATATCCAACCATAACAAGTAATGCAGTTGTAAAGATCACTTTACAAAAACAGTGTTTATAAACAAAAACACTGTGGTTACTCCTCTGAGAGACGGTTCCTGATCAGACTGATAACTGTATTAAGCCCAAAATTCTGAAATGCCTGCAAGTGTAAGCAAGTGTTTAGCTGAATGTCTGCAGAGAGTGAGCAGCCTTCCTTTAAGGTACTAAACCCCGAAATCTTACAATAGAGAGATTTAAACCAATGAAAGAATGATAAATAAAGCCAGATACCAAGACGCAAGAGAGAAAGAGGATACCCAGCCCTTCCTTTCCTTAAACAGTGCACGCCATTCAACCACAAACAATAAACTAAAGCACAGCTTAGCCTACATTTCACACAAGACATGCTCACTGTAACAGTGTGGCTGGAACAATGTTAATCATCTCATGTAATGGAGAAAACACAGAAGTACAGTACATGAAGATTCAATCCAATATGGCTTTTTACTTTAAGAAGAATGCAGCTGAGCTTCTTGGATATATGAATTAACTGAGAGTTAAGTGTTTAGAACCAATGCTGTGCTAAAGACATGATCAAGAAATGCACGGATTAATGAAGAGTTCTTGTTTCACTCAGTTATTTGGCAGCAACGTTCATTACAGTTCCAACCAAATTAAATGCTTTTGCATGATGACTATAGCAGCTGCTTCAAGTCTATTAAAATTTAGTAAGTACAACATGTAGCATGTGTCTGTGGATCTAATTCAGCTACAGATACAATTCACAGGAGTAAACAAATATGTTTATGCTATGAGCGTTACCATTACAACATACTACAAGGCTGTGTTGACATGCAAAGTAGAAAACTGCATCTTGAAAAGCGTATTTATGTTTTCACTGTCCTGACAGATGCCAAATGATGGGGTATAAAACACATGGGAGGGGAAAATCCTGACGCATGTTGTCTGCCACAATGACGCATTTTATATACAGTGTCTAATTCATCTATCCTGGTCTATATGTATGTGTCTGTCAGAGGAACCATAAAATAAGCAAGTTGACAGACAGGGGTGACAAAAATGGCTTGACACTCAGCTTTTTTTCCAAACAAGCACTCTGACAGATTCATAAGCACCAACACGTTGACAGAATTAATTCTTAAAGGGGGGAAATGTCAAGATTGTTGCTGCAGAATTCACCTTTTTACGGTCATTTGGGAAGCAGCTGTGGTTCAGCTTTACGTTGGTGAACCTGCAAAATTTCTCAGAGCTCAAACTGCCTCTAAAGAAATAAACCAGGCTCATGCCCTGACTGCACTAAGTGACGCATGACAGTAAGAAAAATAAGGGGCTTTGCTACATTTACACAGCAAACACATGAGGAGAAAAAAAAAAAAAAATGGTATACCTGTGAAGACTGGATCATTTTTGATATTTACATATTTATTTATTATTAATATACATGATTAGAGTCACATCATCAGAGTCTGAATGTGCAAATTGTGTTTAAATCTTAAAATGTATGACATGACAAAAATTATTAAAACATGTTTTTTTCTGTCTCAATCATCAAAAATGTCAACTGCATTTCTAAACACAAATTCACATTCACACCACAAACTGCAGTCAAAAACTGTCTTTTCATTCTTATTTCTGTGTATGCCTGTTTCAGTGGCTTTAGCTTCTATTCTAACACTAGCTGCTTATTAGTGTGTGTGTGTGTGTGTGTGTGTGTGTGTGTGTGTGTGTGTGTGTGTGTGTGTGTGTGTGTGTGTATAATGTTTTTGCTGTGGTTCCCACAGCTTCACAGACTACCTGACCTGAGGCCCCGAGCCTCCACACCCCTCCCACCACCACTTCAAGGCCGTCACCTTTGACCTGGCAGTGAGAACTTGCTCTGTGATCTTGAGTCCCTCTCTTTCCCTACCTTCATCTCTTTGGCACATACTTTCCCTCTATCCGCGCATGTGTGTGTGCGGACGTGCATGTGTGTGGAAAATGTTGACAAATCCTCAGATAAAAATGGGTTTGATTGCTGGGACAGATTTGTATCTATTGCCTGTCGTTACTGGTTAGTGGAGAACAGATAAACCCTGGGAAAATACTTACACTAAATGTTTTTGTTATAACACATTAAATTTACACACTGTTACGCTGAACTAGAAGTCGCATGATCAACCCAAACTGGGTCAAGTTGGGATGGTACACCAGCATACCTCCTTTAAGGATTTAAAGCACACACACCACTATGCGTTATTCAAAATTCAATCTCCCTCCGCTATATACACAGCTCAAGAGTGTCCCATCAGACCAGCGCTGAGCCTCTTGGAAACTCAATGAGATAAGACGGTTCATCAAACAAAGACTTTCCCAGTCAGACAGAGGTGTGATTGAAATTGGGGTCAGATTGGGGTGTGTGAGTGGAGGGTGGGGGGAGGAAGGGGGCTTGTGTGGCATTAGCTTGAGGCTGTGCCCAATACTTTTGTTCTCCTCTTCTTGGATGGCTGAAATATCTCAAACTTTAACTGGCAGTACTTCTCAGAGGCTGAAATTGGCAAAACTCGGCTTCAATGCAAACTATTTGAAATTCCTTTATGTCTCTATCATAATCCTGCAAACTTCTATTCAGAGCTTTTGTGCGTCTGTGGGAATTTCAGTCTTTGCTATAGCGAGAGAAACACCAGCTTCTATTCACTGTCACTTTACATTTGTTCACAAAAGCATTTAATTTTCTGGTGTTGATTGATTCCTTCTCTCCGTCACTACTACTGTGCTGTCTGAAAATAAACACAATCAGATATTTTTCAGCTATTTCAGTGACGACTTCTTAAATTTTTCCCACAGGGGCAGTGTGATTTTAAATGAAAGTTATCAAAAACAAATCTACAGCTAGACTCCACTTGGCTCATGAGAGAACAAGTTTGTCATTAGTATGTACTGTAGAGCCCGTAGCCTGCGGGAAAGAACTTATAACTGCGAAAACACACTGAGTTTACACAGAAACAACAAAAGACCAAACAGAGGAAACGTGAGTGAACTTGCAATGGCGGCATAAGCCTCACTGTCAACGAGCTGAAATATCTTACTGATGAATCAGGCTGATTTCAAATGTCCTGTATGTGTCAGTGCTGATTATCTGCATATTTGTGTGTGTCTGTGTGGCTGTGCCAGTAAGCTCTCCTAAATTAGTTCCTGGTAACATGCCACAAATCAGTCAGAGAGCAAAAAAAAAGACATTTATTCACCATGCATGCACAGTGGCACTTTTTAATATGACATGTCTTGTACTAATGATGGCAATGGTTCTGCTTTTGCAATGACAGTAAATGACATTGACCTCAACCTACAGTAATGAATCACGGCAAAGCTGAGAGGTCTTATTGAATGTGTCGACAAAAAAGCCTGGCCGCAGGGCTCGCAGCGGGAAACAGAGTGGAGGGAGGAGAGGAATAAGAAAGGATCCCATTGTTGCAAAGGAACTCGGACTGCAGAGGCACCCTGACACAGGTATTCAGCTAAATAAGGCCGGCTTTGTACAGGGAAAGCATGCGTACTGGCACAAAAAAATGACACGAAGGGGGGGAAGCCACGTGGGGCCTTAAGACACCTGTGTGGATTCTGACCTTGGTAAAGTCCTCAAATGACGGACACCTTGGCTGTCACATATTTGTAAAGACCTGAATGTAGAGGCGCAAGTCGTTTTTTTTAGATAGGTGAGCCAGGTTTGAACTATTCTCCAAAGTTCTCTTTTTTCAATTCAACAGATGACTTCTGTTGTTTTTCATGCGCAACACAAAACCAAGAGCATCTTTATGAATGCCTCCAAACAGAGACTGAATATGTGCTTGTTTTCCCCAAAATGCACAATCTATTATGATGAAACTACAGAATTATAAAGAGATCAGGAAGACAGAGGGATGAAGTCAAGAGGAGGGTATGATGGCAGGTTTTCTGACATTTTATTATTGTTACAAATGTTGTTCAGCTCGACTTGCAGCACAGAATCTGTTGTGTGTGTGTCTGAACATTGTCTGCTTCTTCGCATTTGATGTTCTGATTAACAAATCCAAAGCTATTTAGACCTTTTATATTTAGACCTTCAAAAACATTTTGTAACTCTTGCACAGTGTATTACTAAAACACAACAAATTGTCATTCTTTATCATTTCCAGAAGGGACTTAGTTCAGGGACGATGTGAAGAATTACAACCCCATTGGAGAGCCGGCTCTGGGTAAATGTTCCCATTTCCCCCCAGGGGGTATTAAGCCACACACAGACTACTTCCTGCATTTCCATGTCTAACAGAAATTAAACAAAGTTTACATTTTCATTGCATATTTTACGACAGCTACAGGCACAAAGGAAGCTCTGAGAAGGCACACTGACAGCTAAAGACTCCCAAAGGAATGGTCTGAATCTGCACCCTCCCTCCGTGGCCCAGGTCGCCGCAGCATTTCCATTAAAGCATTCCATTCTCCTCGTTGTCCCCCCTGTACCAGGCAAATGGAGATACAGTGGCATTGATTCATTTATTGTGGGCCCAGTGTGCTTTTCTCTGGCTCCTCAGCAAGCAGTAGCTGTGATTTAATTACCAGTGGAGAAATGAAGTCGTCTCCCAAAGCATAGCTGATGGGACCATTCTTCTTCTGAATAGAAAAGAAGGCTCACATGAAGTCAGCTCCTCATGACCAAGAAGCTGAAACGAACGCGAGAGCACATTAGTTACAGAAAAGCCAAGGGACCCATCGACTGAGTGGTCTAAACGATGAGGCTGCATTGATCCCCATCAGCGGTGGAGAAAAGCATCCACTGGATTTTTACAGTCTCTTCTCTAGAGATGAAAGTCACTCTCACATAGTTAAAGGAAAACAAAGAACACTGATTTAAAGACCTCCCATCAAGCCTTGCTCATCAATTGAACTTTTCCCAGGAAAACCAACATTACTGAATTTTTACAAGATTGCCTATTGACATCTACTAGAACTCAACTGGAGATGGAGAACTGGACAAGTGCCAAAGGTCAGACACGCACAACATGTCAATGAGACAGTAACAAGGCTTACTATGTACACACCCTGTCCAAGTCCATGTCACACAAAACACTTTGCAGCCACTGTGGCTGCATTCCTCTGGCATGTCCCTCAACAAACAAGTGGGCTCACCTTGGGTAACAGCTTGACCTACTCAGGCCAAAGTCTGCGTGCACAAAGTGCTTTGTCTTGCCTGTTTTACAACTGGGACAGGACCACACACACACTCTGTGGCCATGACCAGTGCTGGTATTGTTCACATTGTTGCTAAGATCCTTTGAAACAGTGATACGAAGGACAGAAGATGGCCACAGTTATTTAAAGCTAATGAATAGCCTGTGTCCTGCCTGCCATCACTGGTGATAATAGCTTGCACTGGCTGGATGTCTATAGGAAATGCCTGTGACTGTTTGAAGGCAAAGACAAAGTTTGAGGAAGCTCGAGAAAACTCTTGCACGTCTACTCACATACCGCCTAATATATTGTCAACATGAGTTACGGTGCTACTTCCTGATTGCTGTTTTGAGGCAATGAACTTTCAGGTACAATTACAGTTGACAGTAATGATTATAGCAGCCTCTCACAGACATCATGCGTGAGAATCCAGACACAATCCTTCTCATTAGATATTCAAATGAAGGGGATTATATTCAAAAGCGTTTGAATCAAGTCAGGCATGTAAAATGCTTCTAATCCTTCTGTCAGACACAACGCAACACTTTTGTCTTGATAATGAAACTCATGATGAATGTGTCAGGTTGCGTTAGGTCTCTGCTACATGCTGAGACACTTTTGCAAAGATCATTTAAACAAAGTCAGTGGTTGGCTGGATGTGTTAAGAATTTGTATTGTGGCTGGCATAAATTTCAACTGAATATTGAAGGAAATACTACAGTTGAGTGGTAATTCAAGTGCTTTCACATTACTGGTGACGACAACCATCTGGAATTATCTTAGAGGAACATTGTAGAGGACAAGTACTGTCTGTTGGCTTCATCTGGCAGTGCCATCTTTAGAACTGCAATCAAATTTAGAGAGACAAACTGGCCACTTTCATTAAAGTTTTTCAGAGCCTCAAACTCAGTAGTTGATAATTTATCACACAAAGAACAGATGCCAATTCAGAGAAGTCAATGACATTCCCTTGTAGAGAAGTGTTTGATGTTTAGGTGATGTAATGAAAACAAGTTTTCATTGCAATCCAGCCTCATCAATTATTCAATTAAATTCTTCTATTTGTGCATATCTATTTGCTGATCAAACTGAAATGTGAACTTCACAGCACAGTGAAGAGAAACAATAAATGAGAGCATGTAAAGCACAAGATGAGCATGTGTGAAGCAGATTTCAGGTTCATCACACTCATTGACAGTCTGAACAACACATCCCAGATGCCCCAATCACTGCTCATTTCTAATATCATTAGCATCATGTCTGCCAGTGTCATGTTAATGAAGGTTTAGCATGACAATAAGGTTTACTAAATGAGCAACCGAGGGAATTGCAGCGCTGGTATAATTACAAAGCAACGCACCATGAATCCTGACTTCACCACGAGCTCCAGTATTACGCATGCAATGGGTTTGTTTCCAGTGAGATAAAGTGTTTTCAGGCACGAAAAGATTTCCACCGAGCAGAACAGGCTCTACATTTTGTTCTCTGCTGTATGTTTAATTAACAAACAGTTGCAAATGAATCTAATTAGATTAGCATATTAAAACTGCAATAAGGGAAATGAATAATGTAAATGAGGAGAGCTACACCACCGTAGATCTTGGCAATGAACCAAGTCCAACATGTTTCAGAAACCTTTTTCAGACACAATTAACCTTAAATAAAGTAAATAGACGTCTGAAGTGTGAACAATAACAACAGCATATCAGAATTTACTACAGACAGAGGAGAGGATGAACCACACAAATATCTGCTCTAGCTGCATCATGGACACTGTCGCTTCTTATCTGTCTTTTTGACCCAAGAGCTGTCTGAGGGTTTGGACGCCAATGTGTGATAACACATACCAAGAGTGAGTCACATCATCCCAGAAACTTCCCAGTAAAGTTCACCCATCATTAATAGACAAACATGTTTTCATAAAGTTAAAAATAAAATCCCCTACATGCATGTGTTTTTCTAGAAAAAGATTACTGGGGAAACAATAATATCTTAAAGATTTCCTGAAACAAGACAATGATTTTTGTTGTTG
This sequence comes from Polydactylus sextarius, assembly GCA_016801845.1. Taxonomy (NCBI): domain Eukaryota; kingdom Metazoa; phylum Chordata; class Actinopteri; family Polynemidae; genus Polydactylus; species Polydactylus sextarius. The sequence goes on along the minus strand of CM028909.1, from coordinate 23,294,792 downwards.
CAGTTGTTTTTTTCTCAGTTCTTGTGAATTCCTATAGAATATACAATCCTCTGAATGTTTCTACAAGAGCATTTTTCGATTCTCTCCATTGTGTCAAAAATTTGAGCACTTTCAAAGACACTTTGTGTGTCACAGCTTAAAAGAAATTACTTCACCCATGTAAACTAATCCATCGATTCCATTAAATGATTTGATTTCAGTCTGAAACGTATAGAAATTCTGGCATGACTTGTGTGAGACAGTGTATATCAGCTGCCTTGAAACTAGCTGACTAATCTAACACAGACAGGACAAGATTATCTTTGAGCCATAGAAATAAGATTTTATCACACTAAAATGTGAGATGTTGCAACGTTGTGCAGCGTCTTTCAACAGTGGCCTAAACACAATACAGTGGCTCACGTTCATTGGTAGCCCTGTGACTGAGAGCGTGTGTGTGCTAATGATTTCATACATCGACATAACCCATCCTTCTAATTAGAAACATAAGGCAGGATGGGAGGCTATAGCTAGAGCAAATAGAGTGAGGTGCAATCTAAACATCTGTCTACCTCTACCGCAAGTCGACCTAATATAATAAAAGCAGTCCAGATGAAAAACCAACAAACTGACAGGTGCTTCTAGACCACTTTCATAAGCTGGGAATACAACATTTCCTCTCTGAGCTCTGGGGGTTTTGTCAAGTGGGACCATATGTTTTAAGAATCTGCTTCTTATTAGGTGTAATAGCTGCCAGCCTTCACTTGGCTCTGACTTGCAGTGCTTCCAGCCACTGGATCAGAGGAGTGCAGAGGGGTAGCAGAGACCTAAGGCTATTTATGTTGACACCAACTGAAGTGGAGCAGTACTCTCATCCCACCACAGCCAGGTGGCTCCTGGCTACACCCTCTCCAGAACCTCTTCCTCTTCTTGGTTTTTATCTTTTTAAGTAAACAATGGTTGAGGATATTGAGGAGGAGAAATTGGCTGTGATATCCACTGGGAGGGTGCTAATGTTTTCCAAACCTGTGGGCCACCTCCAATGGGGAAAAGGGAGTAGTTCCTGGGTCACTAGAGAGGATGTGATGGGAATGAGCTACTATGTGCCAGCTGTCAGGAATGGGATTCTGAGAAGCTGGGGGTTAATAAGACTTGGCAGGGGTGTTCCCATGGCAATTGCCATGGTTACTCAAGGCCTCAGTCAAGAGATAGCTGTAGGGGAGGCTGAGCTGATGTGGATGAAAAAGCTGAAACATGGGAGATCGTTGAGGGAGAGGGAATATGATGGACTTGGCAATGCAATAAACTTTACAAGCAATTAATACTCCTGCCAAAGTGGAGAGCCTCAGTGGTTTTTATGGTCTGAGACCTGTTACTATTGAGCCACATGGGATGTATTTCATTTACAAAAAGCATAATGAGGTTTGGTTTTATGAGGAGCCACAGTGATGTATAACTGTAGCTGAAGGAGCAAGAGCTACATGAAGAGCTACTTATAGGAAAGGGCTGTTAATAAAGAGGCTGTGATGTTTTACAGCTGGCACTGGAGAACTAATTTACTGAAAGACAACATGAATATTATGGTATGACTTCCAGAAGAGTGACTGTGACTTTGTGAAAGTTTACTGACCAGAGCAGAACTTTGTTAATGATACATTTGAAGAAGAGAATTAAGTCAATTACAGCAAAAAAAAAAAAAAAACACATTTTAAATAGCTTTGTATAAGCTAAACAACATAGTGTCGCAATGTCACATGCAACGTAGAGACAATGAAGTTAAATAGAAGCAAAGGTTTTATCAGCAAAGACTTGATTTGTGTGACTTATCACCATCACCATCATCATTATAACAGTTTATCCTCATTTAATCGCAAAAAGCTTGTTCTTGCGATTGCAAACACAATTAATCTTTCCACACACTGAATGCAGCAAAATTCAAGTGCATTCTCAGGAGGTTGTTGAAAGCCATTTTGGCAAATGAAGAAAATCACTAACTGAAGTAAACACACAGTAGGTAAATGAAGAAGTTTGAGTGGAAATTACACATAAGTAAATTAGAAACTTAAATTAGTTCCATCACAAAATCACTTCTGGATTGTACCGAACATAATAAATTGAGATGTGTCAGTGGATATTTCCTGAAGTCTTTCATGAAGCTTTGCAGAAAGAAGCTTTTAGGGGGGGATAAAAAAGCAAATTCTCTGCCTCACTATCTTTTTGTATCATCTGTCTTAATACTCCAGCTCCTCCAACCACAGAGATTATCTGCAGAATGATGAAAACTGTATTACATCTCCTGACTACACAAAAAGAATTGAGTTTAAAATAAAATGTGCCAGAAAGCGTTAACTTCTGAGTGAAAAACCAAAGACCACAATGAAATTATGGCCCACATGAGTACTGCTGCAGAGCTCCCTCTAACCCAGCAAAGATATGATGTGGAATGATCCATAACTGTGACGGACGGTCTGGTGGATGATGAGACGCCTTGTTTTCATGAACACCTAGACAAAACCTGAGGGAATAAAGGGGCAAATTTTGCTGGTTTTGTCTTTTGTTCTACTGAACGATTTGTGTTTACAGCCCAGGGGCTTACTGGACAGCAGTCCTCTCTACTGTCTGGGCTACGGCCCAAGGCTGGTGGTGGTGGCGGCGGATGCTTTGGCTTTGGGCTTTAACCCCCGTGGTTGAACCTGAGCCCTACAGCTGCTCATTACTGTGCAGTAGAAGTGCTGGGATTGCTTTATAAGCACTGAGAAAATCAGGAGGATTCTCTGCCCCACTACAAGCTAAGCAATCCAGTTACATCAACAGTGAGCCCAGAGATACACAGCTAGCCTGAGCTAATCCCGATATCCAATTTAAAATGTTGAGAAATGATAACCAGATGTCAAAGGATTATGTGTCTGCCTCAAAGTCCAGTGGGCTGCAAAGCAAAAGAGGTTATAGAGGACATTAGACATGTGCACTTTCCTTCCATGTGGGATTTGACTCAGTTAACCTGCGGGGGTTAAAAGTTGTCTTCTGTTCCAAGGAAATCCTTCCAAAAAATTATTCTTCATTCTACACAGAGATATACTTATCTGCATGAGGTTAAGTAAAGGTGCCTCAGGGATTATTAGAACACCAGGAAGTGCCTGAGAAAAAATGCAAATGTTAAACAAAATCTGCCTTTCCATTGCCTTACACCTCTCTGGTTACTATCTGTTTGTTGGTATGTTTAACCTTTCAGGGGCTATTTAGTGACAAATTGTGCGGTGCTTTGGTTTGTTCTTCCAGGCCGTGGGCTTCTGCAACTCCCAGAATGCCTTTTTACAATCCCCCACAAGCTAGCATTACCTCGTTTCTTCCAGTCAAAGTTGGACATATGAGAATATTAAAATACGTTAGTCAAGAACTTCATGAATGTTGGGGTGTGTCTGATCAAGATCATCCATAACACATGCTGTAGATGCACTGCATGCTGGTCTATTTATGATATTATCAGAGATATCTGGATGGTATTTCTGGCCACTTTGCAATAGATTCTTCTTCGTAGTTATCATTGTAGCATGCTTTTTTAAAAGCTCACAAACCCCTCTATATTCCTTATTGTCTCAACTAATTGCAATTTTGCACTGACTTTAGATGGAATCCATCACCTCTAAACTGTTCTTTGTATTTAGTCTGGACAAACCAAGGAAAAACTTTTCGCTGTCAAATTCAGTAGCAGCTGTCACAGTAATACCTCAGCCCAGTGTTTCTGTTGGATATATATTTTGCAGACCCACACTGGTGGGGGTGTGGACCGTCAAAAAAAAGAAAGATTACATTTTTACTTTCAGTCTTACTTCACTGACCCGATCCAAACACCTCACACACACACACACCCAACACCCACACCGTCAAAAAAAACCCCAAGTGGAAACACTGCAACATGACGTCATGCCACCTGTGTGTGGAAAGTTAAGAGCAGAAAACTGAAAAATATCTTTAAAATGACAAAACTGCTTTACAGTGCTAAAGACTGTTTGAATTTCTGAGTGTTTAATTATGCCCTTTGGAACATGGGCATCCAGCAGGAGCTTAAACAGTGTTGTGACTCATCCTTTCTGTTCCTGGTCTCAGCTCACTTACTCTGCTTGAGTGCATTTCTCAAACCCCTGTAAATCATTAGCAAGCTGCTTTAATGAACAGGTTGTTCACCTCTCGCCTTCTCTCTCTCCCACTCCCTCTCGCTCAGGCCCTTCTTGCTTCTTATCATCGCCAATTCACAAATCAAAATAAGCAAACACTGACTCACTGCACCTGCGTTTCCGACCTTCAATCACAGCAACTTAGCACAATAGCCTCAAACCAAATGGTGCCTCTCACTGCAGAATGAGCAACCATAACATGCTATGAGGAAAGAAGTGAACTGAGAGTTCCTGCCACTGAGGCTGCGTGCATGTTTTACACCGACAACATCTGCTTGACCAATCAAGCCCAGCGACTCAGATCTAACTGAGGTTGTAAATCCATCGTTACACAGTGTTACAGTGTTTACACAGTAATATTCTATTTTGTATGTAAGTACAGAGCTGACCTTTTGAAAAGATGTTGCCCAAAAGAAATCTGAAAGATTTAATCCACTGTAAGTAATGTAAAGTGTAAAAAAAAAGTGTGCGTTAAAAACTAAGTGCGACATTCACACTCACTCACACAATAACAACAGACTCAGACATCCCAACACCTGACAGGCATCCTCTCTTCCAGCTGTTATACTTCTCACTCAAGACAGAAAAGCTACTAAAGCTACATGGACTCCTCTGTCCATATACTTTTGTTGACTTTCCCTGTGGTGTTGAAGATTTAACTGAGCTGTTAGAGCCCTAATAGCAACTCTATCTACCACCTTTAAGATGAACAAGAATGTAGACTGCAAGAAAGGTTGTCACCAAACATCAGTGGCTGACCGCAGTATTTTCCTTGAGGCTGAATGGGGGCAAATCCCTGTGAGTAGTTTTCTGGATCTTACAGAAATCCTGAATGGGAACCTGTAGAGTCCATGATGTTGGAACAAGATACTCAACAATCTCATAATCATTGGGTGTACACATAATTTAGGTCATTTAGTGTGCAATAAAATTCCCCAGTCTTTACTCTTTAGTCTCTAAACTTAAAAAATGAAAGATTATATTAAATGCCAACATGCAGCTGCTCAGAGATCTTAACACTATGAATCACAATCCCTTATCACACTGTTTCATCATCTATCAGTGCCAACTCACCCTTGTCTGTTTGGCCTGCACAATATACACTCCTCAATAAGGACATTTTCTATATGACTTCCCACACAGAACAGGTGAGCAGAAAGACTGATTCTTTTATTTTTATTTGTTGTGGATATTCTCCTTGATATTCAAGCCTGAAAACAGTCCCTCAATCTCAGAGATCTCAAGGCCCAGTAATGTCCTCATAATGTTTCCTCGCATCCACTCCCTCATCTCCATTCTTTTTCCCTCTGCTGCTCAGACAACACCTGTGTCCACAACACAGCGTTTTGTTAAGACCTCCATGTTACAGGTAGCAATTTTACAAGCACACAGCTTCAATCAGTTTCTCCTGTAGCTTTTGAAGTTGGAAGAATAAAAGTGTTCACTGGTTGTATGGGCTAAGCAGACAGTTCCACAAAATCAAAGAGAATTACCATCAATCAAACTGGAGGACTGAAATCGAGGTAAACAACTGGGGAAACAAAACAACAAAATGTAATGATGAGCAAAAAGTGATTTGCATCAAGTTACAAATTTATTTTTAAATTAGAGGCGAGAGTTTCTAACAGAAATTAATTCAGTACTGTGGTCGGCCACCACAAATGAGTCACATTTTTGGAAAAAAATTGGACAGTATTAACCGTCCCATTATAGCCATTAGACTATTCACATATCAGTATTACTGAAACAGTTTTCTGACACTTCTTGGTTGCTGCTGACATCCTCTTTTGTTCTCATTTATTGTGGACAGTCCAATTAGTTGATGATGACATGGAGCATATGTGTCAGCTTTCAAGAGGAATTCCAGGGGACATATATAAAATGATGGGTCACGGCAGGACTACACAGTCATTATATCTGAGTGCAGGGAGCACTGCATTGATGGAAGTAAAACCAGAGCAAGGCCAGTGGTGCACTGACACGTGACGACATACACACAAAACATGAATGGACGAAGGAATTTGAGAAATGTCCAAAAGTCAACAGAGGCACAAATACTCCACTAAATGGCCTCCTCAGGTTTCATTGTTAACTTGAGCTGTTACTGATTTGCAGGAATATAATCAAAGTTAGCAACCTGCCTGTCAGACCTCAGCGTCTCCAAAAGTGGTTAATTATAAATGAGCAGGTAGGAGACTTATGGAAGAGCCCTGTTATGTCTGGCTAATTTTTGAAGCATGAATGTAGTCGATGAATCATGATGAAGTCAGGACAATGCTGGGAAGAATCTAAGAAGAAGGATCAAAAGGTAAGAGCAAAGGTCATTGATTGTGGGAGGCCTGAAAGTAATGGAGCCAAAGTGGTGCAAGCGCTCTGCAAGATAATGAGCATGTGCTACTGTTCATACTCAGGTGACTGTGTATAGTGCGGAGGCTGAGCCCTTGGTGGGGCCGTCTGTAGGGAAAAGGGAAAAACAACTAATAGATTGAAGAAAAAGAAGGGTAATGAAATGAAAGAAAGAAGAGGAGAAGAAGAGGAGAAACAAAAGCAAATAAAATGCCATTCTTTCCACATGACAGCCCGATGGTATTAAAAAGAAAACAAACCAAAATAAAATTTCCAAAATCTTTTATATTAAAGTCAGAGGGTGAGCTGCTTAAAGGGAATTTTCTAGTGTTTCACAAATTGGATCTCATTTTCATTCCATTTTAGTCACGCTACAAGTGACACTCAGCAAGGTAAACCGCTAAATCTGGAAACTCAGCAATAGTTTGACTGCTCCTGTTTTATGCCTGAGCAGACTTCTTTTGTGCAACGTTGATGCTTCTTCAGACCTTAGTCGGCATAATCAATCGAGTCTGTCATTGGCACAAACAAAATTCTTACACTACATATTAACGGCAAGCACAAAGTTTGCAGAAAAAAATATGAGACCTGTTTCACAGATTGTTTTACAAAGTCTTCAGTCCTGCTCCACTTTATACTTTGAGAGTTAAGATTAAGGGGAGAGAATACTCTCTAAGTGGACTTGTCAGACACTTCCTTTGGGTCATTCATGGATCTAAGCCAACAGCAGCATCAGCTTATAGTTCTCCATGTCTCTACTATGTGCTTAATGTTCACTGGGGTTCATCCTCAACTCTCTCCCTCCCCTGTTCCCATTCCCCTTTCAGTCGGCCCCGTTCTCTCAGTCTCAACACAATCAAGTGCCCCCATCAGCAATGGGCATTTCATTACCTAAGTGCCAATTCCTTAGCAACCAAGCAGGTACTAGAGCACTTAACCACAAGCTGGCAACTGAATGCTAATAAGAGGAGTTCATACTATTCCTTTAATCCTCACTCAGTAAATTTTCATGTCCATTAAGATGAACAGATCAGTGTTAATGATCAGATCAGGATCATGATTTGAGTAACAATGCTTGTGGTGGTGCTAAATCAATTTTCCCAATAAACCAAGATTTAATTAAGTGTTTGAGAACTGCTGCAAGAAAACAAGTTGTCACACCCATCAGCAAGTTAACACTTTCACTACTTCTGCTTTGTCTTGCCAGTGCTGGTGCTACCACTAAATGTTTTCATATAGAAATTTCTCTCTGTGGTTCAGCTCTGAAACCAAATTTCTCCTAGGAATCAATAAAGTATTTCTGATTATGATTAACGAGGTCAGGCTAAATTTAATGTTGACTAATATGACCTGGTATTGACAGGAAGTTTGGTTTTAGTTCAATTATAAATATGCATGTGAAAGCTCTGACTTTCTGCTGTTTTTACGTCCTGGACATTAACTTTCTGGCTCAGTGTACACTGAGAAATCTGAGTAACTTTGAAAAGAATTTGAAGCATTTTATGGAGAGTGAATCAATATGTCTTTGTAGGCAGCTTTAATAGATTCAGTGTCTTTCTGGGCTGCCGCCAAGAATCTGAAAGCTCAATGTTTCTCTCCCTGTCCCTTTGTCCCATAAATGTCCATGTAACTTGATTAAACATGATTGATAAGGACACTTTCAGAGTCTGTGGTACAACAGATGCTTTAAGCACATTTGTGTGACCAGTAAGAACTATCCTAATGTTAAAGTTTCTATACACAAAATGAAATTTCTGCAGTTGCACTTAAATCCAGTTGCACTAGATTTATTAATATAAAAGGAGGTGCAGAGTACAAGGCTGGCGTCATGAATCGACCCACATCTGAAGGATCCAGGTTCAAGCATTTGTGTCAGCAAGGATCTACCCTGCTAAAGTGCGTTACCAGCCTCAGGAATCACTGCTCCGCAACTAAACCACAACCTCTGACCTCTATGAGAGTGGTGGGGGCAAGTGAAAGAGGAGTATTAAAAAGGATCAACATGCTGCCACATTCTCACTTTAACAGAACTGCTGGTTTTATAGCAGACCAGATAAAATTTGTTGTATCTTTAACCACATTCTTAAAATGTGATGAAATGTAAAATGTGGTTGGGAATACAATTTGAAGAGCACAGTGACTTCTCAAACATCTCCCTTCCCCCAGGCTAGAGATGGGGGGGAAATGGCCATCGTCAGGTAAAATGACCCTTAATGCCTTCTGAATAGAGCGGCTAACTTTACGCAGCCAGGTCATTATGGAGACAAAAGGACAGGCCAAACAGCAAGAGAAGACCCCCGACCACAGCCACCACACACCCTCTTCCCCCCAATCAAAGGATAACCCCAAATGTAGCCTGGCTCTGCCACAAAAAATACATGTCTCCCCATGATTCCCCTGATGCTTCAGCCCACTGTGAGCGACAGAGCAGAACAGGATGCTCCCAAGTTGGAAAGGCATGAAGCAAGCGGATAAATCAGGAGTGGAAAAGTTAACTGGGATGTTTGTGTTTGGCTGCTATTCAGTTGAAGTAATCTGAATGACTGAATGTGTGTTGAAACTGATAATAGTCCCGTGCAAAAATATGGAAGAGGCTGACAGTCAGCGCATCCAGGAGGTTAACGATGTTTGCAGATGACTTGGAGGCCAGGAGGGGACCTGAAGGACGACTGAAGAAGAAGAGGAGGAGGAGGGTTTGAAAAGAGTGGAGATGATTTTGTGTGCATTTCCCAGTGACATAATGTAGGTTCAAAAAGAGCCACGCACACATGCATAAACTGAAACACACACATAGTCTTGCTTCATTTGAGCGTCTTTAAATGTTAAATAAACTGGTGGTTCAGACATCAAAGTGGCATGGATTGTGCATGCAGGCATTTACAGAACTACTGAGTGACCACACAACAGCCTCCACTCTCTCAGGCTCACAGCAAGGCAGACAGCCAAGCTTGGAGGGAGCAAATACCCCAAGCTACGCAACAGTAACATGCAATGCCTTCCTCTGAGGACTTGGTGAAGAATGTGGGAAGTGAGTGCTAAGTTGTACTAACTGGGAAATGTCGTACCTCTGCGTTTCCGTTTCCTAAGTTAAGACAAACACCAGTTGGCCATCTGCCTTTATTCTACCTCCCCCTTAAAACAAACTAATACAAGATGGTGACTCTCAGTTAGTGATTTCTTTCATTATTGATTAAATCCAGGTCCAGAAATAGTCCAACAGAGAAAAACATTTTATCTCAGTTTCACAGAGCAAAAAGGTGAACCCTTAAAGAAAAGCAGCAAACCTAAACATCTGAGAAGCAGGAACGTCTACATGCCTGTTCTTTGTTAAATGCCTGGAGATTCACAGATGTTCTTAGTCAAATCATCCGTTAATTTTATCACTGAAAACAGACCAAAACAACAACAATAACAACAACAACAATAATAATAGAATGATGATAAGTGAATGGTTATATAAGTAAAAGGTAGAAAGTTAAGTACAAATATTATTTTCAGTTTTCAGTGAAAATTCTGAAGCTCCATGAGAGCTTGTCCAAGTATTTGGACAAGAAAGGTATAATAGAAGAGCTAGAGGAAGAGCAAATACCTAACCTCTGACAGTGTAGAAAGGACACACACTTGGCCATCATCATTACAAAAGTTGCTTGAAACTCGAAGTCACTGCTAAAAATGGCTTTTTCTTTGAGTTGAGCGCCTGTCACATCCGGGGTCAGGTTACTCTGCCACGCCGGCCAACAAAGGGAGGCAGAACAAAAAGCAGCAGCTCGGGCCCTGGCAGGGACTTCTGAAAGACTTGGGTCACTGAGAGCAATAATTTCACCTCATTTAGAACGAAATCCCCGTGAATAATCTCCTGACATGAGAACCTGTCTCACTAACCAGGAATGGGCAGGATGAAGTGTGCTTTGGTGAGTGTGTGCATGTGGGCCTTTCTCAATCTCTACTACAGACAATAACAGACTGAATGTTTGTTTTTTTCAGATCTGAGTGAACAAGTTAGCTTTATCACAAAGACTGAATGGATCAATAACATTATATAAACGCCAATTCACTTGATTGGCAAATGATCTCTAGAGTGCATTAGAATAGCTCTGCAGCAGACTCCTGAAAAAGAAGAAGAAAGCAGTTTATTACCCCCAAGGTTATGATGTCAAGAAGGTTATGGTCATGGTGTCGGAGTTTCAGAATTAATTTAAGACCCTCATAAATATCGGAATGTCTTTCTGTGCGTGTGCGCAATATGAGCTTGAACCCCTTTCACCCATCTGCTGAAACAAAGATGAGATAAAAAGAGACTGTGGATTGAGAGTCTAACATTGAGTTTAGGGAAATGTAAGATTTTAGTTCAATGTATGTGTGTGTGATAGAGATAGAGGGCTCTACTGTATCTCTGCAATATCCCCCTTCCCCTTGCTCCTTTCAGAACTCTCTTTATGCTTTGATGAGCAGGCAACAACAATACCCCAAGTCTTTAGAGACGCCACGGTCCCTTCTCCTTAATCCTTTCTCCTCCCAGCAGTTCCTCCTGCCATGAACTTGAGATTGCTGCTCCAAGGTGGTGTAAGACTGGGAGTCATTCTTTTCAATATCACTTCTACCTCCAAAACATTGTTTTACCCTTCGTCTCACAGAGGGAGTAAGGGGAAAACAAACCATATGATAATCAAAGTCAAGAACAAGTTAGCATACCCAGCGAGCTCAACTTCAGAGCTTTGATAATCAGCCATGATGGAAGACAGGTGGCAGGGAGGAGAGGTTTCAAAAAGACAAGAAGCCAACAACAAAGGCTGCCCCCACTTCTCCCTTCCACACCCTACCAAAAGCCAACCTCCAAGCCTTTGTCAACACTGATCTAAAAAGGAGAAGCTGTAGTAGTAGCCTGAGGGTGATAATTTACAATCTGTTCCAAAGATGAGTGTGTATTCCAAAATCCTCACTCAACACCACACCGGCAGATACAATAATGAAGCCAACACCCCACCCCACATGCACACACTCAGTCACCCTTTAAGTGCTTAATAAATGAGTACGTCTGATAATAGTTTGGTCTCAAAGTTTTCTGTTGATAAAAAAAACTTCTTTCTTCTCTGCACATTTCAATTCCTGTTAATTCAGCCAAACAGCAGCAGAGAAGAGTGAAATTAAAAAGCCGTCTGGTTGCTCTCAGGAGGTTTCATACTCTGCCCTGGTGCCCCACTTCATTTGTATGTATTCCCAAATAACACTTTAATAGTCCTGGCCACACAATATTCAGAAGCACATATTGAGACACATAGGCATTGGGGAGACACATGAGCATGTTTTAGCATTATCACTCTCTGCACATATCCATTATTAAAACCAAAATGGAAAAAGGCTACTCTTGAGGCTACTCTTGGGAATGGGGCTTTTTAATAAACTTCAGACTCTATCAGTTATCCGGAGAAAGGAGGTGATGAAGCGTCACCCTTTATCAGGACTGTCTGTGCTTCATCTCAAACCAACCGAGTGATTAGCATGGCGGATCTCATTTCAGCTTCTTCAAAGTGGTGATGGGCTGGCTAAAGCAAGTGAATCCAAAACATAATGGTTGTGACTGACTGCAGGTAATCCACCAACTGTAAACGTTCAGGCCAGATGCCTCTAGAGCTTTAGTGACTTTATAGTCACACTTCTTATTTTTTTATAAGTTTCAGTTGAGGAATAGCAATCATGTAAAATGAAACTGAAGTGTTGTAGAATGGGTTGAAGGCCTAGAGAATGCAAAACAGATCCTATTTTACATGAAATTGTTTCTGGTGTGATTCCACTGTTCAATTATTTCTCACTCTCAAAATAGCTACAACTTCACTGACAGAGTGGAATGATCTCACTTCTTTGGCAATTTTCTTTTGTTAATTTAGGCACAATCAGCAATAACCCCCATCTCCTGAAGCAAAACCAGACCACACTATGTGCAAGAAGTGTTGATAGAGTTGTTGTTGAATGCAAATGACTAAATAATTCCTTGAGCAGCTGCTGACATTTCTTCAGAAACTTAATAACTCACTCACTGGCCTTCGGGCTAACAATTTAAACAAAAATCTAAGAAAGTCTCGCTTTCAAGCCAAATAAAGCAAATAAAAGCCAAATATGTTATTTTAGTGGTTTGAGTGGTGATATACTGGTCTGTCTCACTGGACGTTTGTTTTGGACCTAAGCTCTAATTAGCTTAGTTACACTGAGCACTGTATCAGTTACAGCAGACATCTACAGATATCTACAACAAACATTGTTTATTACGCATTAAAAAGCTATTGTATTAATTTCTTAATTACTCAGCAACAAATGCCAACCCCTGGTAAGACAATAGGAAACAAGCCAATACACCAACATGTGTTAAGCAGGTGTTACAAAGGTTAAAAATGTCATAAAAATCCACACAGTTCTACACATTTCTACAACACAACACCTAGCACCAGATGTCTGTATTGGTATGATATTTTAACATTTTAACCTCTAATGACTTGGAATACAGATGTTGTTACAGTGTACGTGCAACGTGACAGGCATCTCCACATAGTTGGCAACTTACATATGATAAATCTAAACAGCAATTATTATGCTGAGTTGGTTTTTATTTAAAGCACTTCAATTCTGAGATGATTTTTGAGGGCAGCATTACATCAAACAGGATCAGTGTTTAAAATAGCAATGTCTGGCTGTGACACTACAAGTAGTGCCAAATGATGCCTGTGTTAACTGATGGTATTGTTTGTTGTCATGTCATTTAAGTACAATGCCATTAAAAAAAATGCAGGCAGACGGCACAGCAGAAGGCTGCCTGTGTCATCAAAAGCTTGCATAAGGCTTTAACATAAGAGCGTGTGTGTCTGTGTGTATGCGTGCTCTGAGTGTGTGGAGTTCATTATTAGGAGGGCTGTGTCTTCATGAGCACAGATGAAGTCCAGAAGCATTTAGCTTAGTCTACTATCGAGGAGGCTCCCTCTCCATCCTTTATTTCCCGTCCCTCAAGACACCCATCTTCCAAAAAACACAATAAAGCAGGAGGGGTGGGGGCTGTTGGCAAAGACACAGAAGCAGAGAAAAGGACAAAAAGTAGGAATAGGAGGTTCAAGGAGGGGAAGAGAGGAAAAAGAGGAGAGAAATCGCCTTTCAATTCCTGCCATTGTCTAGATGTAAATTGGAGCTGATCAAGATTCCGCTAGCATCGTAACCAGCAAGTTCAATCTGCACAGACTGAAGAAGGGAAGACAGAGCCATACTGAGAGACAGAGAGTGAGCAAGACATGGATGGAGAACAACAGTGTGTTTTAGAGTGACTCACATCCACACAGAAGTGCAAAAAAACATGAGAACAAAGAAAGAGATGTGGCTTAAGAGGGAGCACGAATGCACCACTTTAGAGTCAATATAGCAATGACGAGGAGGGGAAGGGGGTGGATGTACTTTGAAGCAAGAATGTACACACACACACACACACACACCCTAATTTCAATACGAGAGATTTGTCACGCTCACATAGGCAAGGCCAAGAGATCAGCCTTCAGTTAAATTTAGGAGAGTTTCAAAAGCAAAAATAAAACAAAATTAAAAGTCAGCAAGAGTCAAATGACAGATGTTTGTTTGATATATGAGACTGTTAAAACTCAGTACATGGCAAATAATGGAAAGAGATTTAATCAAAGTCTGTGTGGTTGTTACTTAGTTGAGAAAAATGTGGATTACTGCCTGATCCTCACCCACTGGTTTCTTTAGATGGTGTGAACACGTCTGACCCTGATTCCACCCTTCAACCCTTTACCCTTTCACACTCCCTTTGGCCTCAGGTAAAGGCTAGCAGGAGGCCAAGCTGTTGCCTTTCACTTTTCCCTTGTTTAACTGGAATGAGCTGCCTGCAGGCTAGATAGTCCTGTACCAGCCTGAACCCTGCCTGGACCAGAATGTGGCCCTGGAAGTCAACAGATGAAAAAAATGGACCTGGGGGAATTCCAGGGGTATTTTTATAACAAGACCCGATCAGGATCAACCACGAGGGATGAGGAAAAAGAAAATCGTTGTTATCTGTGTTGGCTGAGTTCCCTACAACCTGCACATTTCTCAAAAGACATATAGAACTTACTGCTCACAGCTGTGCTTGGGTAACAAAAATAAAATAAAGAGCAGAGGACTAACTGTACCTCCAGAGAAACTCAATACAAGTCAATACACTAGGAATACATCTAATTCAAAAAAGTTCAAACAGGTTTGTTTGACCTGTGGAGCACCTTTAAACATCCCGTCAGACAAATATTTGCAGGCAGCCAATAGAAGACATGACATATCTTTTTTTTTTTTTTCATTTATTGAATAAACCGAGTTACTTGCTGAAACACGTCCTGAGCTTGACGAGTATCACCGCACTGACGACCTCAAGGTAATCGACCGCAGGGAGTCCAAAAATGAAGTCATAAATAACAATGTATGTTTTCTCTTGAAATTTAAAATCTGGATCATATTAGTTTTCTAGTATCTATTTACACCACTTTACATTGTCTTTTTAATCTTACCTCATGTCTTATTTATGTCTTTAAATTGACTTGTTGTCATATTACAAATAAACTTGCCAAGCCTTGCCGCTGGAAGTCCTTAAAAGTTCATCTATGATAATTCTTAACCAGGACATTTTTAGGAAGGTCACTCAGTTGACCTGCCTTGGGCTTAAGACACTCAGGAGGTTGTAAACTAGTAAAAAACAGCAGCTGAATCCTTGTCCAAATGACAGATCTTTATTCTAAACCCTACCCTGGGATAATTTAATTCTTAAATTTGGACTATTAAAATTATTTAATTTTCAATTTTTTTTATATAGAAACTGATTTAATGGTCTGTAAGAAACACTGCCTTTAAACCAAATGAAGGAGCTAATTTCCTCCAAAACTGTAAGTAAATTATTACCACTTAAACTTTGTTATAAGTTTATTATAAGTTACTTTGTTAACTTATGTTTCACTGGGTCACATCCCCACACTGACTGGCTTTTGTGCTCGACTTTCAACAGAACTCTTAGAGCTCAACAAAGCGTATATGTGTTTTGTCAATTACAAAGAAACACTGCAGTAAACTTGCAAACCGGTAGAAGTTTAAAAAAGGATGGCCTGATTTATCAACAGTTTTTTTTTCTGACAACCTGTCCAAACAGGCTGCATAGCCCGCCTGAAAACCAAGACAGTGCAAACCCAAACTCTTCACATTTAACACCTCTATTCATCTGGATGCTCGTATATTTCCCTAAGAGCCCTTGCAAAAACATGTCTACTTCAAGTGCCTTTCCAGGACCTGACTCTAACCACTCAGTGCAAAGGAAAACATTTCTCTGAAAGATGGATGTAGAAACTTTCTTTCCTTAGTATTTGTTGCTGTTAATCTGATGGCCAGAGGAGGATTATTTAAGGGCATTTCAAAATGGCTGACAGTGTTGTATGATATTAAAGCCATAGTGTCCGGGTAACACACTACAAGAGGCCTTCAGAGTGACATTAAGGTGGAATTCAGACAGGCTCGTCTGACCAAACCTCTGCCAACAGCTCGCAGTCTGTGATGAAACTTGTTCCCGTTGGCTAAGCCTCACTGAGGCACCATGTTTCTACTGGAAAATGCCAAAAGCTCCCTCATGGCACCTAATGTGTCTGCTTCCTTTGTGTGTGTGTGTGTAGGGGGGTCCACCACATGGAAGAGCTAAACTGATTATACAGGCACCATTAATTACTTTTGATGGTTGTGACATACAGCAGCCATGAAGAATCAAATGTGATTCAAAAAATTAATTAATTAATTAATGCTGTTTGTTTTAACTTAGAGGACTGATTGTATCCTCTCACCTCATCTGGCTCTTTCCTTTCCCTTGCATTTCACTCTACTCTACCACATTCATGTTATTTCTCTTCTCTTGTACTTTCCTTTTACTCTGCTCTTTTTAACCTTTTCCTTTCCCTCTCCATCTGCCTCTCTCTGCTTCTGACTCTCCATCAATCATACTTTTTATTCATGTACTTCACATCTCTCACTCCTCTCTCTCTGTTACATTACCAGTCACGCTTTCTCTTTTGCAGATATTTTCCCTCCCGATAGTTGCACTTCATTCCTCATATATTGAACAAAATTAGTTATACAGAATGTACAAGAATAAATCAACAGAAGACCTTTTAAATTCTACACTTTGAGTATTTCAAAATCTCTGTGTTCTCACAGCCTATAGGATTTGCATTACAGGTCCTTTAACCTCCATATCCGTGTTGACCTGCTACTTGAGGTTTCAGTGCAATGTTATGTTTCCAATTTCTCATTTACTTCTGAACATTTGACTAAATCGTTTAAGATTCATCTCAAGTTTCCTGTGCTACTAATAAGGTCCATCAAATCATTTCATATTATTACACCCCAGCCATTGATTGTAATGAGCTCATACTGCATTTACATTTTATCAGATCAGTTTTGTCATCGAGCATCTGGCTGGGAAAAACACCATCCGTGTCGGGTTAGTTACACGGACACATGGTAAATTTTTGTGTCCAAAGAACTTTCTAAAAAGACTGGCAGCATGTGTGTGAATCTGCAGCGTTGTTACTGTCTCTTATTGCCTCAGGTTTAGTCACACTAATTCTGAGCCACATTTTGCACAGAGCATTTCCTAATTTGAAACAAAGGAATGGTTTGTGTGGACCTTGGGATTTCAGTGAAACATTACTTTGTAGACTGTTGATTGTTGAATGTAATAACAATGCAGTGGCTCGGTCAGATACAGCGGCGCATACCGCGCTGTGTTTATGTCTGATGATGAGATGGTAAAGTCTCTGTCTTTGTCTGCATGTGAGTGTGTAGGTGCCTGTGTGTATATGTGTGTATACAGATACACACTCAAGCTAGTGAGACATCCTCTGCCAGATAACTGTGTTTGTCTCTGAAAGCCATCACGTCCTTGCTATTGTTGGCTAAAACAACAAGGGCAGGCCTAGTGCCTTCAGCCAGAGAAATCTGTCAGCCTGGAGGGCGAGCACAGAGAGAAAGAAAGAAAAAAAATTCCTAAAAGGTTACCTCTGTCAGGAGTTGTCATCCTAATTTATCCTGATTTGTCAAAAGAAATGCATATCACAAATTCCATAATTCAACAAAACACAAAGGAAACTTCTTACAAGGCATTACATTTCCAAATTACTAATCTCTGTTTTTGATTTAATCCCCACAGAAGTTTAGTTCCCTTCCCTACACGTAACACCTGACTGGTCATTCACTTTTTCAACTACAGATAAATGTATCTTCTGAACATCTAAAGAGAAAATTCAGATTCATTACAACTTGGATATTTTAAGGAGTACTCAACAGATTTTGCATGTCCTAATAAGTCGCCATTAATCTTTAACTGACTTCAATAATTCATGTCTGTTAGTAAGCCAAGCAAGAGAGGCACAAGGAATTAGGTCAGAGGCTGGTGACAGGTCTGCACAAACTGCACCTGGTTGTTAATACTATGACAGCTTTGCGAGACATGGGATTCCAGTCTAATTACAGGTGAAACGCTGCAAGATGGGACCACTGAGGAGGAAATTGACAACTGTGAGAATATACCCAGGGGCGGGGAAATAGGTGGAGCAACGAATGACTCAGGTAGAATTCAGAACTCAGGCACAACATTTAGCGAAGGTATATATATATACACAAAAGCACAATAAAAAACATCTGAAAGAGCCAGCAAAAATATGTTGTACATACATACACACACACACAGGATGACAGACAGACACATGTGCAGGTCATCATCTGAATGTGAGAGCATGACTGAAGATGACAACTGAGAATAGGAAGAAAAATAAACACATAATGATAAACATAGAAGGCGTTCATCCTGGATTCACTATGACAACCCATCGACAGAGAGATGGATGAGGAGAAGGAAAGGAAGTAACGGAGACTGGGTTGCTGTCCGAGAGGCAAAATAGCACAGGAAAAGCCAAAACATCCCATCCATGATTTGTTTGTGAACACAAGACCCCTGACTGTCAAGTCTCCCCCACTTCCTGTGTGTGCAGCATTGTAATGTAGATTTTGTTAAATCACGCTCGGATAGAATCAGACTTAAAGTGGGTTTTTAAAGTGTGTAATTTAACAAGGTTAAAAATCAGAGACCAATCTTAATAAAACTGTTGTGCAATTCAGTAATCTTAAGAAAAGCTTTCCCAGAAGAGCTAGAGCAGTTTTAACCTAGAAACAAAGATACCAGCGTGACACGGTTAGCCTCACTGACAGGTATATGAATGGTGGTGTGAAGCAGGTGCATACCACAACACAACAGGGAACATGATACATCTAATTTACCAGCAGTGGGCCAGTGCGTTTTGAGCCCACATCCAGGGTGACAGAATGTAATTAACCTGTCCTCAACCGTAGGGTGAGATATTAATTATTTCCAGAGAAAATATTCAACAAAGACGTTCCAACAGAAAGGCATGAGAGTGCAAAAGTTACATATCCTCTCTTGTTTTCTATTGATCTGATCCATTCTGGAGTGAGCAGAGCAGAGCTGACTCATGTCACATTAGGGTTTCTGCTACCCCCCTAGTGTCCAACCAAAACCTTTTCCTCTAAACCTGATGTTTTTGGCGTTTTGACAACAAGCAGCCGCACTTGCCACAGCAGCTGCCCTGCTTCAGAAATGCAGTCTCAGAGCAAGAATTTTGTCACTGATCCAGTTCCCCAGAGGGAGCCCAGATCTCATGCAGACTGCTGCTCTGAGCTCTTTATGTCTGGGATAGAAGAGAGAGGTTTCCGGGTCACTGTACATCCAAGTCCCTGCTCAGAGCCTCAGGTCAGTTCTACTTTCCTGTTCCAAAACTAAAGAAAAGCTTAACTGGGACTTTGACACTAGCTAACTTTCTGTTTCTTTTCAAAACAACGCTTTTTGTCAAGGACTGCCATCCTTACTGTCAAACTACTGACTAAAGAACTAGACAATGATGCATTTCAGCCAAGAAAATCATTTCACTGCACATTTCCACAAGTCCTTATAACCACAGCTGCCAAGAAGATACCACGTCAGAGACCTTGTGCAAGGCAATTTCTGAAACTTTTAGAAAATAATAATAACAACAACAATAATATTTTAATGTCTTTTGTTCAGAAGTGTTCTATGTTACCCAAGAAACTTGACACAGGTGTGTTACAAATCAAGGGAATAGATAAAATAATCTCCTTGAGTCCTGCAGGTGAAACTAATAAATTACAGCAATACGTTTTTCGTTTTTCACAAGACAAAGAGTGTATTTGGACAGGTTTGATGTTACACAGTATGTCTGTGTGTACTCTATGTGCATGTTAACATCTGACTGATGTGACGGGCATGTCACCACATGTAGGTGTCTCGGCGTGTTATCAATACCATCTACGATCCTTATCAGCAGGAGAGTGATACAGTCCTAGTTCAGGCTGGGATACAAGTCAAGGTGAACACACTGTAGTTAAGTGATCCATACCTCCTTTACTCTCTTCCATCTTTCATGGCTTTTTCATTTCGGAGTCCTTTATTGCTATGCCAAGCAGGTACTCCGCTCTCGTATTTTTAATTAAAATCTAAAATGTGCAATAACTCTGGAGACTCTGGACTAGCTGCCAAACAGGTCCATTGGTCTTGTTTCTCCCATCAAGCCTTTGTTGCCTATTTCATCAAAGCCTTCCATCAAGCCATTCTGTTTGTCCAATTCTGTTCACTTCACTGCATAAATGCTCTGACATGCACCACACAGGGTACACAGATTTAGCAAGCCTACACCTTTGTAGAAAAGCTCCACAAGAATGAAATGGAATGAACTCTCACTCGTATGTCCTAATCCATTCAAGGACCCTGAGAAAAATCCAATCCTTAAAGTCAGTCTTCATGACTCCCTGAAGACAAAAGGCTGCTTGTGCAGACACCGACTGGATAAAGACCCCTGTGCTTTAGTTCAGTCACCTGGGTGCGGCTGCACAGCGTTCTCACACTTTCCACAGCCACAATGAAATAACCTCCATCTCCCCCATTGGAATTACCCGAAAGCCTTTTATATCTGGGAAAGTCAAATATATAGTGGGTTGTCATGTTTCATCAGTTCTGTAGTGACGCTCTAATCTGTCTCTAGAATTTCTTGGTGAGATGAAAACATTAGCAGATGGCAGTAAAGCCCGATATCTAAATTATAAGGCAGCAAACTTAGGTTACAGGATTTCCCAGAGTGTTTTATAACAGAGGTGGACTACCTCACCTGATGCAGCATAAAGACTGCCTCCACTGAACTCACAGGAAATTATTACACTTGTATAAAATAAAAGTAACCCTCAGAGAAAACAAGCAGAGCAAATCACATAGCAGAAGCCGTGTATTTAATGAGAGAGGCTTCTGTTTAGACCATCATAAAGTACCAAAACTAATCATTAGGATCTCAGCACAGCTCAGACAGCCACCTCTGCTAAAAAAAATAATCCTGGGAGTAAACATACTCTCAACATCACAAAGTCTACTGGTGTTTAATGTAGTTGTTAAATGAGCCCTACGTTTTGGAGAAAGATTTTAATTGTTCTTAAAACAAGGAAATAAGCTGCTCTGTGTATGACTGGCATATGTGTTATGAAAAAACTGCAAAGATGTCCACTCCTCTCCATTTTGTCCCATTCTATCATTATCTACTCACATATCAAGAAGGTGAGGAGGGAGGAGGCAGCCAGGTAGGAGCTTGTACAGGTTAGGAATTCCAGCCGATTGCGGGCCTCCTCCTTGCACAAATAGTGAGAAAAAAGCTCAAAGTTTTCCAGAAGGCCTGGGCTCATTCACTGAAGGAGCACTATCGGAGAAGGGGAGGGGGCTCAAACAGTCATCCCACATCCCACCCACCCCGAGGAGCATTCCACAGGACTGTCTACTTGCCCATCATTAAGCAAGACCACCTGCTGGCAAATCAGGACCCCCATCATGTTTTCAGCGAGCCTGGCTAAGCCCATTACCAGTGAGCCTCTGGACCGCTGTACACACATATCATAAAGAGTCAGTGGTATGTTGAGCAGTAAAATGTTGCTCATTAACATCCAACAAGGACTTTTGATTGTCCAACCAGTGAAGCACACTAGCTGCACTCAGCATTACGTATTAAAATAGATGCAGTATAAAAGGGACAAAGACACGATCTTGGATGCAGCTGTTGCATGACTATGCACTGCTTATCTCTGCTCCTCTAAAAAGAGACAGATTTTTTAAAAAGAGGAAGGAGAGGAGGAGATCAAGACAGAAGGAAGAAACAGCTCTTTGTTGCTGATCTTTGTCAGGGCCTTGAGGGAAAGACTCTGGCATCAAATCATCAAGAGCTGAAACAAAAGCAGCTGATAAACAGAGCAAGACAGATAAGATCTCCTTGTAGGCTCAACGCTTCCCCATCAAGAGGACTTCCAAACCCCAAACACCTTATCTTTGTTGTCATTAACACACACAAAAAAACACGAAATGAAAAAGGAAATAAATGTTGCACATACATTTTATCTTTTCATCCTTTTACCCTTTTGTAAATCTGAGAGACAGTTTTGTTTGAAAATTTGATTCCCCGTCATCTACTTTTACAAAACCATAGTTTTCTTTTTGTTTCAAAAGACAAAGAAAATGCCTATCTGCACAGGGAAAATGCAAATTCAACTGTATTATTCAAAATCTACTTTTTTGGTATTTCAGTTTTTCATTGAATTCACAGAAATGTAAACGGGACATTTGTAAGTGGAGATATAGCCTAAGGAAGCAGAAAGGGGGTCATTCTTTTTGACAGTAATATGACAGTAGCATATAGGATTTTAAGAGTTGGTCAGTATTTACTGGGATCTTGTAAACATTGCTTCAGGAAGGGCAGCTCTGTGTCAGATGAAAAGCTGTGGCCAAGTGATCACACACACCAACTGAGTGGCCCTGAAGTGCCACCGCCCAGGCCGAAGAGCACAGGAACAGAAACAGTGTGAAACATAATGCCTGTAGGCATCTATCTTCACCCTGCCCTGATCCAAACCCTAACAAATATGCAACAGCAAACACAACATCCCTCACAGTCTACGTCTTCACATGTACAAAAAAAACCTCTGTTTTTACTTCATTCTACATCACTCATCTTATTTTCCTTCATGTCTGGGTCTTTCTCAAAACTCACAGTGGCAAGCAGCTTACACAAAGCCTTTTTTCTTCCACCTCAGACAATGCACCTCCCCACTTTACTCTGTGCCAGGCATTCCTGAGTCTTTCCTAGCTATCGAAAATGTCAAGAATGAGGAGAAAGCAGAGGAGGGTACGACGAGCACTGCGGCAGGTAGAGTCTTGTCCCGCTGCACTGACATCCCACAGTCGCCGAGGGTAGTAGTTGCATAGAACGGATGGGATGTGACTTGACTCTCTTAATTAAAACTCTGCACTAGAACAAGCCTCAAAGCTCATTCTCCACCGTATGGAGGCATGCCAGTTAATTATCGGGGCCAATTTCATTCCCCTAAAAACTAAATACAGATTTCATGGCAGGATCTGCACCTGTCAGTCGTCCCAGGGTGTTACTCTTCAGCTCCACTGCCTTGCTAGAAAAACATCCAATCATTTCTTTAAACTTGATTTCCATTTAACTTCTGCCTGATGACTTCTTGAAGAATTTCCTTACAGCTATTCCTTTAACTGTAAGACGATATGAGAAAATCAGGTTATGTGAAGTAAACCCTCTTCAAACACAAAGCCCCGAAACAAAAAGGGCACATTCTACACAGTTTGTCAGAGCCAAGAAACTCCCCTTTCCACAACAGGAGTCCAAAAAGAAGAAAAGGGGGCTGAATGAAAAGGTTAGCAGTGCACTGTTTCGTGCCTGGACAGACAAACAGAAGAAGTTTTATGTGTTTGCCAAATGCAACTTAACACTGCAAACAAGCTCCATCCATTGGAACATCCTGCCACCCAGAACTGTTCAGAGGAAAGCACCCAGAATATAGACCCTGCAGCTCCCAAACAGTGATTGCCCCAGAATGCGCCCAGCAAGGTGAATCGTGCTCTGATTCATTTCCCCCTGGTGCTTCCAGCCAATCTAAGTGCAAGATTCAAATTTTGAACAGCTGCCAACATTGTCAAGCACCAGTAAAAGTTAAACAGCAGCAAGCTCACTGCTCACTGGCATAGGGATGCAGGCTGCTTAAGTCTCATAGTCACAGTAGATGCTGAGATTTATTAGTCATGGGTGTACGGTTCGTCTCATAAGAGCCTGACAAATTACTTTTCAACCAAAAAACAACTCAGAGGAATAAAAGTATTTCATTACCTCCTTTCATGCTGAAGCTCTGGTATGCAAATCAGTAGAACAAACAACAACTTCAGTTGTTCAAGAATTACTCTATGTTTCTTTTATAGTGACGGTAAAATGGTGGAAACCCGTCCGTCACTTAAAAAGTCAGTAAAAGTGTGGGAACCTGTGTCACCATATAAAACTTTAATGTCCTGGGTTATGTGCATGTACTAAGTATGAGGACGTTTCACCTTTGACTTAATAAAATGGCTCAGCTACAAAGGTGCAAAAGTCAGGAATCATCACCAAACCATTCAATCCCTGTCCTCAAGGTGTTTATAAGCCATCTCAAGGCTTCCCTGGGAAAGGCTGGAGCTTCACCATGGCAACAAAGCTGCTAAAATGACTCAGGTGTCTGTGTTTCACGCACTTCTGGGAAACTTCATCGGCATGAGCCTGAGGCTATGTAATTTCAGCAGCCACCAGTGTATGAAATCTGTGCCTCTCTAAGTGATTCACAATTACCACGAGTCTTCACACCACAGCATGGATGCTATGAATTACTCACAGGTAACAAACATATCACAGCAAACTGACTCATCAAATAACAAGGATAAGCCCTGATAAACTGACAGATTAAATGTCACACATGTTTATTATTCAGCCAACATGTACTGTACCATCCAATTTATACAGGTCTGGTTTCATTCACAACAGACTGGCTGCTTACCTTCAACGCAGTGCTCCACGTCCTCCAGGTTGCGCAGTGTAATCCTCATCAGACTTGAGTTGAGCATAAGTTCGTTCTTGTGTTCTGGTCCCATGGAGTCCGGGGCATGGTTGAGAAAGAATATGCGAGTGTCACCCGTGGATACCTGGTTGTCACAGATGCTGGGGTTGCCAAAGCCACCGATCATCACCTTGTTGCCACCATCCAGAAGAATTTCACGGTTGACGTTGGACTTTCCTTTCAAGTAGCGCCACACTCTGACCTGTAGTCAAACACAGAAACTGCTTAGCATTTTGTCAAAAGCAAATACATACATATTTTCAATTTTGGTAGGTATAATATAATTATGAAATATAATTTTGGCTGGTGTAAAAAGCCAGATGTCTGTGTCTGCGAAAATCTAACTCAGATTTTAGCCTCTCTCTGCAACTAAAATATTTATCAACGTTGTGTGTAATAATAGCGATTCTCTTATTCTTCTTTAATGAATCTCATTCAAAAAAAACAGAGGTAGAGACGTTGCTAAACTAAACAAGACCCCTCCATGCACCCAAGCTGATATATCACAGGAAGTGCAGCAAAAGCTTCTTTATGCACAGTCATGAGGAATCTTGCTCCTTCCGCTCTATGTTAGTGTCTGGTCTCATTTCAGCACTTGGTGGTGGTTTCTGTTTCCAGAATGAGAGCCCTGTGCCTCTAATCTACTCCATTCATTCAGCAAGAGACGGGAAGTCAGTGGGTGCTGAGGAAAAGAGCAACGAGAGAGCTGACCAAACACCACTTGTTTATTTTGACAGATTACAGAGTGGTCTACCGCAAGTCCGTAATCATGCAAACGAAAGTTTCACAATAAATGGCCATCAAATGAGGACAGAGGGAGGCTGCTTTCTATACTTATTTTACACCATGTGTTAACTTATTTCCCATTAATGGGAGAAATAATATCATTGTGACAGTAACAGATTCTGAAAACTTTCAGTTTCAGCTCTGTCATGCACAAGTCTCACATAAATGACTTGAGTCAATGTGATGCATGACCACACATCTTTATTGCTTTGGGCACACCTTGCAGCACTTGTCAGCACTCTGCTGAGAGGAAAACGGCCTTTTAATGTTCTCTGACAACATTATAACAACGAACTAAAAATAACTACATTATTCTTAAGTGTGTTATAAGTGTTTTCGTCGTATTTTGTGGTGATCTTATTACATATTATAAACTTTTACTTATACCCAAGCACATCACTTTTACAGCCACAAGTCACAAACCTCTGGGTTGGGATGCAAGTTGTGGTACTTGTCGGCCACATTACAGAAGAAATCAAGATTTAGAACATAATTTATGCGAGCCACTGGCAAATGATAAGTTGCACGTTTTCACTATTTAAGACTAAAAATCAAGTGAGAGCTACAGCCATGGTCCAGTGAGGGGCCTGCCTCATCCTGCAACATGTTTGGGATGATGATACAGTCGGTTAGCTCCCCTGTAGCTATGTAATTGGTAAGTGGAAAAAATATATATTTTTTTTTTTTAAACAAAAAACACCATCTATCTATTTCTGAAGGCAAAGTGGATTCACTGTCAGCGTCCGTGTAACTGCTGCCAAATGTTTCTGGATGAATGAGTTTGTAAAATGTTTGCAGACAAGCTGCTGATGCTGTTCAGAGAGTTGCAGCAAACAAACTCGATGGTAATGGCTTCCACCAGCAACACGAGGGTAAATGTATTAAAAGATAACGTGACTTCTATAGCGCACATTAACCAGACTAGATTCGGACTAGGAGCAGGTGTCTCTTTCCTTGAAACAACGCACTTGTGAGGACCGTCTTTCAAACCGCGTTAAAACACGTACCTTGCAAGAATAGGTCTTTTGCACCGGGTCCATGTGACTGATCTCGTCCACGGTGCCGGTCAGAACTATGTTGGCCTCCTCTTCTCTGTCCTCTAAGTCTTTCTCCGGGCAACTTGCGGCGCAGCGCTGCCACAGAGCCACGAGCAGCCCCGCGAGGAGCAGCACTGTCCGGCCGGCCCGGACAGTCCGATGGGAACCCATGACCACCAACACAACACAAAAAAGTAAACTTTCCTACTATTAGACTGAACCGTCCGAGAAGTCCGACAACAAACTCCAAACTATTTAGAATGTGTTTAAATATTGCACCGAGCCTCCTTTTCCACAACTTCCCTACGGACAACCAGTGACTCTTTCACTCTGCAGCCCTGATCCCCGCATCTGCAGCCCGGGTTAAAAATCCCTCTCTGCCGCCGCCGGCTGGGAGACCAGGAGGGAAGAGTGGAAGGAGGAAGGAGGAGGAAGGGGCAGGGAGCTCTGTCTCCAGGAATGCAACTGCACTTCTCTCTCCCCCTCTCTTTTCCCTCTCTCTCTCTCTCTCTCTCTCTCTCGCTCTCTCTCTCTCTCCCTCCCTCTCACACACACACACACACACATACACACTGTGACGCTCCTGGATTTGCATGCAATCTGTACTGCTGATCCTACAAGTGAGGGTGAGGTGGGTGTCGGTAAGGGGGAGTGAGGGGGAGGCTGGAGGGCAGCGCGCTAGGAGGTCTGTGGAAAGTGGCTGTCCAACGTCGCCCCCAGTCGGACAGACAGTGTCTTTACCTCCGGTCCTGATCAGCAGCAACCCCCAGACCCTACAGATGCAGAGACAAGCAGGGACATGTATCTTTACCTCAACAAACTTCAGCCTCACTGTTTATTGACTGCGTCTCCATTCAATGTCACATTGGACAAATAGGAATACGGGCCTGTTTGTAATCTTGAAATATTGCACCCCTCCAGCTTTGATGTTCTGCTATATTAAATTTACTTACTTTATTTTGATGCTCCTGACTCATCCCAGACCTGCAAGGCAAGAAGAGGCAGGGACAGGATTCTTTAAGGCTTTAGGAGCAATGCTGTCACAAACATGAGTTAATTTAACATTAAATGAGAAACTAGACATGAACTCTGAATTTCTCTAACCTCAGCCTATATGAGCTGGTGGGAATCTTGTGTGCAATCGTTCTACAATTAAACTCAATAATTAGTATTTACTGTTGTCTGTCATGGTGATTTGTTAGTGTAAATTGTCTTAAACTGAACTACACCATGTGTCCACGTGAGCAAACCTTGAGAGATGAGATGGTACTGATATTCTCCTTAATTTTTGGGTGCCAATTCGGCCATTACTTTATATAGAACGTGCATTAATATGTCAATGCATAAAGCTTTTTCTCTGCCATAACATGACCCAATTTATGCAGCTTTAAATTAGCATTGCATGCTGTAACATTGACTTTGCACTGTCATTGTCATTATCAAACCTGGGTCGTAGAATTTTATTGTTAACTTCAGTGTCTTGAACATAAAGTTTTAGAATCTATAGGTCGTAGAACTATGACTATTGTGTGTGCTTGACGTGATTAAACATCCCTGTAAAACTGAACTCTGCAGCTGAATAGGCGGATGCTGAACTCACAGTATGTCATTTACCATTAAAGATTCCCCTTATATCGTAAAACTTCCCATGTTTAAATCTGTAAATGTTACCATATGGCAATTTTGTTAGAGCTCCTATTTAAGAACAGACAGTGCGTAAATTTCCACTCCTCAAAAGCTGTAATTTTAACTACCCTTCTATTCCTGGGAAAATGACAGGCTTGGTTATACACAGTTGCTAGAGAGGATATTTGCAGAAATTTGTTCAAGTAGACCTCAGCTCTGACAGCTGAGTTAACCAAATCACACAACTGCCTTTTGAAAGGAAATTGATACAGTTCATCAGCACTTTTCATTTTCTTTATACAGAGGAGGCAAAGTTCATATTTTTACAAATGCCTCCATTATGAAAGAAAATACCCTTCAGACACTATTTCTCTGACCATACACAGTTGTAATAATACTACTCAAACACAAAAGATCCCAAATCAATAGATGGTTTAATCTGTACGATGTACAGCCTGGAGCTGCTCCACTCAAACTAACCGGCAGAGTTACTTTGTGGTTTTAAAGAACATTTACATTGGCATCTACATCTAAATGAGCTTTATTTTACAGCAGTAATGACTAGTTTGAACAGGAAAGCATGCCAAATTCAAAACACTTCTACTGTGTGTTATTATGTATTATAAATTATTCTTAATGTAGCTGTACGTTGTGTCAGACAGGAATCTCTGCTGTAATTGGCAGACAAAAGTAACTCGTCTGTTTCTGGTTTTAGTAAACACCAATGAGTGTAAATTAAAGCTGCAGTGTTTTTAGATAGAGAAAGACTGCGGCATTTCATTCTCAACACACTAATCACAGTACATTGCGCAAAGATAAATGTGTTTGTGATTTGAAAGTGCTGGAGGACATTCCTCATGTGTGATGTGGAAGGTGTCACTTGTGGCAAAGCCACAGTTCAACCAGCTATGCATTTTACTGACAGTGTCTTCCAGCTAATTGTTTTGGGATTTCTGTCTCAGAAATTTGGTTCAGTCTAACCACTTTTAACCCTGCAGCACTCTCCTACAACTGCAGACACATATTTTAGGTCACTTACTTGAATGTTAATATTGTTTTGTGCTTGCTGGATATGTGAGTTGGCTTTTTGCTAGCATGCTTACCATGACAGCATTATATGTCAACATCTGTGTGAATGACTATTTTTAAGCCTATACCTGTTCTTCTGTCCCCTGGTGGCCATAAAGGGCAGTGCAGCAGCAGGTGAATGTCA
Source organism: Polydactylus sextarius (assembly GCA_016801845.1). NCBI lineage: Eukaryota > Metazoa > Chordata > Actinopteri > Polynemidae > Polydactylus > Polydactylus sextarius. Next base: position 23,265,570 of record CM028909.1, on the reverse strand, counting down.
AGGCTTCATATGAAATATATTGCTGGCTCCATTAAACTATTTTATCACAGTTCTCATTCAGGAATGACCTGGTGATGATGATAACTTTTTTGTGCTTTGTATCAAATTATTTAGATTAATTTCAAACTTTAAAATAAATGTAAGAAATATATGACTGGATCCCTTACAAAGATTTACATAAAATGCTGTTTGCAAGCTTTGTGAGGGCATTTTTGATCCTTTACTAATATTGTGTAAAAATCCTAGAGATTAGGAATCGGCACTGTGTAGATGATCAGTCTTGTTTTTGATCGTCTTGATCAGTCTTGTGGACACAGAACACAATTATTGAAACATCTCTCGTTATGTGAAACTTAGCAGAGCATTTGAACAATCACGCCTCCCCTGTTCTGTTTATCTCCTGACAACCCCTCCTCTTCCAAATGCTTCAACACAAAAGCTCCGGAAAGTAAACAAGCTTTAACAAGTATTGGAGTGAAAGAAGAAAGAATTTCATAGGCTGTTGTGCATCAAAGAGTAGGCAGATGAAAAGTACAGCAGAAGATAAAGAAGAGCTGAAGAGCAAAGACACCAGCCTACATTCCCTTAGAGGGGATTTACAGGCTGACACAGACAATGTGTATAGAAAAAAAGCTTGTGTATTACATTGCTTGTTGTATCATGTATGTTAGCTTTGTACACTTAAAAAAAAAACAGATAAAGAAAGATTATGTTGGTAAAAACAAAATTTGATAGGTACACAGGCTTTTTTAAACAATATTTTGCAAAAGAATGATCAAACTGAAATTTGAAATGTCTTAGTTGCTGCGAGCAGTGTCATAATGATCTTAACAGTCGATTTGTACTTGTCACAATTATGCCAGTGATGGATGCAGACCGAGCCTTTTATTATATTCTATTTTGTCAAGTTATATTTATGTTGATGGGTTACACAGAGCAACCCAAAGCAGCTGGAAAAAGTTGACTCCATATTCAGCCCGTGTGTCACTGGAAAGAAAGAAGTGTAACCTGAGATGGAACATTAGCAGCCAAATTATATGCAGAGCCCAGGGGCTGCATTTCACCGAGAGGCAGCTGCATTGCTGCACCCGTGTATCACTGCATCGTGGACAGTCAGAGAATCACTGTATCGAAAACCAATCCAGCCTTTGAGTCTTTGTGTTTGAGTCATGGGATATCTTACAGTGCATGCCACATAAATAATGCACTACTGCTGCTGAACTTATTCAGTGTTCTGGCTTTTGGTTTTGTGTTCTATGTCAAACATCCCTAATCTTGATAGTGTCCCATGTTTTCCTCTATGTTTTACATTGCTCCTATAGATAATGTGCAGGCCTTTAGCGTGGCACAATACATAACACACACACATCCACTGAGACATTCCTGGGTTATCATATGAGGCTGCTGTAGCCTTTGTTTTTCCAGAGGACAAGCCCAGTCCCTCTTTATCCGGTATCAGCATGAGAACACAAGAACGAGCCTCGCCTGCCTGGCATCCTTCTGCCTCAGATCCCAGACCTGGTGTCCAGTTTCCAGCCTGCCCTCTCTCTCTGCTGTCTCCCTCTGTGCAACAGACCCGGCTGCTGGAATGGTGTAGATGCTCATCTGGTGATGTGCTGACAACATGTCATTATGGCAGCATTTGTGGCTGTTGTTTGTATGCAAGCAAGACTATATATACAGACGTCTATGTGAGTTATTTCAGAATAATGCCAATGATTTGATGCATCAGTGACTTCACATTGCAACCGAGACCAGGTTGTTTGAAAAAACCACAATGTGTCAAAGACACTTTCAACAAAATGCCTGGCTAAGGTATGTTGGCAATGTGCCAACTGCTGTTTTTTTGGATGTTGAACTTTTCTGCTCCATAAAGTGGATGCTTGTAAAAACATTTTATAACACTCACCTCACAGGTCCTTAATTTGATGTCTGGATGTGAATTTGCTTTCAATTTGTACTGAAGGTAGACTAACATCACTCTACTCTAAATAATTAAATAAACTATGATAACATCAACCTGCTGAAGGACTCCTCGAGGGTCCAGACCCCATACAGTGAGCTGATAAAATCATTTTAAGTCAATAGTGGACCTGGTTTCTTTCAATCTACCACTCACACTGAAGCAACAACATGACAAGAACATGAATGGCTCAGCAAAGGTTTCCTGGTATAAATTGGGGGCTGGGTGATGCAGGCGAGGCAGCATGTGACAACAAAGAAATAGGGTAAATATTCTGTTCTGGTTTTTCTGTTTGAACATGTGGTTTCACAGAGGGAAATTAATCATGTTGAACTCATGTACAAAACAGCGCAAAATATGCCAAACCTGTTAAATATAGACACTTGACATGAAATATTCAATGATTATGTTTTACCAGTAGTGTTTATGGAGCTACAAATGCAGACAAGGCCTTGCCTAATAACCTTGGAGTCAGCCTGACAGTCTGAGATGGACGATCAAACAGCGGCTGGATGTTCATGTTCACTCTCAGGCAACGTACATAGAGTTTGTGTGAGAAGGTCTTATGCAAAGAGGAGCAGAGAGGTCAATGCACACCCATGAAAATGTAAATATACAGGGCATACCTAAGGCTTTCAACAGTCATACAGTTGGAGTCTGTATAGTTTGTTTTTCTTCCCAATTATTTTTGAAGATGAGACAGCTGTCAGACAAATTTTACATCTTGCTGTTACTCCTCTGAAAGTAGCTGATACATATTCCCCTATGTGTCTGTGATTTCAATAGATTCTTATAAAACTGCAATATGGAAAATACCTATAGAGGCTCAATACATTTGCATAGGAAAATAGCTTTTTCAGTTTTGTATTTCTGTGCAATTCAGTTCTGTTTTGGAGCTATTAGAGTATGTGGCACAAGGTTCATTTAAAGTTAATTGGTTTCCTACAAGGCGCAACGCATCATTCAAAATATTATGTTATTCTGGAATATTACTTGCTGGATTTATTTATTACAGTTGTGTTTAATCCTCCTGTTTAAGATATATATTTTTACATTGACCAACCATTATGCTGTTGGATCAAAGTACTGGAAATATAGCAAAAAACATCTATAGTTTTCTCCATACTATATGGTCACAGATGAGCCAGGGCAAAATATGGTATTTCCCATGGTAATTTATATTCCTCCATTTGTAGTTCTGCTTTCCATAGACAACAGTAGGGGTAGAATGGGTACAGCAAACAGACTGTGGTTTAGCTGTTTGTCAGTTTGCCAGATGGCCCTCTGCTTTGTGGTGTCAAGTCTAAACAGGAGAGGTGGGTTCACACCTGGTTTTATCCCTGTGAATTTAGCTGGAATGTCAGGTAGTTCAATACCTCGTGAAGCCTCTCCCATTTCTTTTTTCCAGTCTTTTCTCTTCTGTTTAATTCAGAAAGTGTGCAGCTTAAGGCGTTGTGAGTGTATGGTGGAAATGTTTCTTCTCTGTCTTTGGAATGAACAAACAGGTAAATGTTCACCCTCTAATTGGATTGTAGAGTAGTCACGCAGGTCCCTACTTTTCTCTCTTTTTCTCATACCCAAATATGTTATGTCTTTCCAAGTCTACAGTTCCAATAAAAATGTTAGCCTCAAGGTCCCTGATGCTCTCCACCATCATTAGTATTGGTCTTATCTTGGTGGATTGCCATAGATAAAACTGACTGGAGACAAGATAAAAGAGTGTCAGTGAAGAACACCATGTAGACTGTGTCTGCTTCATTATAGATAGGGGTCGAGATAAAGTCCCTTCACTTCCTTATGTCACACATAGCGACTATTGCCTCTAAGATAGGATTTAGTGTGTAATGTCTCCTTAACACTTAAGAATCAACATGAAGGTCATATGAAATTCTGTCAGACCATTAAACCATGAAAATCACCCAAATTGGAGTTACTAAATGTTTTCATCAAATGCAATATGTTAGAATGACTTTCCCGCAAATCATTATATTTAAAACCAGCTGTGAAATGTTTAGTGGCCATATTGACAGCATGGCAGCAGTGAATGATGAGCCAGCTGCTATTACTATTCGTTGGTTAGGCGACCTCTCCATCCATCTGCTGCGTCTCCCGCCCAGCTTTTGCTCATTTATACAGAGTGGCCGCAATTTACTGACGGCCATTTTGTCTAATGCATACCATTCATTCATTCCCAGCTTGCTCTTTGGCAGGCACTCACTAGACACCATTAGGAAATGAATCCACTGCACCGTGCCACTGCAGATGAATAGCAAGATCAAAACCTCTCTTACCCCAAGTGATTTAGTTGCTGGAGTTGAGCTGATTGTATATTCTGTACCTGTCGGCTGCCCCTACTGCTAGACGTGTAATGAGACAATTTTGATGTGAAATTGACCACCTCAACTTGCCATTCATGCACTGTCATGTCGTCTCTGTTTGACATACTGAATCTCACTGTAACGGGAGGATAACCTGGAAAGACAGAGGCCTGTAGTAGAAACGATGAGTAAAGTTTATGTGGAACCAGCACCACTTTAATTCAGAGCGGTGTTGACTGTAATGCTACCTGAAGGAATTTTTGATGTACAGAAACACAGTGTCAAAGGTGATTCTAATTTCCATAAGCTGGCCTTAGGTTTCCCTGCACTGTGATCCATGGATCAGCAGCAGTGTTTGATCCATATGTCTCACCAAGGGAGGGAAACTTGATCAATACATTGATTCTGCGGTTTTGTGTGTGTGTGTGTGTGTGTGTGTGGCTGCCCTTCCTACTCAGTGAGCTAAGCAGTGTGCCAAAGGAAGAACGAAGCACTGTCACAAGAAAGTGCAGCGTCATCATGCCTTCTCCTCTTCTGCAGACTTCGTCTGACCCAAAATGGCTGTGTGGTTGCATTAGCTAATTGCACTCTCCATTGTTTCTGTGCCACTTTGCATTTTTTCATCTGATCAACACTGCTGATTCAATTCAGCCATATACTCCAGTAATTTACTCACTTTATTTACTGCCAGTATTGAGTTTGGAAACCACCTGTACCCATCTAAAGAGTATCTAAGATTAGTGTTTAAGTCATTACAAATCTTCACAAATCAGCTATCTTCTCTTCATCTATCAAATATTCAACACAGTGCATGGGCTGCTTTTTTCCACTCACTTATCATGGTGGCACCATCAGCTATCCCTGAAAAAGATGCATCAGCATCAGATGAATCTCTCCGTATCCCTCTCTATACCAGTTATAGTTATAAATAATTTGAAATCAGCTGTCTCTGGTGACACAACCGCTCTGGTAGCAAAGCTGAGGGGGAAGTAACCGGAGAAGATGATGGTGGAGCATTGGGAACGTAAAAAATATTTCTAATTCTCCATATGGAAAAACGAAGGATTATTCTCTAAAACAGAAAGACCAAAAGCAATTGATGGTGAAGGATAACGTGGGTTACCATGTATACAATCACTTAACTGTAATTGTCTCTCAGTGCCAGAAGGAGGAGATAAAAAGTCTGTGCTGCAGGCTTAATATTTTCTAAGCAAATAACAGAAGTATAAGTACTGAAATGCTTGTCTACCTGCAGGGTGTCTACACTTCCAGAGTTCATTGAGGGTGAATTTTGTTAGTACAAGTGCAAATATTTAGTTTTACTACATATTAGCTACATGAAACCTAAATGTCATTAAAATTAACTTGCTGCAAAGCACTAACTACTAAGCTGATGAAATACAAGACTCCCACCTATTGGAAAATGTTTCTGTTTTAGTTCTTCCATTTTTAATCTTTTTCCAAACTAAAGCAAAGGGTGGCTGGCCTGACTTTTAATTGAGTATAATAGTTGAGCCAATATATTTCAAATTATCATAAATTTTACTTAACAATACTAGACATGCGAATTTTGAACACATCCAAATCGCCAAAGCAGGTGGATCAATGAATTCAGACCAGAACTGAGGGCTGGGTCATGGTCCGGGATGAAAGTCGCCTCCAGGATTTAGAACCAGATGTTCCTATCGCAAGAATCTATGACTCATACCAAATCCCGCCTTCTGTTTAACAAAAATCTCTGAGAACCTGTAAAGGACTGAAATGGGCAAGGAGAAAGATTACGGACAGTCGATGTAAGGGAGTAAATCATAAATTGCGTGACAGGGGGTGGAAGGATGAAGGTGGGGAGGATTAGCAGATGGATGGATGGTAGATGTAGGTGGGTGTAGCTGTAAGTACAAGAATGACTTTTTTTTCAATCTCACTCTCTCTCCTCCTTCAGTGTAGATGAAATGACAGGCTCCATCATGGGGGAAATATTTCAAAACCACGGCTGAGTGAAGAGACAAAGCAGAAAATAAACAGGAGCGATGGCAGAGAAATCAGAGGCCTTGAAGTGATGAAAGTGCACCTAACATTATATCTGTCACTTAGAGGAAGGCAGCTGCCTGCTGGGACAAGAACCCTGGTGGCAGTGAGCTTGCATACATTTGTGTCGCCTGACTGGTTTTATGTGTATGCAGAAGTCAAGTGTCTACAAATGTGTTTCAGCTCCCCAAAGCACCCTCGGCCTTGTCTCCCTTCGTCTCTCACACACACAAACTGTCCAGTGAAAACACGTCTAAGAGAAAGGTAAGTGCTGCCAATTGAGTGAGTCAGTGAAATATGTCTGGCTTGGCCGGACTTGAGAAAGAGAGAGGGGCCCTTGGGTGCAAAAGTGGGGGTCTCCTCCCCTTCCCTGTGTTGTTACACCCCCTCCCTCCCTTGCTGTCATTTTTCTCCTGGTTAAGTGGTGAAAGGCTATCGGCATCTCTTTTTGCTTCTCCTCCCTCTGTAAAACCAAACACACACACACACACACACACACACACACACACACACACACACACACAGACGCCTGCACACACACAATTATGCCTTTTTACGCCTCACCATACATATTTGTGTACATGCAAGACAAGCTTAGGCAGTTGCAGTGTCAGATGCAAACACTGACACACGCTACTTCATGCTGATTACAGCCTGATAGGAGTTTAATTAATTTCATGTGTCTTTGCATGTTAATGACATAATTACACACTAATTAAATCTGTAGACAAAAAAGGCAGTCATGACATCTGCCATTTTGTTCTCCTTCTTTTAGTTATCACCATAATGATGATAACAAAAATAATTATGATAATTATTCAAGACCAAAAGAGGAACCATTAATAAAAAAAAAACTAAGGAGAAAATTTTGACTTCAGTTCTGAATCTGTTTTAAATGTATTAAATTCTGTTACAATAGTACAACGATCTATCAGAATAAAAGCTTAATAATATACATCTTTTAGTAAACATTAATTGTCAGCCTTATTCTGTGAAGATGATTCAAGTTAGTTATTAACAACTAAATATTGTCCCAATCTTCAGACTGCTCTAAATCAGATGCTCGGTATTAGCTTTCATATTAGGTAATGATTTATCTTTCAGAGGCTTGTAAAGATCTAGTTGAAACAACAGGTTTTTAGCTTTCTAAATTAAAGGTTCATGGTCAGACTGGCTTTGGCCAGAATAATCTTCTGGATTCATGGGTGAATGAATGTATCATGGTAGAAGCTGCTGCTTTTATTGATGCTACGATTAAAAAAGTGCAATAAAGGGACATTTGCTAAGAAATTACAAACCTGCCTTTCCCCATTTGTCAGGCAGTAGGTATAGATAAGTTAGATGAAATACAAGCATGAAGTCTAGTATCAGTTCTCTATGTTGTTGAGTAAAGTTGGGAGCAAAGTAGGACAGTGGAGGAGCTTACAGAGTAGCCATGACCCAGCACTTCTACACAAAAAAGCATACAGTTCTAAGAACTGAGCCTTTTTTACATCTTCATCTATCTTTATCCTCCCTAAACAGCTGCTCAAGGTTCCTCTCCAGGCTGAGAACCACTGATAAACCCAGGTCATTAAAATAACGAGAGAAATGTTTGTTTGCCAAAGGAAACATCTATCACATCATGACCTCAGCTTAATGATGGAAGAAATGTAAAAGAAGGTTGTAATTATGGTTCATTCTGATGATGAAAATGCACTTGACATTTCAAGTCCAATTTCTGGCAAGTGAAAAATAAGAGGGTGCAGGTGTAATTGGTGTGTTGCTCTGTGGTAAATGTCACTGCTCAGATGTAGATCTACAAGAGGCCAAATATAGTTTGGTCCTCTTGTTAACAAAACTGATTGTTTACCTGGACAATGTCTCCCCCTTGAGGCTCAAACACAGCCACTCATGCACAGTACATGCATACATATACACCAGTCAGCCATGGCCACTGTTGGGTGGAGTAAATATAATATATTGTCTGTGGCTGGGATTTATGGGGCAAAAAGTTAACATTTTGCCAAAGTTGAAATTGTAAGCACAAAAATAGGCAATAAAAGGATGTGAATGACTTTGACAAGAGGCAAATTGTGTTTGGTGCAGGATCGTTCCTGTATGCAGATGTTAGTACCCAACAAAAGTGGTCCAAGAAAGAAAAAACAGTGAACTGAAGAAAATGTCCTGTTCTGATTGTTGAGAAAGTTAATGTTGGTTGTGATAGAAAGGTGTCTGAATGTTTGGAGTCATTGACCAGTCAGGGTCATCATGTTGAACCTTGTCAACCACCAAGAACATCTACAATGGACACGTGAGCATCAGAACTGAACCACAGAGCAGTGGAAGAAGGAGACGTGGTCTGATAAATTGCGTTTTCTCATGTGGATGGCTGGATGTGTGTGTGTTGCTTACCTAACAAAGACATGGTACCAGGATGCACTATGGGAAGAAGATAAGCTGGCAGATGCAGTGTCACGCCTTGGGAAGCATTCTGCTTGAAAAACATGGGTGCTGCCATTTACGTTGCCATTCAGGGTTGCAGATCAAATACACTCCTTCGTGGAAATAATATTTCCTGATGGTAGTGGCCTCTCAGTGGAGGAACAACAACTTCAAGGTGTTCTGATCTCAACCCAGCTATGGGTGGGATGTGCTGAATGAATTATGTCTGATCCATGGAGGTCTGTATTACATTTTACACAAACAATTTATAACTTACTGGTAAGTCCATGTTCCTTATTCACTGTCACATTATGTGATTTTGTGTCAGTTTATTTTCTTTAATGTGTAGAAGCACATGTTGTGCCATCAAGAGTGTACATTTCTTTTACATTTGTAATAGTTAAGTTGATTTTCATATGGTTTTGTTGTATCTGCTAACAATCTGAATGCGTCATATATGCTTGCAAATATAATTTTCAATAACAGTATGCTGCTGTTACTATTGCTGTTGCACTCTAAAGAGGCTGCTCTATCTCAAATGATCAAATTGTTATTTTGTCTATATGATACAGTTTTTTTGCAGTTTTTTGTTTTTTTCGTGGCAGTATTAAAACTAAGAATTCACTGCATATGGGCATAAAGTTTTGAATTGTCTTCGTATTTAGATTTTAACACGCTAATACATTTTAAGTAGGCTAATGGTTAAATAAACAGACGCCAGTCACAATCCTAGGACCCACAAGCCATCAGTGTCTCAGTAAACCATTATTAATGTTGTTTATAACATCTCAGTCCAATGATGAATTCATAACAGTTAAGTTGAATAAAAAGAAAATTAACATTTACCTTTGGATTGTTTATAATTTATTAAGCGTAATAAATCTGCACAGCTGAGAGCTGAAGTTGAAGTAAGTTGCGCTCAGTCTGCGCAGGTTGCGCAACTCAGCGCTCGTGAAGCTCGCCCTGTGTGTACCCTTCTGGAGTCGGTCCAACTCTACACACAGATACCTTAGCTAGCTAACCTACTCCACAGCTAACTGGGTAGACATACAATGAGAGACATTCTGCAAGAGCCGAATGACAATTAAGTGGCCGGCATATATTGATAAAAACACGTAAGTTGTGCAAAGGGACTTTAAAAATGTGCTACCTTTTTCTTTGATAGCTTAACGTTAGCGCTAGCTAACATTAGCTAAACAAAACCAGCATGATACATTTCACGAGGTTCCGAGTCGGCACATGCCGAAACATTCTCACTTAGACGTGTTAGCATTCTAAATAAAATGTAAACAATGCTCTCGTTTTGTCTCAGGTTCATGCTTCTGTTTGGTATGTTGATACTAACATGGTTGATAATTTGCTTCACTACCGTTGGCTAACCAGACACGTTAGCTAACATTAGCTAACACCAACCCAGGACACAATAATCTGTCTTTTCAAGTTCAGTGCTAATACTGTTTGTTGCTTTAATTGTTGCCTTTGTTTTAATACCCCAGGACGTCAAAATGACTGACAACTGTCTCCTTTATTTATGTGTATCTTTGCACTACAGGCCGTCCAAATGGTGATCATGTCAGGCACAGCCACTGTGCTGCAGCAGTTTGTCGGTGGGCTGAAAAGTCGAAATGAAGACACCAGAGCAAAATCTGCCAAAGATCTGCAGCATTATGTGACCACGGAGCTCAGAGAGGTAATATCAAACATAAATATGGATGTAATAACACGTTGCGTAGAGGATGTAGTTCAAACACATTGTATAAAATTGAATGCTACAACTACTAAGAGCTGCAGAGTGAGCAGCTGCTTATACTGTGGAGTGGACATGAATCCAAACATATTTATGGTTGTAAAAATATGATTTTACAACATACAAAAAGAAATGTATCACATTATAACGAGAATGTAAACTGTAAGTTAAAATGTAAATTATGGACACCAGTTTTGATCTCATTGCTTACTGGTTTTTGTGATTTTGTTTTTTTCTTTCACAGTTAAGCCAAGATGAAGCCACTACTTTCTACGATGAGTTAAACCATCACATTTTTGAGCTGGTATCCAGCTCTGATGTAAACGAGAAGAAAGGAGGCATTCTTGCTATTGGTACGGTGTAAACATAGTAATATTTGATCTTTATTCAATGAACTAATTAAATTCTAAACAATATAATGCTGCTTGTGAGTATCACATGTTAAAGTGCACAACATTTAAAAAGTATATAATTGACCTCATTTGCTCCAGTGAGTCTGATCGGAGTCGAGGGAGGAAATGCCACCAGGATCAGCCGGTTTGCCAACTACCTGCGGAACCTTCTCCCTTCCAGTGATCCTGTGGTGATGGAGATGGCCTCTAAAGCCATGGGCCACCTGTCTATGGCTGGAGACACCTTTACTGCTGAATATGTGGAGTTTGAGGTGAAAAGAGCCCTGGAGTGGTTGGGAGCAGACAGGAATGAGGGCAGACGTCATGCTGCAGTAAGTGATTAGGGAGCAGCTGGGACTGTGTTTGTTGTTGCAATATCATCACTATGTGTTGGACATGAGGGCAGATGATAATTTGACCCAGGGCTCCATTGGGTTGTTGTATTTCAGTGGTTTAGAAAGCTGCTCTTATTTATGATTAGTCTTGCTTTTCTCTTATATAAACCCCATTTCTTCCTGTTGTGGAAACAGTTGCCTTTTATTCTAGTAAGACCAATATCTTTTAAGTTGAAGACACTATTACTGTACTGCCCTGTCCTGTCTCTACAGGTGTATTCACTGTGCCTGAACATTTTTCAAATACTTGAGTTTTGCAGTAGGATTTTACTAGATGTTGCACAGTAGCTTTTACTAAATAATAATAGGTTTTTTTGAAATACACATACTCTATATTTTAGGACAACAAAATAATTGATAAAAAGTTTAAGCGTGCAATTAACTACTAACATTTTGGGCACTCTTTGTGTTGTAAGATGTTCTTCTAGTATTCTTCTAGCATCAGCAGATACAGCAGAGCTTGATGCTTTCCCTGTTGGTTCAGCTAAGACTGTTCTGTTTTGCAGTGCGTTTGTGTGGTTTATATTGATAAGCCATACATTTTTCTTTTTTGTTTCTTATGCAATTAATGGCTACATCACACACACCAGTAATTATGGAAGGATAGGAGAAACAGTAATGTGTGGAAAATCAGACCTATGTAAACGTAAAAGTAATCATAACCACTTTCATTTGTCATTTGAGTGGCACAAATTTATCCAAACACATTTGTGTCTCCCAGATATTTTTCAGATATATTCTCCAGATATTATTCCCAGTATTGTTCCCATTATTCACAATTACCAGGTAACTGGTAACTGTGGTACCAGTAACCATTATTTATTTTTGCACTACCTAGTGGTATTTAGTTGAACTTTACAATTCTACCTGTTATCATGAAATTAAACATAGGAAGTTTAAAGTTTAATCAACTGAAAGAGAAGAGATGATGATTTCCATCCTGTAAAAGTAAAAATCAGACAATTAAGCGAGGTGCAGCAGTGTACAAATTTTATTTACAATTTCTCATTGTATAAATTCTAACAATTGAACTTTAAAATCTTGGGATTATATGGCTATAATGGCTGTATTTCTAATAATAGTATATGAGCTGTACATTATTGTAAGAAAATCAACCTAAGAGAGACAACGACTAGACACAAAATGCTTTTCTGTCTCTTCCAGGTGTTGGTTTTGAGGGAACTGGCTGTGAGTGCGCCCACCTTCTTCTTCCAGCAAGTGCAGCCCTTCTTTGATAATATCTTTTACGCCGTATGGGATCCTAAGCAGGCCATCCGAGAAGGAGCTGTGTCTGCCCTGCGAGCCTGTCTCATCCTCACCACACAGAGGGAGACCAAGGAAATGCAGAAACCACAGTGGTACAAAGTAGGACATCCCACTGTATATTGACAACATTTTTGTCTGAAAAGTATATGTTTTGTTATATTTACCAGGGTTAGCCTATGTCTATGTGACATTCAGCATGAGTGTTTCTCTTCTGTGATAGCAAACATTTGAGGAGGCAGAAAAAGGCTTCGATGAGACTTTAGCCAAGGAGAAAGGAATGAATCGTGACGACAGGGTCCATGGTGCTCTTCTCATCCTGAATGAATTGGTTCGCATCAGTAGCATGGAAGGAGAGGTAAGTTCTGACTTCACTGTGGAGACATTCTCACATTCTCCAAATGCAAAACATTCCTCTCATTATTTTATCTCTATGACAGCGCATGCGTGAAGAAATGGAGGAGATCACACAGCAGCAGCTGGTCCATGATAAGTACTGCAAGGAGCTGATGGGATTTGGAACCAAGCCCCGCCATATCACCCCCTTCACAAGTTTCCAGTCGTTACAGCCACAGCAGTCAAACGCCCTCCTGGGCTTGTTGGGCTACAGCACACCTCAGGGCTTCCTCAGCTTTGGAGCCACGCCAGTACCTGCCAAGAGCTCACTGGTGGAGAGCCGATACTGCCGAGAGCTGATGGAGGAGCGATTTGACCAGGTAGATTTTACAGTAGAGGTCTGCCAGCTCCTGGGATGCAATAGCTGTTTTGTTAAATAAACAGCTAAACAGTTGGCTACAGTGTTAAATATTACTGTTTTAGGTCTAGAATGACAAGGCTGTCTCAGATTTATATATTTTCTTATTTTAACTCGTGATCATGTCTCTTCTTTAATGGACATACAACTCTGCTTGCACTCTGCAGCTTTTACTTCTCAGCGTCTCAGTTTGTTGATTCTTCTGATGATTGTCCCTATATCTAATGAAAGTAAAACGCAAAACACAGTGCAAGAAGTTTCATATTTTAAATCAGAAGTCATGTCTTTTTAGTTCCCACAGTATTGCAGTATGTCACAAAGTGACTGATATGATACCAGTAATATTAGCATCAGATAAATCACAGTTGACGCAAGCATTTATTATTCTTTGTTCAGGTGTGTCGGTGGGTCCTGAAATACAAGACGAGTAAAAACCCTCTGATCCAGATGACTATCCTCAACCTGCTTCCACGCCTGGCGGCTTTTCAGCCACATACGTTTACAGGTACGACCACTTAATTTTTGTTTCTTGTCCAAGGGTCAGTTCTACCCATCCTTAATATTTCCAGCTTTGAATTTTGCCAATGATTATATTCATTCCTTATGGGTAAGAAATATAAAGAGATCATGCCATTCATTTTTGGTCTTGTCTGTCCTGACATAATGGGGCTTTGGTGTAATAAATTGCTTGTGAAATCTCCCAGTCAGTTGATATATGTGTCTTGCAGGCTATACTGAGTCCTACATCTGTGTGTAATCATTTGAATTGTGGTTTTTCCATTCACTGTGCAGACCAGTACCTGTCAGACACTATGGGCTACCTGCTGGGCTGTTTGAAGAAGGAGAAGGAGAGGACGGCAGCTTTCCAGGCTCTGGGGCTGCTTGTGGTGGCTGTCAGAGCAGAAATTCAACCCTACCTCTCCAAGATCCTTGAGATTATCAAGGCTGCACTGCCACCTAAGGACTTTGCACACAAGTCAGTAATATAACGCTAAATTGTGGTAGTTGAGTTTATAGTCTGTAGATAGTCTATATCAAGGTAATTTACAGTATTATACATGAATGTGTTGTATTAGAATATATTATACTATATATTTATAAGTTATAATCATGTTTTAATACTTCTCAGTTCTTTTCAGTCACTTTTCAGTGTCTGAAATTACTACATTAGCTGTTAATTACCATTTTAACTGAGTCTATGAATTCCCAGTAAATGTATCCAGTGATTCCATATTGGAACTAAATAAAGGATTACTATCATAACAAATCATAGCAAATGTTTTTTTGCTTTCTGTTCATCCACGTCTGCAGGAGGCAGAAGACAATGCAGGTGGATGCTACAGTGTTCACCTGTATCAGCATGCTCTCCAGAGCCATGGGTCCCAGCATCCAACCAGACATCAAGGAGCTGCTGGAGCCGATGCTAGCTGTGGGCCTCAGGTAGGACGAGTTATTTTACCAAAATGCTAAAGAACTCATCTAACAATTCTGATTCATTATTTGAAATAGATTTTTTTTGCTGTTTTTTTCACTCAACAAGGTTTTAATATAGGTTTGCAATTCACAATTTGAATTGTGTTGATGTAGTTTATCCTTTATTTAGCCAGCTAAATTTTATAGTTATAAGTGGTTATTTTTAGATTTATATTTGTTGATAACCATACCACAATACACTTCATTGTCCTTATCTAAGGATGGCTTGATGATGTCATCGGTTCATTTGTCCATTTTGTCCTCTTCATCTAGCCCTGCACTGACAGCAGTGCTTTATGACCTGAGCCGTCAAATCCCTCAACTGAAGAAAGACATTCAGGACGGTCTTCTGAAGATGCTCTCCCTGGTGTTGATGCACAAGCCGCTGCGTCATCCCGGCATGCCTAAAGGTTTGGCTCACCAGCTGGCGTCACCCAGCCTCACAAACATCCCTGAGGCAAGTGATGTTGGCAGCATCACACTGGCTCTGCGTACGCTAGGAAGCTTTGAATTTGAAGGTAAGAACCTTGAACAATCTGGTTTTCAAATCAATTTTTAGCCTAAAGTGTGAGTTTGTCCTCATAACTGATAACCAGTGGTGGAAGAAGATAAAATCCATAGAATGAAAAACTAGACTCCCAGATTTGTTGTAATGAAGCATGAAGTCCATTGATTAATCAAACTTGTCTCATAAATTTGATTCTGTCAGTAGAGAAAAACATTTTCAAAGTGAGTATACAGGCCTAGACAATCATAAAGCAATAATCAGTGGTGTTGATGTGTTGGTGCCTGAACACACAATGAGTGAAGCTGGAAAGAAATACTGTGTTTTTAAATTGGAGGCATAAACAATCATGTACACAACAGGAGCCACTGGAGGTGAACAACACTTCAGTGATTAAGTGAACTACAGAAATTGCGGCAGCAGTTGTGTTAATGGTTGTGTTGGTCTGTTCTCCACACTTAATCCACAAGGCTTTAGACAACATACCACTCCATCAAAATTTAAATAGCTTATAACATCGGGAGTAAATTGTAGTTTTCTCATTCCTCTTTCTGATTAAGTTATTGCCTTATATTCTTTGTATTGAAGAAGTTTTAGCTGAAGGAAACTGAAACAAACAGAATCTCTGAAGCCTTTTGTTCTCATGTTGATGATTTTCGGTGGGTTTTAATCGTGGGATGCAAGGACAACCTGAGGTGTCACTATCCAACTGAACTGTCATTGTTTTGGGTAATAGAATATTTCTAACTCTTTGTCAGTGCAAGCTATTGACTAACTCGCATTGTAGCACGCCACCAGATTTTAAACTGTTTAGATGAAGAGGAAAGATTCTTCAAGCTGATTGTGTGTTCATAAAAAGCAAAGTCACAAACACAGGATAAAGCCAGTAAAATGTAGCTGTAATGCCAAATCTTACAGTTCAACCATTATTTTTTTTTCTTTCACCAGGACACTCCCTCACCCAGTTTGTGCGCCACTGTGCTGATCACTTCCTGAACAGTGAACATAAGGAGATCCGGATGGAGGCAGCTCGGACATGCTCACGTCTTCTCACCCCCTCCATCCACCTAATCAGTGGCCATGTTGTCAGTCAGACAGCTGTGCAGGTTGTTGCAGATGTGCTCAGCAAGCTGCTAGTTGTTGGAATCACTGACCCAGGTACAACCATATTGATGTTGATTGAAGGTTGATAAACCTTCTTTTGATAGTAATATATATGAATGTATCTGTGTTGAATTAGCAATTGTTGATAAGACATGTTGCATTTGTAGCATTGGAATGTCCAGCTTTTAACATCTGGGATTAACTATGATGATCAAGTTTATTAGACTGATTTTTTTATTTTTTGTTGTTCTCGTTCCTGTTCCCTGCAGATCCTGATATTCGATACTGTGTGTTGGCTTCTCTTGATGAGCGATTTGACGCTCATCTCGCCCAAGCTGAGAACTTGCAGGCGCTGTTTGTTGCACTGAACGATGAGGTGTTTGAAATCAGAGAGTTGGCCATCTGCACAATCGGACGCCTCAGCAGCATGAACCCTGCCTTTGTCATGCCCTTTCTACGCAAGATGCTCATACAGGTAGGAGAGACGCAACAGACGGCACACTCTGAGCAGTTTGCAGTTTTTATATTGTCCTACATGCTCACAAAGGTCAGCTCCATATGTTGAATAGTAGGACTGTAATCTCCCAGTCGACCGGTAGATTTATTGGTCAGTATGTTCTGGCTCAACCGAAATTCTGATTGGTTAACTTTTTTTTGTTAATTTTGTTTGATGTTAATTTCATATAATTTCAGTATGAATTGGCCGTAGACCAGCATGTGTCAAGGGCTGTTGGTTAGGAAACAAACTCTTGCACAGATTGGACCAACCCACTGTCAATCAGGCCACTGATCTACAGGTTATATGGGCTGGCCAGACCAATATATAAATTTAAAAAAGTGTTGGGACTGTCAGGACTGCCGGGCGGCTATTCTGGACATTTCCAGAACACATATATTGCCCGTTTGCCCCTGAACATGGCATATCACCTAAAAATGGTAAGCTAACTTGTCTGCGTTAGGTTGCTCCGTCCATTTTGAGTATCTGAACATATCAGAATTGGCATATTTTAATGTTTGAGCATAATAATTGTTTTATAACTGCAGGGGCACCAGCCTGCAACAAAGGCAGCATCCATCAGATACACTCCAACCATGTTGGATGTTGAACCTCCTCAGTCATCCAAACGCAAAAATGATAGTGTATCGGCTGTGAAGCTGAGCTCCTGTCTTAGTCATGCACAAGTCAATTGCTATAACATGAAAAACAGTTGTCTAAATATTCTCAACAGTTCTTGTGCTGATATCACTAGTTGACATAGTATATTTTTGGAAATCATGGGCTATAATATTGTACAGATACGCGTGATGCAAAACCCTGTCAGAGTCGACAGACTCGAGGGTGTAATTAAGTTCAGTGCAAAAATAATCATCCCCCTCCACTGCACCCGTGATTAGTCGATTTTTAGTCGAAATTTCAGGGCTTCAGTCGACCAAGAATTTCTTTGCTTGGTTACAGCCCTAACCACAAGTGACATGATGAATGCTGGTCTTTCCAGTAAGGTCTTTGTGGGTTGGAGGGGCAATCCCATCTGACTTTTGCTGAGCAAATGAAGTTAGAAAGAAGTATAAAGTTTTCTATTTTACCATCTTTTACATTCACTTGCGTGGATGAATGAATTCACTCCGTTGTTTCAGTTGGATGCCTGTAGAGGGCAGAAGAAGCCATGATATTACATACGGCTCAAAAATCCAAGGTGTTTTATCATAAAACCAAGTAAAAGTAAAAGTAGAGAGCAAAGTTTTATGAATTCCTTCAACACTATTATGTACATGAAAAATGAACCTCTTAAAGATTAGAGTGGATATATTATTCTCAACATGGTTTTGAATTTTGTTGCAGATCTTAACCGAGTTGGAGCACAGTGGTGTCGGCAGGAACAAAGAGCAGAGCGCTCGAATGCTCGGCCATCTGGTCTCCAATGCCCCTCGCCTCATACGGCCATATATGGAGCCCATTCTCAAGGTACAACTTTGTTAGTTCTCCATTGTGAAGGTGTGTCAAAGTATGAAATTAAAAAAATGTGTGTGTGGGAAATTTTGAATTTCCATTTGAGGAGATAAAGAACAAATAATAACAAATAAATGATAATACCAGTGGAAACTGTATTTATACAGTTGTGTTTATACATTTTATTTGTATTAAATAAAATGAACATAAAATACGGTTCAATATAAGAATATTACTGAGTCGATTCTGTTTGACCTGAAAAACTCAAATGCACCTGATGAATCAGACATCATGGCACTGAGACAATCTGACATTTGTGGAATAGATTAGCAACATTAAAAGACCAAAGCAGGAACTCTCTCGTGGCCTTGCTATGTGTCTTCAAAATGATATGTGGGGAACAGTTTGCTCTTTCACCCCTTTCCTATTAAGTCAGTCACAAAAGCATAAGATTTTCAAGTTGCTGGTCAGAAGATAAGGTCACACAGAATGTCTAATTGAATTTTACCTATTTGATAATATAGTATGATGCAAGGCGGTACATGGTAAATATGAGGAGAAACACTGAGATTCAGGTTTAAGTAATCCGTTTTACCTTTTTACACTTGCAGGCTCTCATCCTCAAGCTGAAAGATCCAGACCCCAACCCTGGAGTGGTTATTAGTGTCCTTGCAACTATTGGCGAGTTGGCCCAGGTAAGGCAATTCTGTTATTTTTTTTATCCTTTGTTCAGGCATTATCATTATCTACACATTGATTTTATAGTTACCTGGTGAACATTTTTACATTTTGTGAGACTTGCCGTAACAAACCATAAAAAAAAAAAAAATTGATGTCAGAGCCCATGGATGTGTCTCTTGTTCCACCCTGCCTAGGTAGAGCAGTGGTCCTCACAAAGCAGTCAGGATAGCACAGATGAAGACATTTGGACCCTGAATATTAAACTAAGTGCAGGAGATGCTCAGGTAGACCAGCTGTTGGCAGGTGGCTCAGTGCAGGAGGAGACCAGTACCCAGCTGTTCAGGGACCAACAGATGAAGACTCAAGTAAATGCCATGTAGAGGTTCAAGCTTTGCAATACAAGATAAATGGCCAGAAATGCCCTTTTTGTACCATTTGTGGTCTGACTCCTAGTGGTAGAATCAAAGAAGACAGTGTATAAAACATTGCAAAAAGCAAAACCTTTCTGTTAAATCTGATGCAGGGACACTGAGAAAAACTGACTGAAAGCTGTACAGAGACAGCAATAAAAGGGATTCCTCACAAACAAACAAAACTTACCTTCAGAATAATTTGACAAATGTTTTCATAACATCACTGTTGTACATTTAGGGGTTTTGGTAATTATATGGTCATAAGGATCATTTGTCCTTTTTAAGCTGGACATGTACACAAAATATGAATTCCCTGTTAGAATATAGAGTATATAGATATATATTCCTTTTGGTAGAAAATTGGACAGATTACAAAGTTTTCACACTTTTAATTGGTTCTCCTGTGCCTGCCATGCGATGCCAGGTGAGTGGCCTGGAAATGAGGAAGTGGATGGACGAACTTTTTCCAATCATCATGGATATGTTGCAAGACTCCTCCTCATTGGCGAAGCGACAGGTATGTGAAGAAAATGCTTCATCTGGTCTTAATATTTTTACTCAGAACTACTCCAGGTTCTGAAAAATATTTTCCTTGTTACAGTAAATACACATCTACTTTATTCAACAGGATATGATTTCTGGAAGTTAGTCAGAAGACATTTTGAGAGCATGGTGCTGCTAATATTTTCGTTGCTCAGAGTTAACACAAAGTATGGTCATTTTAAAATATTACAGTATTATCCCTACCGCCTTTTGGATTTTGTCATTTTTATTCACATTGTAAATGATAAACCATATAAATATGATGAAATCAAACTACAGGTGTAGCATTTTTGTTTAATAGGTTTATGTCGTGACATGGATGTAATAAAGCAATGATAAATGAATGCTTCTCTGTTGATGGCATTGATCAAAGAAGTTGTGTCTAACTTTCCACCAGGTGGCGCTGTGGACACTGGGCCAGCAGGTGGCTAGTACGGGCTATGTGGTGGAGCCTTACCGCAAGTACCCTTCCCTTCTGGAGGTGCTGCTCAACTTCCTCAAGACGGAACAAAATCAGGGCATCAGGAGAGAGGTATGCACCGGTGCCTGGAGCCTGGCTCCTTTGCTTTCAGTGGAGTTGTCTCAGTAGCAAGGTGAATCTAACTGTTTATAATGACTTTGTATGAAGCCAGAAACTCGACCTGTCCCAAACAAATGAAAAGCTGTTTTGGAAGTATTGGCTTTGACCGGTCAATTACAATCACATGAATACCAACATTGTGACTCCATGCACATTTTCCAGTTATCCTGAATTAAAAGGAACTTTTTTTCCTAAGTCTTGAGCTGTGATGTAAGTGATAATTGT
The DNA here is from genome assembly GCA_016801845.1 of Polydactylus sextarius. Taxonomy (NCBI): domain Eukaryota; kingdom Metazoa; phylum Chordata; class Actinopteri; family Polynemidae; genus Polydactylus; species Polydactylus sextarius. Next base: position 23,244,814 of record CM028909.1, on the reverse strand, counting down.
CATAATTTCTTCTCTCGTCTGTTACATTATGTGAAGCTCAGAGAGTGACTTCTCTTTGGCTATGGTGTGTAGGAATTGGCTCTGGCAACTTCTGCAATTTGTCTCCACAAACTAATAGATCTGAAATTCTGTTGGACAAATTATCCAGTGTATCCATTAGTTCAGAGCTGCAAGGACATATGACATCTTGCAGCAGTTTTGAAAAATGATTAACAGCTTGGCTTTGTTTTATTTTAATTCTTACATACATACATACAAATTATTTTAAACATTAGAGGTCAATTCAGTCTTACGCACAAGAGTCCGACAAAGATTGCTAACTGTGCGTGTGCTCTTTGTGTCCAACAGGCGATCCGAGTGCTTGGTCTTCTTGGAGCTCTAGACCCTTACAAACACAAGGTGAACATTGGGATGATTGACCAGTCACGAGATGCCTCTGCTGTCAGTCTGTCTGAGTCCAAGTCCAGTCAGGACTCAGGTAGGAACATGATTACTTTTACTAATCAAGTTTAACCATTTTACCATTATTTTTTTTTTTTTCACAAAGAACCACACTATGAATTAGGGCTGTCCCCAATTATTTAAAAAACAATCAAATAGATTGTTTTTACTTCAACTAATCTCAGATAATCTGCGTAATTCATGAATTGTTTCCATCATTGGATAAATAAAACAACCTAACCAAAACGAGGATCAAATTCTGGGCTCCTTTTGTGGGGAAAAAACACCTTCTACATTATTTCACCTCATCTTGAAAAGGCGATGAAACGAACCAAACAGAAAACATGTGAAGAATAACAGTAATAGACATCATTTATCAGGCACTTAATTAGAAAACATTGAAGCTCTAATTCAATAAGATAGCTGTATGAAATTATTAAGTCCTGTGTGTCAGTGTTTACTTCAGTACTTGATTTAAAGCTTAAAATGGCAGCTACGTGGAACATGGAAATATTTCAAAACAGATTCATATCGTTGCAATAATCTCTGGTAAATGTATTTCACGTCAGTATGGTAAAGAGCGGTTCACAGTCTGTACGTAACAGATAATTAGATGATAATTAACTTTAATTTCAGTTAGCAGTGGCGCAGAATTAACTTTCTATTTGCAGTGATGGAAAAAAAACATTAACATTAAAAAAAAACAACAACAATCACCTGATGAAGGTAACATTACGACTAGACATATATTCAGTGTGTTGATATATCAACATACTCCTCATTATACATATATCATGCACCAGCTTTGGTTTGCAGAGTGTGTAGATGATGCATTGTTGGTGTGAATGAAATATTTCTGTATTTTAGGGCGACATGCAGGTGCTTTTTTGTAGCGTGCTGTTTTGGCGGACACATCCTTGAATTTATAAGTGCTGATGCAAATTATTCATATCGACAAATTTACCTAATGGATGGATTCTTCTTGCAACATTTGTATTGATATTATTCCAGCATTCATGCTTATAGAGGACTTAGCAAGGTTGTACAGTTTACAAAAAATAAAATATTATATTTTCTTAAGCATGTGTTTATTGTAATTTAAGGTACCTTAAGCTTGAACAATATTTAGTTGTGGCAAATCAAAATTAGACGTCAGTTTAAACAGGTATGATTTTCCCCAGTTGCATGTTGACACGAGTGCATCCACAGAATCCCTTCAGTCAGTAAAGTGAGACAAAGCTGTGGAAAGAGCTCAGAGTAAAACACACTTTTGAAATCTTGAGTGTAGTTTTTCTTTGGTCAGAATATAATCACTCTAAAAACGAACTGAATACATCTTCAATCATTTGACCTGTTGAATCTGGCTCTGGTCTACCAATGAAAAGCTGCCTGGCCAAAAACACTTTCTAATTTATGGTTTGGCTGCTTTACATTATATCAATATACAGTTTATTATGCATAGGGTGCAGAGAAATTATAGGTATTCACTACAAAACTCATCCTTGTATTTGAAAAATCAACATCAACTACGACTTTGGATTAGTGACTTGTGGAAGCTTTAGTTGTGTGGAATCTAATTTTTGGCTTTTGTCTGATCTGCACTGAGCTGAACCTCCAGAATGAGGCTCTGTCACTTCAGAGGGAAATGCTTCCAAGTGGAGAGATTTAATTTGAGGTGATCCACTGACCTGAGGCCTGTTTTATTGATTGGTCTTAGATTATTTACACCACTGTTTTTATGTGGGAAAATTGATCATTGTCACAGTCAATATAAACTTAAATGTCTAACCTTATCAACTGAATCATTTAGCATTCGATTGTTTTGGCAATGTGTGTTTTTTTTGTTATAAACCATCAGAACAAAGCATGACACTAATGAGACGGAACAGAACTGTAAAGGTATTTCTACCTTGGCATCGTCTGTATGAAAAGATGCATTCATGTCCAACTGTCATTACTTACCTCCTATTTACACACGAATGCAGAACAGTATGATCCAGCAGCGGATCTGACAGGTTTCCATTATAGTCAGTGGTTGTATTTCCACTGGCTGCTCAGGACTGCGTCTCTGACCCGGCGTACCGGAGCCTGGGGTAGCTGAGCTTTCAGGTAGCAAACTTTCTATTTTTGCCAGATGCCGGACCATGGGGCAGCAGTACACAGAGAATTGAGCAGGTCAAGAAGTCATGCACAAAAACAAAATAAATCGGCCGGTTAACTTACAAAATAAAATGCTCTGTGTTCACGGCGGATCATATTTCATTGTGCTACACCGTGACAACATCATAATGGGCAGAGGCAGACTTGAAGTCAGACATCATTTCACCCCGTTGACACTATATAGAAACTACACCTTGTTATGTCATGCGATTGTGTGTGAATTCGCAAGATGTCATGATGCCGGCTGCCGTGATGGACGCTGGATCGAAGGCGCAATGCAAACGTTCTGCATTCAGTGTAAATCCGGGGTTAGTCAGTACCAGCTTAAACATCTGTGTCATATTCCTACTCACCGCTGCACTCTTTTTTTTTGAATAGTATTTTTTGGGCATTTTTTTTGCCTTTAATGATAGAGACAGTGTAGAGAGACAGGAAACGGGGATGAGAGTGGGGGAAAGACATGCAGGAAAATTAAACTCGGTCGGGACTGGAACCTGCGGACAGCTGCACGTGGTACGCCTTAACCATTCGGCTATCCTGGCGCCCCAGTGCTGCACTCATTTTAACTGTTAGATATCTAGCTAAATTTGGGCTCATAATACAATCATGCATATGAATTCATCAAAGCGTATCAATCGTCAAATGTGTTAACAGTCATAAACCGTGAGTCTAAGTGGCTGCAGTGTTCTGTATTTCCACCGTATGGATTTGATTTTCTTCTCCTTTCGGAGCCAAACTAGCTGCGGGGTAAAAGTCCACCAGAAACATTTGGCTTCATTGTTGGTTGACTGATAAGACACAGAAACTCTCCTGGTAATTTGTGAGGTTTTTACACGTCTTATCATAGATGGAAAGTCTTAATCAGAATGAAGAACATTATGGAAAGTGTTGCTGTCACATAGGCCATCATCCTCTGGAGATCTTGAAAATTCATAATGATGACAATAAAACTGCAGAGCTGGATTGAGTCATGGGGATTGTGTTTGGAGAACTCACGTCTCTACTTGTCTGATCCAGTCATGTGTCTCAGTATCTGGCCTTGGACAATATGATAATAGTTTTACCAGTTTGTTCTCGCACTAAATGGACCGTGACAAGAATTGGAGGCTATGTATCTTTTGGCAGATTTGTCAGGGTCAGCGTCTGGAGCACGAGCATCTTTAATAGCGTGTTTTCAGTGATGTGGGAGGTCATTGGCTCGGCCCATCTCTTCACCTGATTTCCAACTAGAAAAATCACGTCAGTGCAGAACATCAGGGTCATAAAATTGATGAAATGACGTGTATTTCTTCGTACACTGCTGCACTTACATCTGTTATTGTGGCTAGAAAACGGGTCACTATTTTTCTACAGAGGTGAAGCCTGAAATACTACAGTACTGCTGCCTCACTTAGCTATACTCGTGCCTGTTTGTAGGCTGTAAAGATACAGATGTGTAGCCATCTATCACCATCATTAATCTAGACTGGTGAAGGCTGGAATGATAAAAGCTCCAGCAGAAAAGCTATCCTCTTTTACCTATCGGCCCTTTGCCAATCTATTATGTCTACAGTCCAGAGTCTGAGGGGAGACAGCTGGAGTAGCTGAAACTGTACTCCTGCAGAGGGCCAGTGAAACGCTGGATACCAGACGTCTGTATTCTCAGATGCCTTGTAAAACTCAATAGTTGTGCATAGATAAACAGACAGATTGACCCCATTTGCATTGTATGTCACGAAAAACATTAATAAAACTACTTCAAAAATGAAATATGCATTATAAATGTGAGAAAGACCACCACTGTTGCTTTGTGTATTTTAGCAAAAGCAAGAAAGAGGAAAGGCATTGTGTTCTTTGAGTTTGAGCATGACTTCAAAATGCTCCATGTGACCTCTTAAATTCGCGGCACTTGAAATGATTTTTAAAAGAAGCTTTAAAAATGGCAGTTGTAAAATCTTAAATCTCACTTTTATCTAAAATGTATCCAGTTCTCAGACCAAGAATAATAGTATTTAAATGAACAAGTATTGAAGTATTGTGCTGCATTTGTGTGAGAATGTTGCCTCAGATACTCATGAGAAAATTAAGGTCGTTGTTCCACGAGCAGGCAGACTAATCGGACCACAGCTTGGCATGGAGCTTTGTGCAGCTTTGTGCTCTGGCAAATGTTAGTTGAACGTAAACCTTTTAAGGGCATAACCTGTATTTTGTTGTTCGTGCTCTCAGTGTCAAATGTTCTACTGCACCATCACAGCTGTCATATTGAACTGACTACTTTTAAACTCCATCATATTTAGGCCCTCTGGGTTATTGTTGCTGTGTCTGCCTGATAAACAGTGCTTGTGATTAACAATTAATCAAAAGGCAGAGGTATTATTTTTAATGACTTGTATTTTTGTGGTCGTGACTTTTTTATTCATTTATTTTTGATTATTATTATTTTTTTTTTATTTTCAAGAAAAGATGTTAGGTACAGAAGAAATACTGTCTTAACCTATGGAGTTTGTAAGATGCATTTGGAAACATTAACCAAACAAATATTAGCAAACACATAGGCAGCAGGTTGCCTTGATTAATGAAAACTTATGTTGTGTAATGTATGTTTAGTGGTCAGTATAATTAATGTGTGCTCTGCTATGTATAGTTTTGAAAGTTACATATTGACAGAATCCATGTCATCATGCAGTACCTCATAATGCAAAACTCATAACAAGAATGAGAAGTTCCCTAGAAGAGAAACGGTTCTATGTTTATGTTGGCAAAAAATTGTTATTTTTCCATACTTGTCCGTGTTGTTTAAACAAGACTAAACACACACAGTCACCAACTACTGCAATCAAGTTTCATCTTATTAAAAAAAAAAAAAAAACTGTCCTTGATTTGTTGGCCAGCGTATTAATGGAGTTTTGTGCCAGAACTGACAAGCAGCCAGCAGCAACAAGCCAACAATATCAGCTCTCGTCTCCTATCAGCCTGTTATTGTTGTCAAACTTTATAGCCAGCACCAGAAGCATTTTTCAGTTGTATTTAGTGTGGAGAGGAGGTGTTGATTTGGACGGTAGAGGGGGCTGGTATGGGATGCCATAAATCACAGATGATATACTTAAAGTCTCACGCTGGGGAATTATTGCCTGGCTGATGGTCAGCGCAGGCTTCAGTCCTGCATATTCACAGTGGTTGGGCAGATAAAGTTATAGCTGGAATTGAATTTATAGTTGTAAAATTAGCCCCAATATGCGTGATGGTATGACCACATTTGGAAAAACCAGAAGTCGTTTAAATGAGCAGCTGGAGGTGAAGAACAGCCTTGTTGCTGCTGACTGACACTAGTGCTGACTTCACATAGTTTAATACAAGTTTAATACAAAGTCTGTGATTGAAAAGGACGCTAACACTAAACTAACCTTGAATTAAAATATTATTGTCATGTATGTTTAACAAGATTTAAGCTTGTATATTATATTTTATTATACCGTAAGTATACTCCAACAGTTAAATCAATCACATCAGTCTCCTTAATTTAATTAATTGGAAACCAAGTCTGTTTTTTCTGTAAGACACACATGAGAAATTTTATTTCTGTAGTAAATTGTACATTTGGACTATTGACTGACCTGTGATGAGCACTGCTGTCTAACTTGTGAAGATATAGAGTAAAAGCTGAAATTTTGCTGGAAGTACCACTGCCTTTCTCATTGGCACACCTTGTGATATTTTTTTCCGAAGACAATTTTTTTCCATGTGAGGTATTGTATGATTAGTTAGTAGCAAAAGTCAAAGTGACCCTCTGTTTTCTTTTCCAGCGGACTACAGCACTAGTGAGATGCTTGTGAACATGGGAAATCTACCCCTGGATGAGTTTTATCCAGCTGTGGCAATTGTCACTCTCATGCGCATCCTGAGAGATCCTTCACTCTCCAACCACCATACTATGGTAGTCCAGGCTGTCACCTTCATTTTTAAGTCTCTTGGCCTCAAGTGTGTCCAGTTCCTGCCCCAGGTTATGCCCACCTTCCTCAATGTCATCCGGGTCTGTGATGCCAGTATCCGAGAGGTATGTAGCCCCCTCAGAACAAGAAGGAAGAGGCTGTCTAGTTGATTTGTTACCTATTTATCTCTGGTTAATAATCACCTATTCACTAAGCAGGTCTCTTACTCTGGTCTGTTCTTTGTTGTTCTCCAGTTCCTCTTCCAGCAGATGGGAATGGTGGTGTGCTTTGTTAAGATCCACATCCGCCCTTACATGGACGACATCTTCACCCTCATCAGAGTGAGTAACTGCATGAATAACCGCCTCCCCACGCCAGTCCCTAAACACTGATCATCCAACCCCTATTATTTTCTTGTGAGTCAGACAAACAGCTGCAAACTCTTAATTGCACTCAGTTGTGCTCTCTACTTTCCTCATTAGGAGTAATGTGTTCAGTGCCCCTGGATGAAGGTCTGGCGCCATGTCACAAAGCTATACACATCATGCACCATGTGCTACTTAACTGTCAAGATTAAAGAGACTGTTGGACTGGGAGAATGACAAAATAATGTTATTTATATTTGGATAATAATCCTATTTTCCTTTTAGTGTTGCTCATTTTTTTAAAATTACACATTTTAACTACAGTCCTAAATGTTGCTCTAATGGACATTTCCATTCACATTGCCCAGTGTATCTGTGAAACTGTGATGACTCCTGACATTCAGTCTTATCACATGATGTGGAACAACTGCTTAAGCCAAAGCCCATGCACTTGCATAAACACACTTGTCTAGCACATAATCATATAGCGGGGCACAAACTATCATATGACTGTCCTCGTATCGGAATTTAGGTAACACTGTTACCGACACTTTTGCAATGGCTGTAACTCCTCCTGGAGAGAAAAGTAATTGAGAGAACTGAACCGCTGCGCCTCAAGTTCCTCTGAGTCAATAAATGGCAAGTGAAACAAAGAATCTATTCATTTTTGCTCCAGCTCAGCTCCTGCATCCAGATGAGGGGGCTGGAATAGCCATTCAGGATGTACACTCACTTGCACTCCAGTTAGCTGCCACAGGGAGAGAAAGCAGGAAGTTGGGGGCTGCTCGAGACCTCTGGTCACTGACAAAACACCTCCGCCAGATCTCACAGCTGAGGCCCATTGACTGACTGACGTAGTGCGTGACTTCAAGTCCTTCACCTTAATTCCATTTGTTATTATCTCTAATGTACACAGTGGCCATGCGTACATTTTCCAAAACGGTGTCATAAGCCAAACAGAGACGTGATGTCAGTCCCATTTGAGCGGAAATTGTCTCCATTCCACATTATGTAGTATTGTGACACTCCCTCTCTGTCTCTGGCACATGAACACGTTGTATTTCCTGGGGGAAATCTCTCTAAATGTCTCTCTCACACTCTCCTCATTGATAGAAACACATTGTGACCTAATTCCTCAGACCAGCTCAAACCCTCAGCACTATATCAGAGTAAGGTCAGTGAGGTAGTGCTGTGTGCTGAGTGTTTTGAGCTTATCCTCTAAAAATTGTTAAAGTTTATATTCATAAATTGGACTTTAATGAATTTAGGTCACTCTAGTTTTGGCCATGTCTACCAAATTGTTTGCTGCTCTGTAATTAAAGAAAACTTTGGCAACTCTCTTCTTACACAGACTGCATATATTATTTGTTGTTGGTCAATGAGGTGATAAACTACTTTTTATGATCCAATAAAATTGGGAATCTGAAACCCTGCGTCAACTCATTGTGAGAGTACATATCATCTGAACTTCTGTGGTGTTCTTTGATTTGTCCAGATGTGTGCTCTACAAAACCAGCTCTGTGGCTCTTAGTTTATCAATGTTTGAAGATGATGATGCTGTAATTAATATGATTGTCCTCTGTGCTGTAGGAGTACTGGACACCAAACAACCCCATGCAGAACACCATCATCCTTCTGATTGAGCAGATTGTGGTGGCTTTGGGTGGAGAGTTCAAGTTATACCTGCCTCAGCTTATCCCACATATGCTGCGTGTCTTTATGCATGACAACAGCTCAGGACGCAGTGTTACCATCAAGGTGAGTGAAAGCTGGTGCAGTTCAGATGATGAAATTTACAACCCTGCTGTGAAATAGACTTACATTAGGCTAAAGTAGTGTATGGGTTATTTCTGTAAACCTGGGACTGGTCTGTCAAGCTTTTGAGATTAACAGTACTGAAAAGTGACTGTTTAGCAGTGAGCACATTTTTCGTATTTATAATAGATTGAGAAGTGAATCTTGGTATAAAAATGTTTTTTTTTTTCCTCTGCATTTACGAGTCAAAGTTAGCTATTATATGAAAATGCATGTGACAGGTTGTGCCTTTAAGAATTGCAGATGAGAATAAATTTCAATTTCTGGGAAATCAGTTATTGTAGGAGGAAAGCTTACACAATAAATCAGAGGAGAGAAGGAATATGAGCACACAAATTGAACTGCAAAACGGTGACGATATAACAAATTGAGAGACTGCAGAAATGAATCTTGAAAGACTAGAATTGAAGTTGTGGTCACTGAGCTGGAAAGGGCTTAAACAATATGCTCTCAGAACCCTCAGCAGAGGCTTAACAAATAAAAACATTGGTTGGGAAAAGGTTAATGCTGCTATAAATGTTTATTCAGCAGAGTGCAGGATAGTAGCATAAACTAAAAAGAAACTGAGTCATTTGAACATTCCTGCAATAAAAACAAACCGAACTGCCTGCTGTGGCCCAGTGCCTAGTCAGTATCATAATCAGAGAGACTCCAGTGTGTGTACTTTAATAATGTATTCCCTCTGTACTGGATCATGTTCCATGTCCTCAAGCTCTTCTTTGTTTCCCACTTTCTATCAGTCTTTGTTCGTTTCTTATTGTTGTCTCTTCTGTAATTTAACTGGTGATCTTAGTTCAAAGCTCACTTTCAGTCTCTCTTTCTAATTGAGAAGGCAGGAAATTACGATTCCTGCCTAACTATGTGTGATAATATTGGCCGGTCTGGTGGGTTATATCAGTTCTTGCTGTGATGTAGCTCATAAAATACAGCTTTCTATGCTGCACATAGTATATAATTGATACATCCCACATTTTCCTAGAAAAAGATCAGATGTTTTCCAAAGTGCGCCATGTAAATATCAGACTGAAACAGGCTTTTAAGTTCTGAGGATAAGGTTTGGGAACTATCAATGTGAATCAGGTAAATAAACTTTTGGGTCACAGTCAGATGGAGATAAAAAGGTTGAAGGAATTAGCTTAATTTATGTAGCAAGTAGCTCCATTACAAAAGTAATTTGGTGCAAATGGGCATTTATCTTCTTTTGTAAACAGAAAAACAAAAGGTTCATCTAGAGGTTTTAAGCTAATCTGTGTAGTTGTTGACTACTAGCAGCACTCTAGAGCAATGAGTTGTTATGAGTGTTTCCCTATAAGAGGTGCAGGCAGGTGGGGTACATGGCACACATTCCTGCCGACACTGTAATGCTATTCCACTAATCAGCAGTTTGTGTTGTTAATGCTCCAAGCACTTCACCAGGAGGCAAGAAAATAGTGAATAAATTAGAAGCATGGACGTAAACAGTGTAGGTTCTAATGGTTTCAGCACATGTTGGGCCTCAAGGACACACACGGTGTGTTTTGGTGAGTAACACTGGATTCAAATTGGCCATTTTTGTTTACTAGATAAGTTGACAGGGTAACTTTAAATATCAAAGTAACAAATGACTGTTTAAACATTTCGGGTCAATCTCATGGTGCAGTCAGGCCAAAAATTGTTTCCGATTCCTTTCTATTTGAAGATTAAGAGGGAATGCAACTCTCATGTTGAAATTTCACAAACAGAATTGTGAGACTCTTTAATGTCCAGTCAGTTTGATGAATGTGATGAAATTGACCTGTAGCAGGAACAACAGAGAAGATAAGGTTCAGTTTGGCTGCAGTGGATACAGGGCAGTGAAAGAGATTATAAATAACTGTTTTTTTTTTTTTTTTTTTTTAGCTCCATAGGCCACCCAGCTCACTTGGACATTTGACAGCTGTAGTCATTCCTGTGTAATGGTGAAATAGTGACACATTCTGTGCCATAAATCCAGGGAGAAAATGAACTAATGAGATTGAAAATATCACATATCAGATTTATGTTGTCTTTTGAGTAGATAACTTATTAAATTACATTTTTTCTGCACTGCCAAACGGAGTGAGTGTTTAAAAAGTACTCCCATCTCTCCACTCTCCTTGAAAAACACAGGAGCTCAGCCCACATTTGACTTATTGTGGTGCTGTTTTCTGTTTGTGGTTTATGTCAATATCCATAAAGAGAATTCAGGTCCAAGCTGTTTATGTGTAATACAGCAGTTCAAAGACAGTATAGAATTGTGGCTCACACACTCTCCTGTTTCAGCAGCTGCTGCCAGTAGTTGACCAGTTTTTCCCTCAAACCCTAAATCAAGCATGGGGTGAAGACCACAAAGACAGAATCATATGGAACACAGCAATCTAGTGCTTTCTCCTCTGGTGCAGTTTCGCCTCACAGTCTGCAGTATTAGATAACCCACTAGCCCACAGTCTGGCTAGTCTATAACGGGGTCTGGAGCCTAATCTTAAGCACAGGATGGGGGTCACAGAATGGGGCACCTGAGAATCGAGTTACCCTCAAATCCAAAGTTGAAGAAAAGAAAAACAGATTTCCATCATTTCATGGAGCTGCTCTGTCCAGTCTCCACCATCCCACAGCACACACGCACACCTCCACCTCGGCTTCCTGCTGTCTCGCCGTGTGCAATTTAGACGTGGGGTTGGAGGTGTGGGGTAAACGGAGAAGCATGGTGTGTGTAGGGGCCTGGGGTGGGTTTGTTGGCTGTAACATACGTCATCCTTTAGGAGCACCATCTATCCACATATACTGCTCACACATGCTCCACACAAGATGACTTGACCATTAAACTAAACTACAGAAATGCTAAAAGAAGAATCCTTAAAAAACAACCACGCTGTCAATATTAACGTTTTTATAAAAGATGTGTTGTGGACAGCTGGCTGGTTGGATGGAAATTGCTCAAAACACCCACCAGGCCCTGCAAACCTGTCGATATGTTATAAATTTAAAACTTTATATCCTGACTGTCACTGTCACTCTCATGACAGCCTCAAAATGCCTGTGTCAGAATCAGATTTGGTGTCACCTCATTAGAAACTGTGAAGTTTCCACAGCGCTTATTCTACTTAGCGTTTTGACTACTTATGACAAAAGACAGTCTTTATACCCAGAGGACCAGTAGATAAAGCAATTTTGACCATGCAACCACATTTGAAATTGCAACAAGAATATATCTGAATACTTGATAGATGTGTCTCTAAAAATAAAACCATTGCTTTTAGAATCTCATCAAAATCTTTTGTTCACTTTGGTTGTGTGATGCGATGACTAAACCAGACTCTTACAAAAGCGATCATGTAGTTAGTTTTGTCATCTATACCCTGTATCTGAAAGGAATCTGGTTTCTCAGCCCAAACCTAATGTGACAAAACATCATGTGACAAATAATCTATAACTGTAAGTTAAAGTTCATTGTATTAGTGCAGGTGAAGGATATACACTAGCATGAACAGACAATTTTCAGTGGAAATCAAGGTTACACATTGTGTGTTATACACCACAGAAGCGTACATGACACCACTTTACCACCATAATACTTTTAGTATCATATTAAATGGTCTGCTGTAAAGATATCTGCTTATTAACACAGGATTTTCCTGGAAGACTAACATATTTGCCAGCACCTTTCTGAAATAAAACACCGTCCGGCCTTTCTTTTAGAATGTCAGAAAAAAACCATTTAACCATAACAACCTCATTAAAATGGACAGTTGTGGTATGTGGGACTTAGAACTGTGTGTTTTAATTTGCAGCTGCTGAATGCCATCCAGCTGTTTGGTGCCAACCTAGATGACTACCTTCACTTGCTGCTGCCGCCCATTGTCAAGCTCTTTGATGCCCCTGATGTGCCCCTGCAGGCCCGCAAGTCAGTACTTCATATGGCTTTCCCTGTCCTTATCCACTTGTTTTAGATCTCGTAAAGAATTAAAACTCACTTGCAAGAATTTGTTTTGGATTTTATTGATTTAACTTTGTTTTTAGTGTTATCTTCAAAATCTGATTCACTTACAGCACAGAAATGAAAATAGACCAGTCCTGTGATACAAAGAAGAGGGGCTGGTTTCCAAGTTCTTACAACACAACATTTGATATAGAAGAGTCTAGCTGGCAAATAACTCAACCTTTCACATATTATTTTGACAATTTTGAAAAGTTTTCAGAGCAGGCAGAGTCTGTCTCTGCCTCTGTCTTTTTAATATTCGAGTGAAGCTGAGTGTTTTCTATTTATCTGTTTTTCTTCTGTGTTTCTTAGGGTTGCCTTGGAGACACTTGACCGACTGACAGAGTCCCTAGACTTCACAGATTATGCTTCACGCATTATCCACCCGATTGTTCGGACACTTGACAGCACGCCTGAGCTGCGCTCCACCTCGATGGACACCCTGTCCTCGCTGGTTTTCCAGTTGGGCAAGAAGGTAACTATATCTGTCCCCAGGGCTCCCTTTAGATGTAGCTATTATTCAGTAGACTACTTCCAGCCTCCCTACTGCTGGCTTCACAAGAACAGTATTTCGGTAACCTCCACCCCCTAGTATTTATTACTTCCTGCCAGACAGCTGATGTCATTGGCGATTAGGAGGGGGTCGATGTTTATGAGACTGGGTGAGGTCACATTTTACCCCTTGGTTTTTTTTTCAGTTCTTCCCCTCCCTTATCCCCTAAACCATCCTATCATTTTCAGACCCTAACCCCAGAGCCAGCAGTCCATGTGCTTGCCACATCTGGCAACAAATGTACGGGGCTTTTGATCTGAGACTGATTGTCAGATACAAGTGCAGGATATTCAGTTATCTGGCTCATGGTAGCCAAATAAAGAGAGCACACATTTACCTTTCTCTTTCATTTTCAGTACCAGATCTTTATCCCCATGGTGAACAAAGTGATGCTGAAACACAGGATCAACCACCAGCGTTATGACATACTCATATGTCGCATTGTTAAGGTAAGCCACCAAATTGAAAAAAGGTTTTTCTTAACAAAGCAAACCAGTTGGCATTATCCACATATTTACATTTCTCCTGCTTTGATGTGCATAGCTTTATTATTCTTTGCTTCTTTGTCAAATCAGGTGAAAATATTATAATCTTTCCTGACACAGAGTAATTACACATGGTCAAGCATAAATAAACAATACAGTACAATGCATCACCAGCAAGTCATAACTATACTGCGTTTATCAACATTTCTCCTCCAGGAAGGAAATGCACTTATACATTCACAAAACATGTTCTGAGGCAAGTCTCAACAAATAGTCTGTGTGTGGCCTGTTTGTGTGTGTCGGTGTGTCTCTGTGTGTGTGTGTGTGTGTGTGTGTGTGTTGTCATGATAGGGTTATACTCTGGCAGAGGAGGAAGAGGACCCTCTAATCTTCCAACATCGCCAACTTCGCGGTAACCAAGGTGATACTCTTGTCAGCGGGCCAGTCGAGGCGGGGCCTATGAAGAAGCTTCATGTCAGCACAACAGCACTTCAGAAGGTCAGTTTTATTTTTAAAAGTTCTTACTGGTTTATACTCATGTACAGCGGTAACACTTTACTGGCATAGTTGTTTACTGCAGTTGTTATTGTTTATTGTGTCCTGTAAACAATTCTGTGTACAAGTTCACTTGTGGTGATGAGACATTGGCCAACAAACTGAACTGGTGCCAAAATAAACAAAAACAAAATATGAGTGGAGAAACACAATGAATGTAGACTCTTCCATAGCGGAGACACAGGGTCACTGAACCTTTGAGGCGTGTGAATGGACGTTTGATGCAAATCATATGGCAATGTGCCTCGCAGTTACAGGAGTTATGCACAGTAAAATACCCATGACAGAATGACGTGTTGACTGCTGCACTCTCCACAGCTATCATCAAAATGTCAAATCAGGTGGTCTTGCTTTATCATTCTTTGGAGCATTTGATGACCAGTTGCGAAAGTTTTTAGGGTTCCTGTCAGCCAGATCTTCCCACACACACACACACACACACACACACGTTACCTGTGACACTCAGGTCTGGAGAAACTCTCTTGCTCCCACATAGTTCCCAGTGACTCCTGAAATGACTGACTTCTGTCTCTTCCCAGGCTTGGGGTGCTGCCAGGAAGGTGTCCAAAGATGACTGGTTGGAGTGGCTCAGGCGCTTGAGTGTTGTCTTGCTCAAGGAGTCATCCTCCCCAGCTCTGAGATCGTGCTGGTCACTGGCTCAAACCTACATCCCTCTTGCCAGGTACACTATGTCTGTCATGGTTCCCACTTCCTCTCTCCTTTTTTTCTGTACCTGTCTTATGTATTTAATGCTCCATGTTCATGATAGACCACAGAGACAAAAAACATTTTCAAACAGTAGATTTAGAAAGTGTCCAAACACTTTTGCCTTATCTCCTTTAATTTCCCTTTGGGGTTAATAAAATATTCATCTATCTGTCTGTCTGTTTCTCTATCTGTCTGTCTGTGGCACACTTTGTTCTGTTGTAGACTGAATTTTAAATAAATGAAATTGCTATCAACACTTAATGTTCCTTAACGATATGTTGTTGTGGCCCACAGGGACCTGTTCAATGCAGCCTTCTTGTCCTGTTGGTCTGAGCTGAGTGAAGACCAGCAAGATGAACTGATCCGCAGCATCGAGTTGGCTCTGACTTCCCAGGACATCGCTGAAGTCACACAGACGCTACTCAACCTTGCAGAGTTCATGGAGCACAGTGACAAGGTTAGTAGTCAGCAGGTCATGGTCTTAAATGAAGATTTTCTTTTGTCATGTCGTATTAGGATGCTTGCAGATATGAATGTCAAGTTGCATTTTCTGTGCAAGACTTTCTAAATTCATAGTTTTGATGATAGCCGGTGCTTTAAAGGGCTAATAAGATTTTTCCTGACTTAAAGAATATACAGCCCAACATAAATCTACAAGGGTTACTATTGGCGTTGGCAAGGCACCAAAAAGCTAATAGGTGGCAGACGTTTTACATGTTCTTTTTTTGTCAGTGGTGCAGGAGAAAACAGTTCGTTCAAGTTTCAGAAAAAAAATCTTGTTGTTTATACAGTTAATCTCCTTTCCCAGGGCCCTCTGCCTCTGAGAGATGATAATGGGATTGTGTTGCTTGGTGAGAGAGCTGCCAAGTGTCGTGCCTATGCCAAGGCTCTGCATTATAAAGAGCTGGAGTTTCAGAAAGGTCCCTCTCCTCTCATTCTGGAGTCTCTTATCAGGTAGGAGGTCTGAAAAACTCAGAAGCAAACATTTTTTTAATGAGAAATAACCACAGATTTTATGAAGTCCCAACATTTGAACTCAACCTTTTTTAACAGAATTTAACTGAAAAAAGCAAAGTACACGGTTTTCTTTGCAAGAAAATACATCCTAATAAGTCCAAATAAATAATAACAAATACTCTTTTGTAAACTTTAAGGTTATGTCATAATTGATTCAGTAGTAGGAAGTAAGTTATTATTTGTTTGTTTACTCTTGCTCATGATCTAGATTTTATTTTTGTCACAAAAACTAGGTGTAACAGATTGTAAACAATTATCACATCAGGCATTATTGCTAAAGACGAACATTAAACTACTCTGCTGAGTCAATTTTCAGTTACATAAACACACAAAGAAATTACACTTTACATATCCTCTCATCCATAACTCTTCCATATCTTCTGTCATCTTTTCCATCCCCTTTTCTCATCCTTCATTATTTCTGTGTCTTTGGCATGGCACGGAGAAATCTGTTTTCCAGGCATCTAATTGGACGTTTGCCTCCTTTTCATCTATGAGTGTCTGGACTTGTGTTTCTCAGGGGCCTGTTTTCAATTTCTCAGGAGCCTTGATGATGATGAATGATGGGAGCCGGCACTCTGGTGTTTTCAATATCCCCATCTGGTTCTCACCTCTCCAGGATTTCCCATAAAATATCCACAGGCTGGTGTGCAAAAAAGCACTGTAAGCCTACTCAGTCGTGGCTGTTTTAGGGAAAAAAAAAGTGTTCACATCTAATGCACACTTTTTGATGACGAGGAGGCATCGTCACTAGTATTTTAGTACCTGATGAGTCACAGTGTTTGTAGGTGAGTGTGATTATTTCAGGAATTGTTCCTTGGATTCTCTTGTGGATTTTCTGTCAAAGTTCAGGGCATTAAATCTGAATAAATGGCTTATTCATAATAGTACAAATTTTATGAGCTGAAACTAGTATGAGTAAAGAATTAGTTTGTGGCCTGACTGTACTTTCAGGAACCAATAGTCTTGGATAGAGCTGGAGAACAGGTCACATTTTCCGTATGAGACACGGACACTCTTAATTGAGCATTTGGCTTAAGATGTCTTTGGTTCTTTGTATACCATCTTTAAATGGACTTTTGTTAAATTTGACAACAGTTTCTATCATGAGTGAGTATTAATCTGGTGGTTCCATCACTGTTGGAGTGACTGAAGGTGGGCGTTGTTGCAGCTGGACCATGTGTTAAAAATAAATCTGTTGCCATTTTGTTACCATGAACCCTGGAAATGTTCAGAAATGGAATTTTAAATTAAATTAAGGGCATTCAGATGTGTAGAGGGCCACAAATCATCTCATCCTGTGTTTGACAAATAGTGTGGCTGTTGTGTGTAATTTTACCTCTGTTTAAATGGAATTAGTGTATGACTAGAAGAGGGCGGGCACACAAGCACGAAAACTTGTACAATGTAATGCAAACCGGTAGCGCTGTGATGTTCCATTATTGTGGTTAGGATGTTCAGCAGTGTGTGGAGCATCTCATACAATAGAATTAGAGCTGGCTCTGTGGGGGCCTAAAGGTATGTAAATACTAAGGTATATGTGTCACTAGCAGTAACACTAACACACCTTTCAGTAGCATTTACTCCCTTCACCATTGTTTGTGTTCTACTTTTGTTGTTGGGGAGAGACATTTTAATACTTTGAGCTTTCAAATAGAAAGATCTGGTCGTTTGTCATTGTCTGTTTTTTTCAAAGTGCCTTTTATTCGACTGTGACCATTTCTTTTAAAGGGGAGGTATAAATATTCCGATTTAATGAGTTGTTTGCCCTGACTGACTTGTCACCTTGTAAAAGTAAGAGAATTTGACTAAGCCTACTACTGAGCCTGTGTAGGCAGAGCTCCCTTTTCGTCAGTATTTGAAAGCTCTAAGGAATTCTGTTGGTTCAAAGCAAAATGGTGTTACTGTTTCCGAAGTAGTAAACCTGGAGGCGTTCAACTTGTGGTACAATAGACTGTGTGTGAGTGTATGTGTGGTCTTCATTCCTGCTTTTAGCCAAGGTCCTTTGGCTCTTTAGGATGTCAGTGGATGACCCATGAGTCGGAGGTCAGTGGCTCAAGGAAAATGTGTTGCCATTACTGCACATGAATGGACACAAGACTTTGGTCTGCTTTTAGACTTTGTCATGTCTGTGTTATTTTTACAGCCAAGAGAATAATGTGCTATAGAATTTAAGGTTTGAAACACAATGCTTCCTTTAAAAAATATTTTTATTTTCTATCACATAAAACAACATAATTACAGAGCTGTACACATTTTACAAATTACACATTTCCATCATCAATGGTTAGAGTTTTACAATAAACTGCAGCGTAATTCATCGAAAATCCATTTTGTGTTTGGTCCCATTCCAGCAACTCACAAAGATCCTTACATTTATTTAGTTCTTACCAGTCCTTTATGATTTAAACCTGAACCAGACCAGTCGGAACTGATTCTTACGACTAAACATAAACAGCTTGTGTTGACTAAAATTATATCCTAGTGCTTTCAAGAAATGAGAGAAGGAATCTAAATCTAGTTACCCATACGGGACAGTGGTAATAAGCAACTATCAAAGCTTTTAAAAAATAAAATATTTTACTGATAAATACACAAAATGAACTACAATTTACAATCAAACACCATAGAAACATTACACATTCATGTGACTGAAACACAAGCAACATTTTCATTCCTTTTGCCGTCAACGGAAAGTTACAATTTGGTTGAACAGATATTAGTGAAATTTCTCCACATTCATGCTTATGATCATGATCCAGGACACACAGATGAAGCACTTATGGTTGGAAACCCACTGGCCGCACCTTCATCTCCACTTTCTTGAGGGAGTAGTTGGGTCCATGCCAACCGTACCAAGTGATCCCATCTGTGCTCTTTGTGTGCTCACCATAGCGGTAAAAAACACCATTCAGGTTTGAGTCAGTGCAGCAGTTGTACCAGTAACCACCTAGAATGAGGTGAGAGAAGAATAAGATGCATTATGAACTGGAGGGAAATCCCTACTTATTTGATCATCTGGCTTGTTTTAGTTGATTTGCTGTAATATTTTACCTTTGCGGAGGGCAGCACAGTCATCCACACATTTATCATTGTCTTTATTGTTGGTGCTGAAGTTGGTGTTGTTGTGGTAGCGCAGGGAGTCTCCAGCGTTCCCACTGTAGTTGGCAATGAAGAGCTTGTAGCTGTTGAGCTCATTACCCACTGTGAAAAAGCCGTATTCAGCATACCTTGTCTCTCCTGCCCAGTCCTGCAAAGCGAAACACATATAACATGATTGAGAGGGGGAACTTTATAGTACCTGAGAATATTGGTTCTTTGTGGTTTGTTAAATTTCTCGAAATGTTAGTTTGATTTTTCATTAATACACTTATGTTCAATACCAGTAAGAAGGAATTGCTTCTGTATTTTTGTCTGTGAAAAGGTCATAGGGCTTATACATGCATAGCTCATATATTCTTGCTTGTTAGAGTCTCAGTCCAAGCCTACATGAGCGCAAAATTTTCTAATATGCACCTCCATCTCAATCCTGAGCATAGTGGGTCGTCGTGTTAGGCGGAAGATGTGGTCATTGCCCAGCCAGAAGTCTCCACGGATGGATCCAAATCCACTTTTATACTGCTTCCAGTCACGGTTGAATGATGTCAGGCCAATTTTGCGCCTTTGAATTACAGTCCATCCACCTCCATTTGTCTCCATATCGCAGAAGACCTGAAAGCATTTACCACCATTTAATTAAGTGCTTGGAGAAGAGGGGGAACTCATTATGTTCTACCAAAAATGAATTCAAATGTACTCAAAGAGTCATGGACATGCTAGACACAAGACTCAGTTATAACTTACACTCAGTTCAGGTGTACCCAGAAACTCATCTTTAGGCAGTTTGTACTCGCCAGAGATCCTGTAGCTCTTGCCGTAGAGTGATGCACAGTCATATATGGCATCTGGAAAAAGAATATTTTAAGTTATCTTTAAACCATATGCACTTTCATGAGCAGTTCTTAAAAATCTGAATGTCATAAATTCTAACAGCTTTATGGATATTTGAGTGATTGGACAGATGAAAAAATGACCTTTACCCTCACTAAAATCAAAAGAGATCAAAACCGTGGGTAATATGCTCCGCATGGCTCAGATTTTTGCATGGTTCCCCCATTTTTTACTCCTGGTCATGCCATTAATAGGGCTATGAGATCACTATGTAGCAGTGAGTCCAATTTTTTAAGTCTGTGTGAAAAGAAAGAGAGAGGAAAACCTTCCACTTCTTCTAATCCTTGCATCTCTTCCTGTTCTGTTCTCCTGTCTGTAATTTCCACAAGTTTAAAAAAGGTCTCTCTGTTCCCCTTTCCAGTGACATAAATGTGGCCCTGTTAGACCACACAGTTGAGGTATTGAAATAATAAACTACGTCATGCCTGCTTAACTTCTGTGCACCAGCCAGTGCTGATTAGTGGTGTGCTAAGGTTGACTTGAATGGTGGGTATGATATGGCTTTGAAACTCTTTATTGACAGCCCTGCACATGGGCCTCTACAGCTCCAAATTAATGCTTTTGGCTGCTGTTGGGCAGCTGAGATAAGTGTGTGCACTATAATCTACCCACAGCCAATTCACAGAAGCAGTCTCACAAAGCAGTGTACCAGACTGATTATAGTTTTTTACAGCTAAAACATATAGTTTTGTGTGAGCAAAAATATTTAACATATTCGAGAACTGTTTTGTTTAGGTTTAACAAACAAAAGTTTAGGCACATTCCAGTGTATTGAAGCATCTCACAGCTTGTTGTGTACCCGAGTTTCTTTCTTCCTAATGATAAGAGCATTTATGTGATGTGTGTGCCATTTTCTTTCAATAAAAAAACTGAGACAAGCTGAAAAGGCTGCTAGACGACAGGTAGAAATTTAGAATTTGACGGCAGCTTCCTAATACACGAGAAAACAAAGCAGGTCACATGTACTTAAGTCACTGATGGATCAGGTTTACTATGTGTGACTACAAACTCCCTCCAGGGATATTTTTGGAATGTGAGTTGCATTTACATAAGAACAACTTTAAAAAAAAAAAAAGGTTAGCACAAACCTTTTTTAAAATATTTTGTGATTTTTGGCAAGATACACACTTAAGTTTAGACCATACTATCATTTAATTTCTAATTTATTAATAGCTGTTATACAGTGTCATTGCTCACCTGATGATGTCTGAGTAGCAGACTGGAGGGTTTGTAGCTGCATGATCTCCACACGGTTGTTGATCTCTGAGTACTTGCTCTCTGCCTCTGTGACACGTGCTTCTTGCAGTCGATTCTGCTTGTCCAGCTCCATTATTTGCCTCACAACATTCATCAAGTCTGTCTCCTGCTTGCGATTGAGCTCCTCGAGGATACTGGTCAGATTGGCGACCTGAACCTTGAGAGAGCGCACCTCATCACAGCATTGAGCCTTGGAAGGCTTCGGAGGTGCCAATCTCTTCCTGGGATTCTGGGCCCAAGTCTCTGCTAATAGGAGCAGTGTGATCCCCAGAGCCATTATGCTCAAGTTTACTTTTGCCATTTTTATTCTACAAATAATCTAGAATTTAACACAATATCAAATATCTTTAAGTAGGTTTTGGTCTTCAAATGTAGTCAGTCCCTGTAGAAGATCTTAGAAAGATTAAATTGACACAACCTTTAGGTGATCAGTTGAGTTGAGCACTGCACTGACCAAAGTCTCAGCAAGGCTCTGTCTTATTTCCTCTGTGAAGCCTTCCACTGCCTGAGCATCTTAAATATTGTGCATGTGGGTCCTCCCCCTCTCTCCCGGTGCACACCAGTCACCATGCTGACCCTCTCCAACCTTCTGGGTGGAGGACCTTTCTCATCCCTCCTCCCCTTGCCCACCCCACCCACCTTCCTCTCCCCTCAGCTTACTTTCACTCATTCCACAGAACTTTTGCCCACGTTTCTCGTCTTTGTTGAGTATTGAGGATTTCTCGGCACTGTTATTTATTTTATTATTTTTATTATTATTATTTTTTTTTTTTGTACCGCTAGAAGAGCAACAGCAGCGGCTCAGGAAACAAAACAAATGCTACCATCTGAACTAATTGCACCTCTAGTGTGTGCCAGGTGTTAGTCTTTGAAAATTCAAACTCAGACATGCTGTAATTAGGTTTAATTTATTATTCAGCTACACATAAACATTGATAAATATTTGAACACATCTTTCAGGCAGTTGTAATTTCCTTCCCTGTCGTCACACTTTAATCACACATCAATAACAGATTTTACTATAACCTTAGGCCGACCATTTCTTCAGTAAATGTGGTCTTTACATGCCAAAAGATGTGTGAAGTCACTAAGTACTTGTAATTGCAGGTGAGTGTTTTACTGATTCTACCCTTTTGGCAGACGTTAAAACAGGCATGTTTTCCCTTCAGCTTTTACAGCATCAAATTTCAGAAGGGTTTTGTTACCAGAGGAGAGTTTGGTGAAACCCTCAGGACAAAATTAGAACCAAAATGCATTAAGTGGAAAGAATTTGTCCAGGAGGACTGAATGTGCCGTCTACATGTGTAAAGGCTTAACACTTTGCCATCACAAATGCTTAAGTGGTATTCTGTTACTCACCAGTAAACCACAGAGCAACAAGAGGGTTTGAAGGGGTATTATTGAGGATTTCATGAATAGCAGATGGCAGTGGCAGTTGTCATAGCAAAAACATTTCATGTTGTGTTACCACTGCAGAAATTGATTTAGAAAA
This sequence comes from Polydactylus sextarius, assembly GCA_016801845.1. Taxonomy (NCBI): domain Eukaryota; kingdom Metazoa; phylum Chordata; class Actinopteri; family Polynemidae; genus Polydactylus; species Polydactylus sextarius. The sequence continues at coordinate 23,222,092 of CM028909.1, read as the reverse complement.
TTATTCAGCTCTGAAAAAATTGGAAACAGTTTATTGAGCCAGTTTTGTCATTTTTTATGTAACTCTGCCGGAGCTGAAATCATCATTTAATGCTGATTTGACCCAGGTCACTGTATCTGTCTGAATTATGCATAAATGAGCACCATGGAGTATAGTTACTGGTGCTGCTATTCTTGCTACTACTAGTGGTTACATGGACTAATGTGATTTTATAAAGTATGTTGCTGATTCAAGGGAAGACGCTGTGGGAAGGAAACAATCTTATGCACTTAATATGATCATCAGTTTAGGAGTTTGAGCCATGTTTCTAAAATCTACATCTGTGGAAAATACAAAGCATCCATTGGCTCAGTGATGGTCTGTCTTGTGAACTTTTCTGGTATCTTGAACCTCCATTTACATTGTGCTGCTGAATGTGGTGAGTTTGCATTGTATAATAACGGTGTTTGCAAAGTTTTTGCTTCTAGATCCTCTGAAAAAAATCAGCGTATGCCGTAGCATATGTGTGATGTTTAATTATTGATTATTGTCAAACAGAGTAGATGTAGACTCTGTAAATAAAGGGAAATGTACATACAAACAGTACAAACTGAGACATGGCTGAACCTGGACATTCCTGCCAATTTTTACTTGAACTTTATGACTTTTCTCCTCCACATGGAGTGGATTGAATTGTCTGGAAAAGACAGGACACTGCATAGTCAGTAAACTGTTAAAAAAGTTGACAACACACAGAAGTACAGTAGATTTATAAAACTACATTGAACCACAGTGTTCTTGTGTCTCTAAGGACTAATGTATTTGTCTTTAAGATAATCTGTTGATGTTTTAACCACTTGAAATGTTTATATGAGTGTTTATATATCTTGTGAGTATATCTAGTGTGTGTGCTTGTGCTTGTGATGATACACACTCCTTAAAAAACATACCACAAACACTGACTACTGTCCTGTTCCTGTGCTCCTCGTGTAAGTTCTTTGTGGAATATAAATCACTGGACTGTTTGCAATTGGAGTCTCATAGCCCAGACATGGTCCATATTTCCGTCTTGGCTTACATTTGAATTGGTTCTTCTATAAATAATCACTAGCATGTGCTGTGTAAGACAGCATATTGTTGTTGCATTAATATACATAAAGTCAGTCAGTACTATTATTCATGTGTATGACATTATGTAATGTCTGGAAGCACAAAGCTGAGTGCCATGGGGCAGGTAGGGCTGAATACACAAAGGTGGAGCAACATCCTCATTGGCTTAATTATTACACAATCTTTCATCACCAACAATGTCTTGTTTTTGTATAAACCTCAGGCCTTTTGTGTCCTTCCCGTCAAATGTTTGGCAAGTGTCCCTCAATTTCATTACTTGCTCAGGTGAACAAACAAGGAAAGAGTTTAGATTGTTGTGTCCAGCATCATCTTTTCATCAGGGAAACTGTGGTTTGGAACACAAATGCACAGTGTAGCTTCCTTCTAATTCCAAAATATTACAGAAATATAAAACAGCCTTTTGTGCTTTGATGTGTCACAGTGTTAAAGTGAAATATTTGGAAGTGTAAAACTCTTCCTTTTCCCAGGCACTTTTTTTTTTTTTGTCTGAGTCATTGCATGTGTGCTTTTTTAATGTTGACATGTGTTTTTAGTTTTCTGTATTTGCTTGTGAATCTTGTATGGGAGTATAAGCCATTGTTCTTTTGACATAAACATAGTTAAAAGACAACAGGCTGCCACTGTATCTGGTTACCGAATGTTTTTAACAGAATGACAAATTCTGAAGTCTGACTAGATTCGAGACATGATATTTCTCTCATTTTCCACCATGTGTCAAAAAATAACATGAATTACTCATCATAATGTTATGGTCAGCCTCGCTGTTTATGTAGCTCAGTCACATGTACCCACTGATGCTTTTAGCATAAAAAAAACAAGCAAATATGATGGTCGTGACCCTCATGATGAATACAGTTACCTCAAAATGTTCCCTTGGATGTTCACTCTTACCTTTCCATTATATTTTATAGTCTTTAGATGATATCTGCCAGAGAAATGCAATTTAAAGCAATTGGGTTAGGATAAGAATCTTGCCATAATATGTGAAATACAATAGAGTTATACTTGAAAGTAGCTTATATTTCCAGCTCTGCTGCCAGTGTAGAAATGTTGTTGACTGGTTTTGTATTTAAAAGAATCTGAACATTTGCTCTGTTTTAATCTTTTAAAAAAAACTTTTTATAATATCACTACAGTTGTCAGATGTTTCTCACTGTTCAGTAATGAGATGTTGGTGCTCAGTGTCTGTTGACCTCCCTGTAGATCTCAACCTTAAGTCACTGATGCGCGTCAGTCTCTTTAGGAAAAATTGGGATAATTTGCCTTCCTGGATTCTCTCATCGGCCTTACTGCTCCGAGTCACATGTCACTATGCAGCAATGCATCCCAGCGGCATCACATTCCCAGAGTGGACTCTGTCATTCAGTCATAGTACAGGAAAGTCCAGCTGGATGCCATTTTATTATATTTAGAAACACGCTTTTTTCCCCTCCTGAACAGCTTCGTTAAACACTATTAACCCCCGAACCATGTCTCACCAGGCACCATGTGAAGAATGCTTGGCTTCTTTTAAAATGAGAGGAATTCACTAAACTTTAACCAAAGCCCCTTTACAGGATTTCTCGGGAAGCCCCACATTTCATTGGACAGATTTTTTCCTTTGCCCTGTCAGACAAGTTGGACACCCTACTGAGCTAATTGCTGCAGTCATTTAATTTTGATAAGTGTGAGCTAAGTAAACAGAGAGCTTTTTTTTGTCAGAATATGTTCACAGACGTCTTTTGTGTCCCTAAATATACTGGAAAAATGTTCTGTAATCAAACAGTTACCATGGGGGCTGATCAGTCAACAGAGTACTCATGGCTTCAATTACAAAAAAAAACAGAAGGTGAAATCAAGAGCCAGTGGATTCCATGGCTTCTATCTCAGAAGTTTGAATTACATAATCTATGTTAACGGTAACCTCTTCAACCTGTCTGTTCTGTCCACACACCAGATCCACAGCTTATATTGTACATGTCTTGGCATTGGTTTGGTTTATTTGAAGTCATAATGTTACTTTACAGTGCTTAGAGTTAGTGTTTCTTAAATGTATTTTGTGTTATTAGCCTAAAATTTCCTATCAAAGCTAAGGGTAGCCCTTTTCCCCATGTTTCTTACCATATTATCAGTACAGTTTTGATTAGTCTTTTTAAGTTTGCAGTGCAGGTTACTAGTTCCTAGATAAGCCATTACATAATGTATGAGAAATAAATATGATGTTTACTATAGGATAAGTTACAATGGGTTATTATTTACTATAGAGTACCTTTACTGTATCAGTTCAGATTATAGGCTAGTTGTCACAATAGAAAAGGTTTCATTTACTGATTTATTTGGTGTGAATTTAAGACAATGTCCTTTTAATGTAAATTGGCTGGATTTATTTCACATTATAAGTTAGACACTAGGTCTGAAGCTCTGTATTCTGTTAAGTTATTTATTTAGTTTGAAAAGAGGCAGGAACAGAAATGGCCTTTCTGACAATGTCTAAGCTATTATTGAATCACCACAGGATGGTAATTACCTTAAATCTAGACAGCTACGTCATGCAGATTGCGCATTTGTGGATGCGGACTTGAATTACAATTATTTGAATTATTCGAAGGATAACAATTTTTGTCTCAGTTAAACTTGGTCACGTATACGGGCAAAATAAACTGTTCCATATTTTCTATAATAAAGGAGACGGTATGCATGAGGGCATCCTCTAGCTCAGAGAGTGGCAGACTTCATGCTCTGGCAGACCATCAAGCGTTCTGGTGGCTTAAGCTTGTGAATGCTACCATGTGGTGTCTGTTGTCATACAGCGGATACAGTCCAGGCATGGGCTGTCTACTCACCACTCCACAAACCAGTAGCTGGGACAAACAGTACTGGAGGGGAAGAAGATGGATTAACCACTATCCCTTTAGAATACCTTTCATGCTTTTTGTAAGCAAAGTTGTCCATGTGGCATTGCTTCAGAGAGACATTTCGTGACACTGTGATGTAAAAACAGTTGTGTCACGGGACAGAAAAGAAAACAGAAAACACTTGTGCTAACATTCAACAATTCCATTATTTTTGCTAACTATTAAGAGTTTGTGATCTCAGGCAATTTACCATTAACTTAAGCAAATGAAAAAACTCATTTATCTTTTTCATAAAGCTGTATATTTCAGCAGTTGTGTATCTACCTTCATGGATTTACAATGGATTCCTGAATTAATCTGAATAAACAAATGCAGTCGGTAATAGCTATGACAGAGATAATTATTAATGCCTTCTCTACTTTAATTATTGCTGTCACCATTGCTTTGCTCTTTTATGGTTGTAGTTTAGTGGTTCTAGAAACAAAACAGACTCTGCTAATTTCACTTGGGAAGTAAAAACAATTGTATTACAAGTCCATTTCAGTTGAAGAAGGACTTTCGTTGTAAATATTTTGCAATAATTTAACTGAAAATGACGTCAGTATGTAGCCTGTGGCCCTGAGTCCTCTTCAAATACATCTCTTTGTTTACCTAGCAACAGCAGCATTCCAATGAAGTAACTTTCAGGCGTTTTGGGGGTAGCCATCAGAGGTGCTTTGTTCTGTTGGCCTCTTGACCTGAAGGTGAGGAACCCAGGAGACACATTCTGCAGTGCCGTCCCGATACGGTGGTCATAGTATGGTTTAAATGGGTGTGGAAGTGTTTCTCCAGCTGATGTCTCCACGGCCCCTTAACATGCTCAACTTGAAAAAAAAATGTTATGTAAAGTTATGCAACAGATGAGTGACCTGTTTTCGCTACATACATGCGTTTATTTCCCATTTTTCTTACCATAAATGCCTCACTCTAAAGCAGGAAGGTGAAAAAAACAACCACCTATTTGTTGTGACATTTTTAGAGAACTGAGAGACAATGGGCTAGTCAGATGGCGTCAGATGAAGTTAAGTCCCTCTTTAGCTAATCTTATCCCAGTAGAATCTGGTTGAGGTAATCACTTTCCGTGTCTGTGATGTGCTAGTGTCTCTCAACATGCACAAAGGCAAAGATCTGCATTAGATAATGACAACTGGTCGCTCACTATTTCCAGAGAAGATGTCTGTGCCAGACTTGAAGAGCTCTCTTGTGACTAAGTGTTTTTATGACTATGTAGGATTTCTGATCACAGGTCAGATATGGTATTGTTTGTCCATATAATATCTGAATATAAGATTCAGATATTTCAGATAGATTCAGATATTCAGATATAAGATATAAGAAGATTTGATATGTAACAATTTGCTGTATTAGACTAAAGTCACCACAAAACAAGACGTAAGGTGAAAATTTTCAGTAACAAATAGTGCTAATGTTTAAATCACTAATGTGTGTTCAGTTGGATATTTCCTGTTTGACAAAAGTGTTAGTGAGGTGAGATTTGCTTCATTTTCTGTTAGGGTCTGAGGCCAGTAAGTTACAGAATAGCCTCCAGTGCTGCTGCTAGTTTATAAAAACTTATTGGTTGAAAGTAAATATATATTTCATGTATATTTGAAGACTGTCAACCCAGTTATAATACAGTTTCTCTTAGAACAACATAGAAACTGGCCTATAAAGTTTATGAGTATTATTTTTTTTTGCCTCATTTTGCTTTTTTTTTTTTTTTTTTTTTTTTTAACTCCTTTAAATTTATTGTGTTTTACCTCCATGCTCTCTGATCTCTGTTATTCACCTCATGAGTCACATGATTACAGTCAGTCACACAGTCATATTCATTCTTTCAAATCTCAGTCATGCCCAATAAAAAAATACTTGGCTAAACAAAATAGCAATGTTTTGGATCCATTTATGTCATTGTCATGACTAATATCATTTTCTCCCCACAACTGGCTGATATTTTTGTTTGACTGTTTGTCAAGAAGATAAGTTTTAGCAAAAAGAAAAATGGGAACAACAGTCAGATTTCTATTATTTTATTCCTTTTTACAATGTCCAAATCCAGCTTTGTTCAACCGTACCATATGGGCATGTCTATTCTATTGTAACATAGATGACCATTTCAGCATACACATTCATATACAGCAGCATGGTCTACATGTGGGTTTTCCTCATGTTGACCCCAACCAACATATTTGAATGAGATCATTTTTGTGTTCAGTATCAAACTGCTGAGACCTGCTAATAAACAAGTATCTAACACAACAAATATGTTTACTGGATTAAAAGTAGAAATACAAAAAGGGAATCAGTCCAGTGGACTTTGATCCACCCTGTCCTTGAACAGAGTCTTCCCATTCCCATTTTGAAGTTATTATGCTCAACATTAAGGAATGGAGTCAGCACTCAGCGAAACAAGGGGCCAAAAATCAGTAAGGATCAAGTGAATGTCTTCCTAATTAGATTATATTGGGTTCAGTAGTGAGGTTGGATTTTTTTTTTCCTCTCTGTGACTTCATATAGATATCTTACCCTCTTGGGGCTTCAATTTCCTCAGGGATCATACTTTTTCTTCTCAATGAAGAATCCAAGCCACTTTAGAATAGTTGAGATGGGGATTATTTTAAAGGAATAAAGGGGATTTTCATTCTACTTTGCTTTTTGCCTGTGATCAAGAGTTTAACATTTAAAAAGTAAAAACACAACTGTACTTCTTTTTTTCTGACCCCAGGTAACCATTCCCAAATGGAATAGATTGACTGAAATACAATGTATACATGCTATTTTAAAATTGGCAATCACAATGTTACTCTCTTGAATAACAGGATTGAAAGTGATTTGTTTTTGTCTGTTGAATTGAACAGCATACCTGAACCAAGGCCCCCACACATTATTTCTGATGAAAATGGGACATACCACATTGCAATCTCAGTCAGTATTTGAATAGTTAAAAGCCAAACTCAAGGTACGTGTCTGCTTAAGGTGAATGTGAGTTTTTTTTTTTCTTCTCTTCTGGTAAGAGATATTTGAATAACAATGGCGCAGAGCTCTGCTTTTGTAATAGACGGGGCAATAAAAATTCCCAGTCATAAAGTAAACTGAAAGACAAAACTGTTTGTTCTGTGCTTGGTAGAGTACTAGGTAGAAGGTCTGAATTCGACTATGTCATTGAATTTACTCTGGCTGTTTTATTTTGTTTTGTCTGGCTTCCTGTGTGAAGGATGCATTCCCCCCACCGAACCTCTGGAATTGTACCGCATGTTAACCTCGTTCAGGGTTTTAAATTAAACCTCAAAGAAATCTGATTCTAGACACACCACATGTATACGTGTGTACAATATAATACATTATGACGGTTTTACATTTGATAGAACTTGAGCTCAGGCTGTCTTCTGTGACTTCCTCATGCCTCACAGGAGCAGAAGAGTTCTAGTTAGGAAGTGATACTTGTAGCCGTGCACAAGTGAAAGTTTTAACAGTGGTCTCAAAAAGCTTTTCTGCTTGCTAATAGTTTGATGGAGTTTTTAACTTAAGGAGAACGTTACGTGAGCGTCGTCATCTGGATGTGTTTAGACTGCATGTGCTTGGAGCTGGCAGCCAGATGGCTTTAGCTGAGGGACAATGAAATCTCCAGGGTCCACTGGAGAGAAAGCCCTTTTTCTGATTTGTCTCCAAAGATGAAACCACATCTGGGCAGCTTTAGTGTACCTCATCAGCTTGTGTGTGGTGGGACATGGAGACCTTGCAGTTCATTTGGTGTTTGAAATTGTATTATTTGACAACAAGTAGTAATTTGCAAGTCTGATTTAAAAACATATGTGTCATATCATCAGTGTTAGGAAGAAAACAAGATGGATGGTTGTTGTTTACAGTGGCGTAGTTGTGTAACTGGTGACTGACATGGCGCATGGTGTTGTATCAAGTACTGAAAGTCACAGACAAATTCTTATTTACTAAAACGAGTTCATGTTCTATGTTATGTAATCACAATCTGTCTAGATTGATTTCCTTCGGGTCCTTATGTCTAACACGCTCCACCATGTGTTTACATCAGTGCAAAGCTATTTCAAATGCTAGTGTGTGTGAAAGGACAATATTCATTCATTGTCACGCAAGTCCACTGTTTGATTGAGTTTGTGATAGATCTTGGAACCTTTACAGGGCTTTAAATGGCCAACACCTGTAATTTCTCAGTCTAATATCTCATATGGTATATACACAGTCCTCTGCTTCTATAAGATACTGGGCTTCAATGACTGTGATACTCAGCTGCTGTTTCAAACTACGTACAAGATTGATCATGTTGTGATTATTTGTTATTTTACTTGTCATCATGCGGGTCTGCCCCAGCAGCCTCCCAACCTTTGGTATGACCACTTACTGTGTCCTTTCATCACATTTTCTGACCTTTACCCTGTGTCAGACCAAGGTTTTGACACATATGCACAAGTGTCCTTCATCAGCCTTTGCCTCCTGTCTTCAAGAAGTCCACTGCATACCAGTGTTCTTCAAACGTTACATTTAACAGATGAATGGGCCGTGGCTGCACACGGGTTTTGCAGTTTAGGAAATATAATAGACTTGTGGTTCTTATGAGTGTTTCCAGATGCGGTGGCAGTACGGGTGAGTGGAGGGTGTACAAACTGGATTTGTGGTGTCTTAACAGATAATGCATTATTTGTCATACAAGTGTGATAAATGTCGATAGGTTGCTTTTCACAAAAAGCACCTTTGCTGAAACAGGAAATATCAACATTACATTGCCAGAATGTATTCAGGCAGACGTCTTACTTGAGTGGTAATAGTAAGAGGACCTCAGAGCGTAGGGTGGTGTTGGAAGGTCAGTGGGACACACTGGGAAACCTTTCAGAGTTAAGTGTTGGTATCAGGCCCAATTTCAGTACAAAAATGAGAATAAGAGTGCATTTTGGGTTCAATTTGAATAGAGTTTTATTTGAACATTGGGAGACATCACGACTGACATGATTAAACTCGTGATCGGTTGTGCAGTTGTTTCATGGGACTTGGGGATAAGTTGCCCATTAGCATGTAATCATTTCCAAGGAGGATATGCAAATTTGGCACAACCTTTTTAGCCATTTTCCAATAGTTTGATCTCACAGAATGTTTTTCATTTGCCTGTCAGTTAATAATGTGATCTGTGGCTACAGGAGAGATCTCCTTAGTTTTCCAGCTTTGTTTTTTAAATTGGACTAAACGCTTGTCTTTGTCTCTATCTTTTTCCTATCTTGCAGCATCAACAATAAGCTGCAGCAGCCAGAAGCTGCATCTGGGGTGCTGGATTATGCCATGAAACATTTTGGGGAGCTGGTGAGTATGTTTGTGTTTGTATTGTTTTTACAACTATGTTGGTACAGGATCTTTCATCAAAAAATGTTAAAAGTGGTTCAACCAGTGGTTCAACACTTTACATTGACCAATTAAATAAATTAAATCAGAGAGAATACCTCTAGAGTAGGCTCCATCTGATATGCAGATCTTTAATGAACAGTACATTGAATTATGTCATTTATTTCAGTTCAAACAGGGTTTATATTTAGTTGGTTTAAATATGTCTTTAAACTCATGGATTTTCAAACAGGGCTTGCTCATTTGTATTTTATTTCATCACTTGAATCTAGCATCAGACCGAGACCAAATCCAACTTTTGCGGTGTCTTGTCTGCATACGCTTCTTCCCGGGGCTTTATTTCCCCATACACACCGTTTAAAATGGGGAAAAGGGTCATTCGAGACACACACCCCCAGAACACCCTGTTCTGAATGTGGAACACGTGGAAAAACCATCTGCAGTGCCGTTTAGTTGTCGAGGGCAAGGAGCAGAATTATGGACTTTTTCATCCAATTGACAGGATGTTTGGATTTTCTTCCATATTTGCACACCTTTTATGTCCCTCTGCTTTGAATTTTTCAAAAACTACCTAGTACTTCTTTGTGCTTTTTTTTCCCAGAGATTTAGGGACTTAATGCTTTATACTGAAAATATGAACAGTAATAGCTCTTGACTTATAAGGTCTCCAAATAGCTTTATTTACTTAAACTCCTTAAGTCAACTCTGGTGGGTCGAGTTGAAAGCCACAGAATATGTAACTCCTGAATGCATTTTTTTTTTGCTTATGACTAAATGATCCTTTATTAGTAATGTTATTTGCATTGGAAAAACTTTAAAGCTTTATTAAACCTTTACATTTTCTTTTTTTATGATGAACCTATATTTTGAACTTGTGATTGTTCTCTGTTCATGTAGAGAACTCCTTCTCTCTGGTGTTATTGAAAAACCCTCAGTGTTCCATGTTCCCTGTAGATGGACCTGATCCAGACATCAAATTACCATTTAATAGTGGACATGGATTGGACCCATTTGCACAAATTTTCCACAGTATCGAAACAAGAAGAACTGAACATTTTTTGTTCTGATTCGCGTCTCTCCCTTCAACCAAAATGTCATCAGTGCTAATCAGTTCTAATCATGAATGTACCAACAGAAGAAAAATCAAACTTTTAACTGCACATCATGTTTCGATTTGCACGTCATCTCATTTAATTAAACCAGCAATTTTATTGGCATTTGAATATTGTTTTATACTGAAGTATCAACAACAGACCAGAGTTGACCACCATGAATTTGCCCTTACTTGAATGATACATTTATCATTTAATAAGTCAGACCTGGCAGAGACCTAGTCCTCTGTCCCACCCACTACTGAAAATAAAGGATTAATCCTGGAAGGCGATCGATGTAGCACTGTTCTCTTTATTAAAGTAACATCTGCTACTGTCTGACCAATGAGCATTTGGTTGGAGAAGAGCCTTTCAACTAAACAATTGACCACAACATTATGTAATTTAACAGGCAGCCTTCTCATTTTGTTCTGGAAAATGACATTCAGTGATGAACTTAGTGCAGCGCAACTTGACAGTTTTAACAATTTCAGATTCTAGAACGCAGCTGGTGTTTAGGACATTTAAATTCAGACTGTAGTGGTCTCTTAACAGTCAGAGGAGAAATCTGGTCCTGCACCTGAAGCAGTACTCATTTAGCCCAGATTACCAGATAATGTGAAAGGTATGCAGATGTTACAGGCCTTAAACCTCCCAAACTGCTTGCAGATTCAGACATGTTAAATATTTAGATATTAAAATTGGGATGATTATGATTATGGTTATGTCAGTCCCAGAGCAGCTTACAGTGTTGCCAAGCAGAAGTAAACACTCTAGCCCTTGAGGCTAATGTTAGCCAGCATGCTGCTGTTGACGGATATTAAAACTGACACTCCAGTTCTCACTGAAAAATAGACAACCTCTGTTGACCAAAATAAAGCCTAGTATTCCAGTACAGCAGCACAGCAGGTTGTTACATCACAGTTTCCATTCTGTTTATATCTGCTTCCCATGAGGTCACGTGAGATGACATGAGATGGTGCATTGTCCCCTAATCGCTCCCTCTAACACATGAATCTTAATCACCTGTAGTCTGCGATGCACCATTATTTTCCAATTTCGCAAATACATTTTTAAGATAGATTTGAGACAGATGGTAAATCTGTGATCATTTGAACATCAGTTAAAATGTTAAAACTCCTCCAGCCTCATATATACATTAACCTTTATGGACAGTGGTGGGAAGATGCAGTAATCACTGATTTCCTGAAAGGGTTCATTTTAGCACAAAGCAACAAAACAAATGTATTTCCTACCCATTAGGACTCTTATGGTAAAACCTGTCATTTTTCCTTTGTGAACTGCATTTAAGTTTCCCTGTAAAAACATGGTAAAAAGTGAAAAGACTCAGTAAAAACAGGGTGTACTTCCAGGATCCTTGTTTATGAGCGTAAGGAAGGCTTTGCTGTTCACTATACCAGTCAGACAGTGATGAGTTAAGATGTATGTGCATGTATTCAAGTGGTTTGTCATTAATGTTGAAGCCCATATATATATATATTTTATATGTTTTATTTATTTATATAGACTTTATCCAAGGTCATTGTTTTGACATAAGAACTCCAAGATTGATTCAATTGGAAACCTCCACTCAACCATTCATTATTATCATGAAAGGTTCGCTGTGGAAGTTGTCTGATTATAAATTGACAACAACTGTACTTCCAGAAGTTTGTACTTTTAAAACAATTTATGATGTCAAATAGTCAAGATAAAAACTTGAAAAGATGAAAAACAGTGAAAAGGTTCAGGTTAATGATGCAGATTTTTGTAATTACATTGTTCCAGTTTCATGTTTCTTTCTTTCTCTGTATTTTTTTTTTTTAGGAAATCCAAGCCACCTGGTATGAGAAGCTACATGAGTGGGAGGATGCGCTGGTGTCATATGACAAGAAAATTGACATGAACAAAGAAGACCCGGAGCTCATCTTGGGACGAATGCGCTGTTTAGAAGCCCTGGGAGAGTGGTATGTCATTGGTTATGACATGTTGTAGGTTCAGTAAGGTTGAAACCTTACTGAAAACATTCAAATATCTGCTTCTGCCTTCAGGTTTCACATTTATTGATTCCTGTTTTATAAACACACTGTCAGGTGCTGAGTGTATTCAATTTATCACAAGTTTGTTTTTTCTAACACATTGTGCCATGGGCTTTTTGATAAAAATGTGAGTCACTGAAGAGATCAAATAAAAAGCACATTAGGCTCCACAGTTCTTAACTTTGGTGTTAATTGACAGTGACAGTGTCTAAGGTTGGAGACTTGCTGTGAGCTGTTGAATCTCCCTCTTATTTGTTCATTATGCAGAGGCAGCCATTTGCTAATGAATCTCGACATTGAGCATTTGATAACCGGGCAAAAATAGAGATAACGTCTCTCAGAGCTGGCCGTTTTAATTTTACTGTGAAGCGCTCAAGCAGACATCCAGCATCAGTAAGAGGCACTGCCACTCCAATGAAATCTCACCACAGCTGAGGCTCAACACCATAACAACTGCTCACCTTCAAAGAGAATTTTCAAGGAAAAAGAAAGTCACAAAATGTCCAAGGATCCAAATATGTGGATCGTCACAGAACCCATGACGCTAAGCAGATGTTAATTTGCTTATGTAACCTGCTGCCCTTGTGCCATTTTCGTATACAGTGTGATTCATTTAACAAGTAACTTAGTCAATAATTTTACAAGAAAATGATTCAGCTAGAGAGGGTTTTTGTTAATGTGTTTTTTGGAAAAGCTTGGAGATGATATAATAGTTGGTTCAGCCATGAGTCAAAAGACATCAGACCAGGCACGTTGTCCTTTGTTAAGTTAACTTGGTATTGAATGAGTTTCTATCTGCAAATACAAAACTTGGTAGACAGACATGTAAAATTCATTAAGCATGAAGTATTTTTTTTTAATAAAATAACAGTATTTCCTATTTAAACTTTAAGGAATGCTTGTTAATGAATCAAAAAGTGCTTCTACCTGGTCTTTGTTGAAGAACGGTTCCACCCACATTCAGGAACATGTGAAAAGTGCTAGAAATTCTGAACGTCTCCTTTTATAGAAATTCCTCTTTTAGAAATGTCGCTAGAAAATGGCTCAATTTCAAAAACGGTTGTTTGTGACGTCAAATGTGTCTCACCGAGGCATTACGCATTTAACCAGCATTTTATTGTGTATATGTCACATCACAGAACAAGGATCAAAACCCCGTTCAACCATTATCTCTCACCTTTAAAGAATTGTTTTAATTGCAGACATTTTATGTATGTTTTTGCAAGAATTTCCTGCAAAATACAAATTTCTTTTTTTTTTTCTTCTTTCTTCTTTTTTTCTTCTTTCTTCTTTTTTTAAAGCTAGTATATGACTTTTTTTTCAGTTTCAAGCTGGTTGGAAATATACTGGGAATTATCCATTGGCCATATACTAATAAAAATAGCAAAGATGTAATAGCCCCTTTTCACAGCAGACATGTTGGCATGTCAAAGCAGGAAAAGCACAGGTGTAGTTGATAACATTTAAAACAACTGCATTCCTTTTAGGTGAGCTGGTTCAAAAATTACAAATGAATCATTTTTCACCTGTTTTTTCCTCCTGTGACAAATCTAACATATCTGTTGCGAAAACTAATACCAGACTGTTACTTTACTAATTCCATTAGCACGTGAATTTCTTTTGAACCTGTACAAGAAAACTAACAAGAGTGATGGAGATGTCAGTTGAGGCAACTGGCAAAAGCTCACACAGTTCTAACATCTAGTCAGTCACAAGTGAAAACACCTGGAGTGATGGACCAGTGGCGTATATTGTGAGATCTTTACATTTCTTCACATTGCTGAATTAATGCTCTTAGGCTCATAGGATTTACTTTAGCACCACAAATTCCAAAGATGTGATAGATGGTTCACTGAGTCATAAAATACCTTAAGCTCTTCCTTCCCCTGGACTTTCTCTATTTGTCTGCTGTAGACACTCACATGCCCGGTGCACTGGAGCTTTTTGTACTTGTTGCTTTCATGTTATACGATAGCCAGGCAGCTGGAGAACGGCTTCACTTCACTGACCTCCCTCCAAACCTGCCTCTCGTTTTCTCCATCTGTCCCTCCCTCTATCTCTTGCCTAAGCTTGCTCCAGCATCCTGCCTGTAAAACACATGCAGTGGATTTCATCCATTGCGGCACTGATTTTTATTAATGAGGAATTAGTCTTGGTTAGATACACATGACCCCAACAGCAATATCCATCTGTTTGCTTGGATATTTTATATTATCAGACTGTTGTGGAATGATACACTACTTTAAGAACAATTGAGGAAATGAATAAAAGCAGATGCAACAGAATCTAAGTCTCATCTCCAGTCAGTTTCCTCTCATCTTTGGCCAGATACAATGATTTCTTCAATCATTGTTTGGATCAGGAAAAGTAAATTTATCATCTTGACATGTATTTCCAGTAGGACATCAGAAAAGCCTTTGTATCTTTTTGAAATAAAGACCACTTCACTACAGCATCATTTCAGACAGGTTATAATAACAGTTAGTTAAATAATTTTTTTAGTCATGTCTCACTCGCTCAGTGTTTTGTTTCCGTTGCCCAACTTCATCATCAGTCTATGTTGTATGTATGTTTTATTTAGATGTAAAATGTCTGCAATTTTTCCACCAGCTCTGTGTGATAAACATATAATTTCAGATTGTATTACATAATGAAAGTGTCGACACTGTTCTTTTACAAGAAATGTCATGGAATTCTGGTTTGCATTCCTGTGATTCCAGGTAGGTTCTCTGCAGGCAGTGTATACAATAACATGCTGCACCTTGTTACCTGATCATCATGGGAACCTGATGATAGCTTGGATCAGTGTCTGATTATTTGAAGTCATTACTTTGAACATATTGTAGGATTTAACTGATGTCATAACGCTCAACAGGACATTGAGCAAATCTGGACTTGATTTTTGTACCATCTGAAACCTGCGGTTAATGTTTTACAGGGGCCAGTTACACCAGCAGTGCTGTGAGGAGTGGACACTGGTGAGCGAGGAAACACAAGCCAAGATGGCTCGAATGGCTGCTGCTGCCGCATGGGGTCTAGGTAATCACTTAAGTACCTGCTATCAACTCTGAATTAGCAGTGAAACAGTAATTAGAAGAAAGTGTTAACAACGGACAACCTTGTGCAGAAAGCGATTTGGCCATCCTCTGTGTGCCTCAGTGCAACAATGCAATCAAATTGAGCAGTAATGAAAACAAAAGGGCTCTAGCCAAGTCTGCCTTTCAAAACCAGATGGGAATGGTACCCACTCATAACATTTACATATCGTAATGTGAAATGGTGGAGAAAAGCAGGGACCACACTACAGAAGCAATTTTTGAGGTTTGTGGTCTGTGGCTTTCCAAACTCAATTGTAAACTCCGAGTCGAAACCCAACCAGCAGGCCCATTTTTCTGAAAGCTTACATCATCCTTTGTTGTTGCTGTTGGGAGGCAAAATATTGAGCTTGCAGTCATTTATATTATCACAAGCCGAGAGTGGTTTGGGGCAGTAGTGAGGCTGAAAAACTTGAATCTGCTCCTTCTTCAGAAAGACATTATCACATTGGTATCACAACCTTTCTGCCAAAATTGTCTTTACATGACTGCTGTTTTCTCTAGGGCACTGGGATAGTATGGAGGAGTACACCTGTATGATCCCAAGAGACACACATGATGGTGCTTTTTACAGAGCTGTGCTAGCTCTGCATCAGGACCTCTTCTCATTGGCCCAGCAGGTGGGTTATATCATTACTCACAAACGCAATTAACGAAGCATATTTCCTCCCAATTAATGTACTTTTTAAAAACATCCCTTTAAGACGAGATGGAATTTTCATTAGTCTTTATAGCAAGGTATGAAAAGCTAAAATCATTGGAAACCAACACTGTAAAGAAACATAAAAATGGCTTTATGGCCATTCCAGACAGGATCAAATTCCTCCATCAGCACAGGCTTTTCAGTAAAAGAAATACAATGTTCTAATGTTTTTTTTTCTTTTACAATGTGGTAGTTCTTTGGTGTGGAAATGTTATGTAACTCTTGGAATTGTGAACCATCACAGCATTCAGCCTCAAACAAATAAAGAGTGAATTCCCTTCCTGTCTGTATGTCAGCATGGTCTGGTGGAGGTCAGGGGGTGTTTTCGTCATTTAATGAAGGTTTGGGGATGAGCTCACTCTCCCTGGAAATGGATTTGTTCGAGCTGGATGCCAACACATTTAACAAACACAGGCCTCAACACTGACACCAGTAAACACCTGCTCCTCCGGTTTCGCTGGACTCTTCCCTCAAGCCCCTTTTCCACCACAAAGCCCTGAAGACTTGCTCTCTTTGCCTCGTCATCCCCCGGCAACCTCCCTCCCCCACTCTAATTTGTAGATTGGGTCCAGGTGTAACCCATAGGTCTCTGCATCAGCTGAATAGGGAAAGCAGACTTTTGACTCTTGCTGACAATGAGGCCACTCACAGTGAATGAGGAGGAATGAAAAGCAGATGGAGAGAGGGTGAAAGCTTAAATGTCAACATGAGCTCAGTCTAGTCTTCCGGATGTGGTTGATAATCCTCGAACTTGAGTCCTTTTGATTCCACAGTGCTGTTCCTTTTCTAAGCGTGTACCCCCATCGACCTGACATGTGCTCTGAGAGTGTTGGCGCACGTCTGTGTGAAAGGTTTCAGGTTTCTTTGCTCGATAAATCTTAGTGTTTTGTCTGTTGCAGCAATGTGCAGACATGGCGGTCATGCTCCCCCCTCCTGCTGTAAAGTGGTCTGCTGGCCAAAATTAATGAAATGACCAGTCTTCTAAAGTGCCTGTGATTTGTAAATTGTCTCATCATTTTTACAAACCAGAGCTGTTCCTTTGACCTCAGTGATGCTTGGTTTTGTTTTATTTTGATTTTATTCTGTTTTCATAGATGCTGTGATACCACACAATAATGATTAAATAATACCACTAGACCTTAGCTTACGTACGTCCGTTAGTGCTACCTTTATGAAAGAGAATAGGAGATTGGGTCATGGCTTGTTTGTGCTTCCAGAAGTCAGACACTGCATTTATCAGGAGTCGTCTGGACTGCACATTTCCAATGAGGCCCCAGCACAGTAATTCATGAGTAAACAGCTCCATAACTGAGTGGAGGCTACAAAGAAGCAGCCTCATTGTCACCTTGCCCTAACCACCCTACAGACCCCTCCTTTTGTTGTGCATGCCTGAAGAGGTGTTTTGGCATGCCATTCCTCTTTTCCCTCCCCATGAAAAAATAATTGGTGGGAGTAACTCTGAAACAGCTGTGTGTCCTGGCCTCAGAGACTTCCTCAGTCATCCTCCTTCATTTCACCCTCCCACAAGTAACAGTTTCTTAAATATTGGCTGCAGAAGCACAAGAAATCAGCAGGCATTCAGTCATAGTACTTGTGTCCTTGTTTGTACTCTTTGCTGCACTGGATCACATCTTTCCCTCAGTGGCTGTTTTTCCACTTCTTGGGGTTCACACTTATGATGGGATGCAGTGTCCTTGAATTTGGAATCCTGTCCTGTTTGGAAAAGTCAAGGATCTGGAATTTAACAAATGAGTCAGTAAAATACCGTAATACGCTCTAAAGAACAGGAAGACAGGAAAAAGATTTTTGGTGCATAAATGTGCTCTGACAGTTGGTTGAACATCATGAAAATGTTTCAGAATTTGCATAATGGTCATGGCAGGAACCATGACTAACAGTTCCCACTCCAGTGTTATCACTGTCCAGTTCCTTTGTCTTTCTCTGATTGTGATTGGAGATTTAGATTTTTTTTTTATTTATTTTTTTTTATATTTAGGCAGTGTTGTTTATAAAAGGGTTCATATAACATTCCCCGCCATAGTTACATAACATTTACAGTGTTGCTCTCAACAGTTCATTTAACTCTTCTCTTAAAATACTTGGCACTCAGCACCACATTAAACCATTTTGCTAAACAAGCAGGCATTCTACTCCTAGTTGCACTAATGTGTCACTGCTGGCAGCACTACCGTGAAAAGAGGGTGAGCAAGCAATAACATGGCTCAGTCCATTTGAACAAAGTGTTTATGTTCCTGGGTTTAGTCCAATCCTGGTTGGTCCTCATGCAAGGAATTTTGACACGAATGTGACATTGTGTCATGGTTTATTACAGGGTCATGCCATCACTAAACTAGAAATGCCATTATTGCTGTTTGTTAGCTTTGATAATGAGTTTGAATATGTTGAGGAAGGAGCTAAGTCAAATTATGGGTTAAACCATTGTTGCAAATGTTGCTGATAATTTTACATTAGGGTACAATTTAGACAGATTAAGTTGAATATATAATTTCATGGTTTTAGTTACACATGATTATAAAGCTCTAGATTCCATCAAGTGACCCTTTGAATGTGTGTTTTCTTTAATGTAGTGTATTGACAAAGCAAGAGACCTCCTGGATGCTGAGCTGACAGCCATGGCTGGAGAGAGCTACAGTCGAGCCTATGGGGTAAGTGTTCCTTTGAGACGGCCAAAATATTCAAACCCTGACTTCACTCAACCATCTTATTTTTCATTGCATTCACGTGTAGGAGGATCATGCCACAGCCACAAAATTTTATGAAAGTGGTGATTTATAAAAAAAAAATGTAAGCCTCTTTTCTTCCCTTTTTAGAAGTCAAAATCATAAATATTTACGGTTTCTCCAGAGCTTCATCCCCATTTTATTGTCTGATTACATGGAATTACCAGAGCAACATTTAAAACTATTTGTTATGGCAATATTCTCATGAAAAGCCTAGCCTTAAATGATTTTTATGCACATACTGTGTTGTTTACCAAAAACCCTTCAGCAGACATACTTTAGTAGGTGCACAGAAGAGGATTGTACCTGATCTGGGTAATTCAAACCATAATATAATATAAGAATGTATGAGTGTAAGAAATGACTGTGTGTGTGTGTGCTTTTTTTCCAGGCTATGGTATCTTGCCAAATGCTGTCAGAGCTAGAGGAGGTGATCCAGTACAAGCTGGTGCCAGAGAGGAGGGACATCATCAGGGAAACGTGGTGGGAGAGGCTTCAGGTAACTACAGCACATGATATATGGACACTCACACACATACACTTCCACATCCATGTGTTCAACTACAAATGCAATGTAAAGCAGATGTTGGAAATGCTACTGTTACTAATGGGAAACATTACAGGACACACACTAATGTGTCAGCGTGACTTCACATTCTGTTAGGTTTGTACATTTATTTCTAAATTAGAAAATCATTTCATTTTATAAAATGTTCATATTTTGCCCAGCTTAAGTGTTACTTATGTTGTTCATGACAGAAGTCAAATGAAGGTCAGAAGGAGGAAGTCTTAAAGTCATGTTCTACCTGCAGCCAAAACTAGTTACAGCATTCCCAAACTCATCTTTTACCCGTATTTATAGACACACACACGTGTCAACAACCTATTTACATAATGGTCATCAAGTAACAGGTTGTCTATTTAAAGAGACAACACTTTTGCTGTTGCCTCCCACTTAAGTTAAAGCTCATGATTTAATCGCAGGAAAAAGCCAGTAAATCTGATCGTGGTGACGAGACAGTTGCATAAAGAAAAAATGCAGTAACTCATTTCAGCCACCTGTTCCTGTGCATGTGTCGTGAGTGTTTTGGTCATTTACTGGAGGTCATGACTGTAAGTGAGAGTTGACACACGCCAAATGAACACGGAAATCTATAGTAATCTTTTCCAACTTTTGAACCTTTCCAAACACAGCCACACACTAAGATCATTTTTGATCAAATGGTACGTTTACTTGCCATTGGCAGCATGAAATTGTCTTTGTAACAATATTCAGAAAAAAAAAAACAACATGGCTCATTTTGTGCCACCCACTCTGTAACTCGATCCAGATTCTTTTTGCTTCCTCAGACTGATTTCAGTGACTATTATTACCATTATTAATTGTGAATTACAGTGTTGCACATGCTATTAAATGAGACAGAAGGATGTGTGGAAGAACCACATCCGCAAGTGGTTTGGAAATATTTGCTGCTCGCCAAGATTTTTGGAATTTGAGATAAATGCCATGTGATTTAAGATAATCGTGTTCAAGTTCATCTTTTCCACATTGGATATTTTACAGCTGAATCAAAATGTGGTTATTTGAAAGCCTTGTATGAACACTTTGAGGGAAGAATTTAAGTCAGGCATATAAACTGATAAAATGTTTTGATCTGTTATGCACAATTCCTGAGACCCAGGATGTGTAATGTTACTTATTTTCAGTCCCTGTAGGTTTGCATTATGACATCTCCTGCTCACGTGTTACTGACATTTTGGAAATTTTTTCCAACAGAGAAGAACTCTGCATCATCTCTTACCTAACCCACAGCCTAGCTCAGTTTTGTTTATCTGAAGACTGGTGATGTGGCATTTTAAAAGCAGTTAGATGCAGTATTGAATGCAACAAAATATTTGTGACTGATATTTCCTAGTTGTCAAAAAGCACTTCATCAAAATGGATCTTCTTGAACAAACATACATAGCTCATAATGGCAATACCAAAGCATATATAAGGCTCCTCGCACATCTGTAAGGGAATCACTGTCCCTTACTAACAGTCTCTCTCAGTTACAAACGAAAACACTGCGCCCCATTGTTTTGCATGTACAGTAAATATGTCACAGTGGGTTCATATGCTTCTTGACAACCAGGTTGAGTTTTGAACTCTGAGCTCTGCTCTTCTCAACTTCCACTAAATGCAGACCATGAGACGTTTCTTCCCTCTTAGGGAAAGATGAGGACAGATGCTACTTCTCCTCTTTCTTCAACAACATTCCCGGTGTTCCTCTGCACACATATTATAAAACCCTTTTTGGACATTTATTAACTTTCCAGCTCCTGTAACAGTCAAATTCCATTTAGTTTATTTTGAATGTTTATTGTAGGTTCAAGCTTGTTTTTTTTTTAATGTAAATTTCTTCATTAGTTTTTTTAGTTAATGGTTCAGCCTGCTTTGAGAATAAAATGTGCTGTTAGTATTTAAATAAAATTAAGAATGTGTGTTTAACCAGCTTGTGTTAGTAAATTTAAAAAAACACTTAAGTTTTCCCAATTTTTATTAAAATGAACATTGTTTGATTTCTTACTGTTCTCTGTGCGAAAATCTAAAGCTAAAGCTTAAAAAAACAGTTGGAGGATTTACAAAAGGGGAATCAAGATATCTGTTTAATATCATTTATATTAAATTGTTTATTTATTTAATCAGTTTCCTCCAAATAGATCATTCAACAGTTGAACACACACCTTTCTGTCTGCCATTGAAATTAGATATTGTTAAATAAGTTTATTCCAACACAGAAGTTCCCAAATGTAGGTTGCATTGCTTTCACCTTCTGCTCTGTGTTCTTTTTCTTGTAATTGTTTTGGTCATTACTTTTGCTGTAAGATGAACCCCTGACCAGTCCATAACTAGTCTGGCTTCATTTCAGTATTATCCAACTAACCTGCCAGAGGGTTGAGGTCCCTAAAGGGGTTGTTGGCAGGAACTTTCAGGGATTCATTTACTTTCATCATCTCAGGAAAACTTAAAAGCTTAGTTCAGCACTGTCTTGAACTTCACAAAAGCATCAGTGCACCAGTAATGCACCTTTTCTTTCCTTTATGTATTTTGAAAGAATGATTTTTGACATATTTGCACTTGCATACAATCCAATAAATGAATGTATGGGGAGGCAGAAAGAGAGAAGAGATGCAATAATGATCCTGGCAGATTCAAACTAGAGACATTACAGTTACATGGTGCGTGTCTCACACCACCTGTTTACCACAGCGACCCCAATGATACACAGTTGTTCCTTTCAATCAGACTGGATAAACTGGATAACTTGGCAGGTGTTGTAACTTATAAACATAAGGATGTCAGTAGTTTCATGTGGTTAAATCCAGACTAAACTGTATTAGTCATTTTATCACTTCACACGGTTCCTTCCAGATCCAACCTACACCCAGCTGCTCATCTCATCATATTAAATCTGTTTAACTGTTTTTACTGTAGTATTAAAATAATAGTCTTTCCAACCTCAGCTTTCAGCATCTCACTGAAAGGCTTGGCGCAATATACTCTTGACATCTAAGGAAAAGTTATGGGCAGTAGGAAAAGAAATATAAAAAAAACTACAGGCAAGAACGGGTTAAAGTATCCTCGTAACTAGTTGATATTAGCTATGTTATGTTAACTAAAAAAAACCTCAAGACATTTGTTTGTACTGTGCCATATAACATAATGTTTCCCTTCCTTGTTGCAGTTTTGAAATTGTTTGTTAACTTTGTGAAATTGTTATATTTGTCTGCCCCTTGTGGATATGTCTTCAAGTCAAATCAGACAGACAGAGTATACATGTTCTCATATTCAGATCACTGCATTGTCATGTTTGTGCCGTCTGCCTCTGTAGTTATATGTTATATCATGATGATATCATGATGTTGAGCTTAGAGGTCAGTAGAATACTTGATAGAGAAAGTCAGGGATCTGTCCGTATCTTGCACGTGAGAACCTGTGCTCACGTGTAAGTATGTTGAAGACGGGGGCCACTCTTGGTGATAGTACCCCCTAGGGTCAACTGTACCCGTCTCTCACGTGTGTTCTTTCATTTGGGTTTAACGAGTAGCTGCCTCTCTTTGAAGGGAGGACCAAAAGAGAGAGGCATTTAACCCATCTGCCCCTTGTTTTGTTTTTTCCTTTTTCTTTCAGGGCTGTCAGCGTATTGTGGAGGACTGGCAGAGGATCCTCATGGTCCGATCACTGGTCATCAGCCCTCACGAGGACATGAGGACTTGGTTGAAGTACGCTAGCTTGTGTGCCAAGAGTGGACGCCTGGTCAGTACATTTCAGCATCTAGTGGTAGTGTCAAATGATGATACATCTCTACTCCTTTGAAATGGTGAACAGAATCTCATATTTCAAACATAAATCTATGCCATTAAAATGATTAAATAGATGCACATATGTGAAATAACCCAGGGTATTACTGTGTAGATTTTAAGAAAAGAGGAACTTGCAGTAAAAAAACACTGAACTATAGTGAACTATTTGAAAAAGATAACAGTACGGTATAACTGTCCAAAGCCTGTTAGTATCCCTATGACCCTCATCATACTCAGTGTAATTAATTGTAATCCCATAACATTCAGGAGGAATAAATCAGAGCTGATTAACTAAGTCTGGAAAAGGAAAGTGGAGCTCTGAGGGTCTTAAGTGCAACCATGAACTCCAGCCATGAAATTAAACTTCATTTGAACCTGTTTTAAGTTGGTGCTGATGAAAGTAGCATAGTGTTCTCAATCACACTGTTTAGAAACCTGAACCCGCATATCTTCTCAATTAAAGTGGTGCAAATTTCCAACCGTTTGTTACCTCAGTGTTATTCTAATTGATTGCAAAGGAGGGCAGACCATTGGCCAATTTTTCTATCTACGCATTCTTGTTATATTTAAGCACACACATCCGCGTAGAATGAAGAGAATCATCAACAATGATGTAACTGAAAATAAGAGATGTGATTGGACAATGTCAGCCATTGCAGGAAATGTCATTAGGAGCATTTGGAAAAAATGACCCCACTAAGACTTGCAGCATACCTTAAGGAGTATTGATATTAGAGTGTCTTTTCCTTTCCTTTCTTTACTCTTTGTATTTTAGAATTTTGTTTATTTGAATCACCTTTAGCAATGTGTTTTTTTTTCTTATTCATTAAGAAGTTTAAAGGCTGAAGTCTATTCAGGCTCAGCATTGTGTTGGGGAAAGCTTTAATCCTTGCCCTCTGGCTTCTTCGTGAACTATAAACCCTCTGACCATTAATCTGCTCTTTAACCTTTGTTGTACTCATCCCTGTAGGCACTGGCCCACAAGACTTTGGTGCTCCTTTTGGGTGTTGACCCCTCCAAACAACTTGATCACCCGCTGCCCACAGCCCACCCACATGTCACCTACGCTTATATGAAGCACATGTGGAAGAGTGCCCGCCAGGTAAGCGCCTTTTAAATGAACAAAATATATAGAACAGTGGTTCCCAACCTTTTTCCTTGGCACCCCTCTTGCCTTGCCATATACACACTGCAGCGTGTAGTTTAGTAATAATAACGTGATGAAGCGATCACAGAGAAGGCGATCGGTGAAGTCCGTCCGTCTGTTCAATCCCTGCTTCTACCTGCATATGCGCACTAAAAAAAAAAAGTGATTACAAACTTTTATATGCCTTTTTATATCAAGTGTATCACACACACACACACAGTGTGCACAAATATAATTTTGCTACCCTCACAACCTCAGCACAGACAAAACTGTGCGCCCCCCAAGAGGGGCACGACCCTGAGTTGGGAACCAATGGTATAGAATGTTAATATTTTGTAAACTTTTGGCTTTTGCTTTTGGTTACTTGCTTTTTAGGCTTAACAGAAAATGATTAATGTGTCAAACCTATAGCATCAGCCTAGTGATTGTATTGTAAAACTCAGTTAGTTGCTGCAGTGAAAACTAAAAATTTTCAAAGTAATTATGATTCATTCACTTGAAAATGTTTTTGTTTTTGTCTGTTTTTCTGGGTAATTATTTCTTTTTTTTTGTGAGTAATTTATTTTTTTGGTTTGTGTTTTGGAGAATTGTTTTTCCTGTTTTTTTTAGAATAATATATTTGTATGGTTGGTTTTTCTGAGATTTTTTTTGGTGAGTTTAGAGAGCATTTTAAACAATAGACACATTAATTCCTTTACTGACAGCTCGGTGGAAACAAACCTGAGCAGCTTATTTAGTTTAATCAAGTTTTACTTTGATCTGGGATTAAGACACTGGGAGATAGTCCTTTCTTTAAGTTATATAGATGGTAACTAGAGTGTAAGGCATGTAACTAATTACATGCCTTACCTTAATTGACCCGGTACAGTAAATAGTTGAAGCATGTATGTGCGGACAGAAGTCACCATCATGGGGTCACCATAGGTCCATGGGAGTCACTTGCAGGTTGGGGGTCATCCTGGGAGTTGTATCATGATAATTCAGAAAAAAATTATTCAGTAAAACAGGAAGAAAAAAAATACTCAGAAAAACTGAAAAATTTAAAAATTTAATAAAAACAAACCAAAAAGTAAATTATTTTTTATTATTTTTTTATTTTTTTCATGTGAATGCAGTACGCTTCTGTAGAACTCAGGTAAAGATCATATAATAATAGTTCTGAGATGAAAAACATATTGTGCAAAAGATTCTCATATAAATGCATGTAACAACTTGAAACTGGAGCTTGGAATTTGTGCTTAGTTGTACACTGGACTCATGAAAATGGGTCACTTATGGTTACTTATGTTTTTTTTCTATTAATTCTCGCTATGTTCACAGTAGGCTGCAGCAGGCGTGTTTTTTCATTGAGAAGCTGTTACACTAAAGCTGGTTTGCTGAGATTTGATTTGGCCGAGCTTGTTGGGAAAGATTTATCGGTGCCCTAAAAACAGCTGATCCAGATAATGACTCTGAGTGGAAAAAAACTTAAATTGTTAATACGTTTGCAATAAGTTGGTTCATTGCAGTTGAAGTCTGATTTGATTTAGTTTGTTCTTCTCACGTCAGATCCATCCAGTGGTAACCTAACATTTTACTGTATGTTTTACACTACATGTCACCAGAGCAGCTCGGGATGAAATCGCTCTGCTCTCTGCCATTTGTCTGTTCTCCCCCAACCACACACACACTCACACACACTTACAGTATATACACCCCCAAAACACATATAAAGACACCCACATTTATTTCCAGCCTCTGAATAATGTTTGTGGTTCCAGAGTGCAGGTCTCATTAGGGAACTTAGGTAAGTGTGAGCGTAAGTATTGCTGTTGCCAGGGCCAGCTGCACTGCTCACCAGGCGAATCAGAATATAAAGCGACACACACACACACACACACACACACACACACACACACGCACACACACAGAGCTGGAAAACGACTGATCCACTGTTTCTATTGCTTTGGAACAGTAGGAAATGTCAACTGTGTCTCTGTCACTCATCACTGTTGCAGTAGAGTGGAGTGTTACTGAGTAAAAACCATGCAACATAAGGTCATTTACTGGGTTCGGGCAATTTATAGCAGTTATTCAGTAATTTTCCAAGGTAATTTTCATGTAAGTAATTTTAGATTTGTATGTGTGAACTTGTTTTAGCTGCTGACCAAAGCAGTTATGTTATTTAGATTTTGTGTCCTGTTTACAGAATATATATTCCCACACTGTGATCAGTGTCCTGATCTGTACCTTTACTGTGAGAGCAGCTTCACATGGAGTACAGACAACTTTTACTGTATTTTGATCTGACCCAGCTATGTTACAGTGATCCCAGCTGCGATGCAACACTGATATAAAAGTCAACATTAACTAAGGAGCAACTGAGGCGTTGCCACAATACTCCTGAAAAGTCAAAGAAAGACAGACCCGCCCAATCAGTCAACCCAGATCTGTTGCACACAGTTCACCATTCATTTAATTCAATTACTTTGTGTGAAAAGCATCACAGACAAATGTATTTCTCTCATTCTCTCTTCGTCATTTGTTTTCTACTTCTCCAGATCGATGCCTTTCAGCACATGCAGCACTTTGTGCAAGGGATGCAACAGCAAGCCCAGCACGCCATCGCAGTCGAGGACCAACAGCACAAGCAGGAGGTCCACAAACTGATGGCCAGGTCTGTCTCTTTACACACAGTAGCAGCAGCAGCAGCAGCTCACTGCCTAATGAGCCTCACACAACTCGACTGAATTCAATTCAACGTTTTCAGTTTCAGGATGTCATGAACACTGGCTCATTGTCACACTCATGAAAAATAATGGAGTCATTGTTGATATTATTACAACACCTGTGCTTTTCCTACTATGGCCAGTCATATCATGTTTGGTAAAATATCAAGTGTCCACATAGTCTTCCAGGCTTTTTCAGTTTAATTGTGCCTCCATGTCAGCAACATCTACTGCCAGGAAAATCATGTTTTTATGTTGTTTGTTTGTCTGTTTGAACCTGATGTCTCAGGAACACCTTCATGGAATTACTTAAGGATGACCTGATTAGAATTTGGTGATCTAAGGTCAGAGGTCACTGTGACGACGCTAAATGTGTATTTAGTTATAATTCAAGAATTAAGCATTAGAAGTCAATACTTCCTTTATGTGTAGTTATTGTATAAAACAACACAAAATTAGATGAAATCCAATGTACTAATCAAATTTATGATAGAAGATTAACTATGAATGAACAAAAATGTTTGGGAACAGATATCAGATATTGGAATGAAAGTGTTCTGAAGGCAAGACTCCCAGAAAGAGGCTTTGCAATTTACATGGAATGTCAACCTGGAAAATGATATGAATCTACTGCCAGAAGGGATCAGAATATATGATAATGATTTCTGTCAGAGGCCTTGCATTGTCTCCAGCAATTAGAGAGCAGGAGTAATGAAAGAACAGGTGACGTTTTTCCAGCAAAATTAATTTAGTAGAGATGAAAATGATGTTGCCAAAAACTGATTTACTAATGATGTGCCCAATCAACTGTCACTGAGAAGGATAATTGACTCGATCTGAAATCTTGCCTAGTTTTAGTTATAATTGTTTTAAGATTTTCAGGGAGTGAAAGTGTTTTCAAGAGCAAATAGGAAATGTGTAATGGAAGCCGATTTAGTTTTACATGATCTGTAAATTGAAACCCTAAAGGGCAAGATAGTTCACAGTTAGTTACGTTCAGTAAAAGTAATGCCAGTGTGTCATTAAGAGTTTTATTATGGTTCATTCATGTTAGTGGTTATGTTTGTCTACAAACGCCCGCTTCAGCTTAATGGAGAAAATGCAAAGTAACAAGCGTAACTAAGGAAAAAGTAACCTCATGTAGTGCCCTCATGTTCGAAACACAGGAGTTCATGTACAGTGCATGTTGTTTCTTTTCCGTGAGTATGACCCAATCTGGCATTTAGTTGTCCTTTGGCATCCATCCATTGTTCTTTTTCAGGGCTGGCAATTTTGTGTAAATGTCTCACTTCAAACTTTTTAATAAAATGATCCCTTTTGGAAGTTTGTCCCACACAGACACACAACATCCATAAACCAAACATGGCAAGGCGCCTACAGGTCTCACCAGATGTGTCTCCGGTCCCACTGGGTGTTGCACTTTACATCTAAACAACCTGGCACAGCCTTAGCACCTTTCCTTTCTATCATTACCTCACCTCACTGTGAGAAATGATTCAGTATGGAGTCAGTCCAAGCAGTTGTCAACGCAACACCAGATTTTTGAATAACTTGACATTTAAATAATTATCATGTGTTTTCAGACACTGATTTGGGGAATTAGAGAATGGAAAGTTTCGTATTTCCAAAAATTGCTGGGAATAACTTCAAAGTCTTAGAAAAAGATGTTTGCATGCTCTTGTGGGCTCCTCAAAATTTTTGAGGAGAATATCTAAACCTCTTTCCTTAAGGATTGAATGTCAGAAGTAGCTTGCCAGTGCAGGAAAATAGAATGATTACTTTTCAGAGAATTTGACTGCACTGTGTTGTGGTGTGGCAACTCAAACAAGCTAAGTTGGAGCAGACAGGTATAATCCTGTGTACAGTAAATCATACAGAGGTCTCATCTGGGCTTGTTCACAAACATACAGCCGTCATGTGCACCCTCCCATCTCATAAATCACACAGTACACGACAACAACGTGACAACAGGGAGAGAAGGGGCTTTTTTTTATCATTTGTGCATCTTCCAGTCAGCGACTCTGGTTGTCTGAGGAATGCATGTTGGGGAAAACACCTGTATAATATCAGTCAGGATGGGTTCACTCCAGACGTGCTGACACACTTTCTTGAATACAGGTTAGATGTGTGGTATGGAGCACACCTGGACTGCTCCATCAGAAACACACAATCACATGGTTGCCTCCTCTCTCCCCAACAAATCCAATGTCATTTCACTGTTACTTAAATTATGATCAGTACGCTTGGAATAGCCTGTGTAAATGTACAAGTTGTTCTAATATCCCAAACACAAAATCCTTCTCCTGCGTCTTGCCCAGAAGTTTGACCGGTTAAATGCTTACGGAAACAGTTTGGCTAAGACGCACTGAACCTACAGTGTACACTCACATGGAAAAGCATTCAGAAGAAATGATGCAATACTGAAAAACAAATTATTGGATGTACTTGGCAAACAGTATTCATGCTGCTGATGGCCTGATTGACAACACAGTGTTTTTTATATGCTCAGTGTAGTGCTAATTATACCAAGTTCAGCCACAGCTTTCCTGTAAACATGTGTGGGTGATGGATCGGATAGAGCTCAAAGATGCTCTCTGACAGGGTAAATAAAAAGAAAAGTGGTTTTGGTAATTGAAAATCTCCACATTGTGATTCCAGAACCTTTCAGCAGCTCTAGGTCTGAGGTAGTGATATTTTTTTCAAATCCAATACCACGTCTCTCCTTTTTAATCAGCTACTCTTGTGTCATATGCACGTCATATGTCATATGCAATGACGACATAAGCGTGATTTTGTCTCTTTGTTGCTCATCCCAGCAGCGATGTTCCTCGTTGCTAATACAGTCGTGTAGTTATTGAGTTGTTGACCACAGAGCTTCTATTAACAACACGGACACCTGAACTTTGTAAGTAACAATCTTTGATGAAATGTCTTCTCTTTTCTTTTTGTCTCACCTCTTCTTCCGTGTAGATGTTTCCTGAAACTGGGAGAGTGGCAACTCAGTTTGCAGGGGATCAATGAGAGCACCATTCCCAAAGTTTTGCAGTATTACAGCCATTCCACTGAGCATGACCGCAACTGGTACAAGGTCAGTTCCACCCTTTCACCTTTCTCTTTAACCTTTCACTTCTGACACTCACTCTGGCTGCAGTAAAATCCCAGCTGTGTCAGCAGGAGGTTGCCCTGACACTGGAGTGTCACCAGGAAAATTTTAGACCCCATTTTATTGCCATTTAACCAAACAGGTCACAACAGCTGTGTAGTTTTTGCTTTTTGCTGGTGTGTTTCTCATTTATTTTCGCTCAATAGATTGTTATACACGTGGAGCGTTTTCTGATGCATCAAAGATATGAGGTTATGGAAGAGTTGAGAGTCTGCTTTTTCTTGCCTGTGGCCGTGCTGCAGACTACAAAGATGTCACTATATCCACATTCTCCTCTCCCCATCCATTCTCACCATTTCCCCTCAGCTTTTGGGCTTTAATAGCTGGTTGCATAACACAGCAAGCATCAAACTCATGTGTTTGGATCAGAAAAATTTCAGCCCCCCGGGAGATATGTGTCCCTTAGTAAACTGGAAAATGACATCATGAACAAACATGGAAATCATTTCCAGTTACTGCCTCGTAGAAATCCAGTTTTCACCTGTTTGTACCATCTTTCGACAGGCCTGGCATGCCTGGGCAGTGATGAATTTTGAGGCTGTGCTGCATTACAAACACCAGAACCAAGGACGTGATGAGAAGAAGAAGCTGCGACATGCCAGTGGTGCCAGTGCTAATAGTGAAGCAAGCAACAGTGACAGTGAGGTCGACAGCACTGACCACAGTCCTGTACCCTCACCAGGCCAGAAAAAAGTCAATGAGGTGAGAGACAGATAAAACAAAGATAATTAAACTCTTCACATGTAGAGACATCTGCTAGTTTAATGCTACTCATGATATACAGATGTAGTATGCAGTATGCAATCTGCATCTTTAACAGTTCAAAAACAACACAAATTCAAAATATATTTCTGGGGACAAGTGGAATATTGGCTGCCAAGTAATGGTAAACTTACTGGCATTACCACCTACAGTAGTGTTTATTTTCTAAAATGTTTTTTTGGTTTTGTCGTCCCTGAGAAAGCATCTATTGTGTTTCTCCTCAGGACCTCTCCAAGACATTGCTCTTGTACACAGTTCCTGCTGTTCAAGGTTTCTTCCGATCAATTTCCCTGTCCAGAGGCAATAACTTGCAGGACACACTCAGGTGAGTTAACTGACCTTAAGAGAAGCTGGACAACAGATCCCATATTACCTTCTCATGGATACTCAGTAAATGTGGTCTGTTGGGAAAGGGAGACCTCTAGTGGTAGATCGTGATTGCAAAGAAAAGATTCTCATTGAACTTGAACCTTTTTTTTTTTTTTTTTTTTTTTTTTCTCCAGGGTTCTGACTCTTTGGTTTGACTATGGCCACTGGCCTGAAGTGAATGAAGCCCTGGTAGAAGGCATCAAAACCATTCAAATTGATACCTGGCTGCAGGTAATGCGCACACACACACACACACTTTAAGTCAGGGAACTGATGGAAGTTAAAAGGTTTGGATTAGCTAAAAGTGTAATGTTGGTGCGCCTTTAATATTTACCAGTAAAACCCTGTATTGTTAGTTCATGTGCAATCAAGCCCTATTTGTATCAACATTGTATTTTATATTGCACTAAACCAAAAGTGACTCAGTTGTTTTTCTTCTTTTTCTCTTCCTTTCCAGGTCATCCCTCAGCTCATTGCTCGTATTGACACCCCTCGAGCCCTGGTGGGACGACTCATCCACCAGCTGTTGACAGACATTGGACGGTATCATCCCCAGGTAAGGCTGTTCAAACTACTGTAGATGTTTCAACATGTGAAACAGAACCCAAGTAACTAAGTTGTACCATCAGAAAATAATGATGAAATGCTGGATTCTTCTCTGTTCACTTCCAGGCTTTGATCTATCCACTTACTGTGGCCTCCAAGTCCACCACCACAGCACGACATAATGCTGCTAACAAGATCCTGAAGAACATGTGTGAACACTGCAACACTTTGGTTCAGCAGGCCATGATGGTAAACACACTGAATTTATATAAACCAAAAAGGTAGAAAATAATCACCACCTTTTCTTCATGCTCAGTAACTGAGGCAGTCAAACTAGCCTTTCCCCACTAATCCTGACACAAATAATCAACTGTAGAGGAAAAGTTCCTCTGACTTTCCTCTTTATTGGTCTGCCTCACTCAGGTTCAGTCTTTGGATTCATAAACAAAAAATAATATTAAATTGGAAATGTTCATCAGTTAAATTTGGTTAACATAAACAGTGAACAGTTAAATTTTAATCTGTTCTTAAATCACTCCTGTTCACCATAATGTCAAAGACGAAAAAACCCTTGAACAGAGCAAATATTTATGCTTAGTGTGTCGCTCTGAATCCTCTACAAAGACGACATAGATTTTATACCTCTTAAAGCAAAGAACAGCTTGACATTTTTTTTTTTTCATTCAGGTGAGTGAGGAGCTTATCCGAGTGGCCATCTTATGGCATGAGATGTGGCACGAGGGCCTTGAAGAAGCTTCACGTCTTTACTTTGGTGAACGCAACGTCAAGGGCATGTTTGCTGTGCTCGAGCCTCTTCATGCCATGATGGAGAGAGGACCACAGACCCTCAAAGAGACCTCTTTTAACCAGGTACGTGTGTCATCTCAGACTGCGTTTGAATTTTGAGTCAGTTTAAGTTTAAGTATAACATGACAAACTTTAATTCCTGAGAGGTGACAACAAAAATATAATTTACTTTAGATTTGTATGTTTTTACTTTGCACTTCTGATAAGTTGTAGAAATTTTTGAATCATCAAATTCTGAATATGTGTAAAATTGACTACATACTGTGTGTTTTAGCCACAGTACACTGGACTTTTATTGTCACAAGTCATAGTAGTGGTCATAGCTCTCTGTGTCAGCAGCTATCAGATGTTCCCATTCCTTAACAGATGTGCACCATCAACGTAACCCTTAATTAAATAAGTTGGAACATCAACATTTAATGCCTTGGCATTCAGTTTTATAGTCCTGCTTTGGCAAACCATGTTTATTTAATTGAATGAGTCATAGCACAGGAACAGTTACAGTGTTTTGTGTGACTTTGTGCCACAGGCTTACGGCAGGGACTTGATGGAGGCTCAGGACTGGTGCAGGAAGTACATGCGATCTGGGAACGTAAAAGACTTGACTCAGGCCTGGGACCTCTACTACCATGTGTTCAGACGCATCTCCAAGCAGCTGCCACAGGTGAGTCAAACTGTGGAGCCACTGAACTGAATGTCCCTGTCCTCTACAATCTACTTCAAATGTTAATATTGTTTGGGCATCCACAGACAAACCACACAAAGTATTTATCTAAGTA
The DNA here is from genome assembly GCA_016801845.1 of Polydactylus sextarius. NCBI lineage: Eukaryota > Metazoa > Chordata > Actinopteri > Polynemidae > Polydactylus > Polydactylus sextarius. Next base: position 23,188,448 of record CM028909.1, on the reverse strand, counting down.
TTACCAAGACATCAAACAGTGGGTTTTTAACTATACAGACTAATGCAAATCAAAAGAAATGTGGCTGAAAATAGTTTACTGAAGCAGCACATCATACATCCTCCTGGTGAAATTAGAGCTGACGTCTCTATAGTTTTGCGTTTCAATGTCCATTCTAATCCCTCATCAGACATCACGAAATCTATTTTTGCCTTTCATGTACGTGTTTGTTTTTTGATCTCATGACAGGTAAAAAAAAGAGACAGTCTTGTAGTCATGTAAGGGTATAAGATGGAGATGCAGCAATGAATGGAAGAGAATGATAGATAAACAGGGGACTGTGTCAGGGTCAAATCAGAGAGGATGAGGTAAAGAGGAATTTTAATCTCTTTTGTGAAAGATACATAAACACTATCAGGCCAAATCTGCATAACTTTTAATACTTTGTGACGTGGTTTCCATGAGTTAATTTTGTCACCAGTAAAGGCTTTTACTTGGTTTTGCTATTAGCTTATATGAGTCTCTGTTGTCCTCTAGGCTTTCACACAACTAACTGTTGTGATAATAAAGTGTTACTGTTTTTTATTTAGTATAATATTCAACATCTCTCCAAACCCAATTAAAAAGCAGTTCTTGTCACAATGAACCTGTTCTTTAAGCACAGAGGCATGAGCTGTTGCCACAGTAAGTTTAGCAAAGCATTATGGGTAGATGGTTTAAACTTTACCAACACTAGTTTTTGTTGCTTCTGGAGTGAAGATGAAATTTGACTGATGGCTGTCAGAAGCACTTTCTTCAAATCTAAAAAGGAGATGGCAATACTATTTGACATTGTGGCACAGACCTGCTCTTGGGGGACACTCCCTGCTGTTATATTACAAGATGAAATATACAGCAATGTAATAACTTTCTGGTAGCAGTGCAAATATTCCCCCACAGGGCATTAACATAGCAAATAAACTGTTGACAGGAAGCTCCCAGACAGCAGATCCAAAGCACGCTGATGAAGTTAACATACAACATCATTCAGAATTTTACTGTAAATGCCTTTAAATAGTCGCCAGAGTAAGATTTCAGGCAGGTTTAATCGCAGGGTGCTGACTAGAGAGTAGCAGAAAATGTATTTATTAATGTGCATATAGAAAGTCAAATGTTCCATAATGATTTATTTAATGTTGAATGCTAAGACCATAACTTGAATATGAACCAGTGTCTGCATATTGCTGTAGGCAGTGTTGGCAAGAGCTGTTTTTACGCACTAGACTAAAAAGTAATTGTCTCTTCCTGTGCAACCACCCTTCCTCATCAACTTTCCATGCAGCTGACCTCCTTGGAGCTACAGTACGTGTCTCCAAAGCTGCTGATGTGCCGGGACCTGGAGTTAGCTGTACCAGGCACTTATGACCCCAACCAGCCAATCATACGCATCCAATCCATCGCCCCCTCCCTGCAGGTCATCACCTCCAAACAGCGCCCACGCAAACTCACCATCATGGGTAAGATGAGTAGAAAATTGCACAGGCTCAGCTCTGAGCCATCATATTAAGAGAATAGATTAAAGAAGATTTCTAGTCATATGCTTTCAGCAGGCATGGACCATCACATTAAATAAAATTCAATATTAATAAAAATCTTTAGCCGAAAAACAAACGGCTCCAAGGCCACGATTAATTTAAAATTCATCGGTCACGGCAAAGTTCAGAGAGGATAATGCATTCGAGTAAAAAACTTCTTTACCAACAGAGCAAGATCAAACCAGTAATGAGGTTCAAGCTAAAATGAAACTCAGCCACCAAAAAAGAACAAGGCTCGATGACCAGTCAGCTTTGTACCAAAGAAATCACATGTTTTTTCATTTTCTGTCCCAAGTGAAACAAAAAGTACAGGCACAAATCGATTTGTTGGGAATCCTCCTCCTCCAGCACTGTTCATCAAGATTCATTACATACACAAGAAGTAAATAATTTCTGACAACTTATCCCTCATGCCGTATGATATAAAACACAACACTGAAGCCCTTTGGTCTTGAAGCCTTATCCCCACATTATTAATCACAAATGTTTCCCTCTTCCACTGGACAACATGATGCCTTGCTCTGATGAATCCCAGAAGTGTTATACAACAGTCTGTAAAAGATGAGAGTCCATAAATCAAATAATCTCTGGAGCAAGACGCCAGATTAAGACCTGTCACCCACTTCAGGCTTCTCAGATTTACTGTTAGTGCTCTGTCCCCCTGGTGACTCAGCACAGTGCTTATTACTGGAATTGTCATCAGAAACAGACTTGGGATAGAGCAAAGACTTTGTTTTACTAGTTCCACTGAAAGTGTCCGTTAACTCCGTTAAAGGCATTATGACAATTACATTTTTGGTGAAATGTGTGTAATGTGGTCTGTTGAGAATATTGAGGACAGTATCGCTTAGTGGAACAAATAGATAAATGACATCATCTATGTCATGATGAAACCTGGATTCTGCTGAACTGGACTGAGTTGATGTCACAGTTTATTCAGCACATCCATCATATTTTCCTCTCTGCTCCACTCCATGTGAGCTGATCAAGACAATAACTTGTTCAGTCATCAGGTTGAATGGAGCATGAACTTGACAAAGTATGAAATGAAGTTGAATTTGAATGAATTCAAATGAAGTTGTGAAAATGTTTGAGCGGCGTTCTGTGTGTTTAAATGTAAACCAATACCCCCTATTGTTGTTGCAGCTAATGTAAACAGCATATTCTAATAGATATTCAGATTCAGATTTCAGTTTTATTCTGATTTAAGCATTTTCCTGAAATGACATTTTGGAAATGCTAATATATGTTTATGGGTTTTGGATCATACTTCTTACACATGTATTGTGATTATCTTTGTATAATTGAGTTTTTATGACAGCTTGACTCTTGCCTGTTTACAGTCAGTTCTAACTACATAACAGTTTGCACAGCTGATCTAGTGATGCCTGATAAACATTAGAAGTGAAATATTATTTTTCAGAATAAGGACCAAAACTGGAATAATTTATGTATGTAAACATAGTAAATATGAAGTGAGGATTATGGGAACTAAGCCTTTATGCCTTTGTGAATGATGTGGTTCATATGAGTTCATTTATCATCATCTCTGACTTAGACACTGAGACGTTACTTCAGGCAAAAGAAATGAGGATACAGGGGAGCACCCAGGAGAAAACAGCCAGCACTTCCAAGTCCAACCATTCAATGATTCTGGCGTAATGCAGTTCCCCTTTTTTTTAAGCAGTGTGTTTTGATGTGTGTTGTTTTTGTGGCGCCCTCTGCAGGCAGCAATGGCCACGAGTTCATGTTCCTGTTGAAGGGTCATGAGGACCTGAGGCAAGATGAGAGAGTCATGCAGCTGTTTGGTTTAGTCAACACACTGCTGGCCAACGACCCTGCATCTCTGCGCAAGAACCTCAGGTAGACCCACAACCTCACACACACACACACACACACACACACACACACACACACACACACACACTGATATACAGTTTGTTTCACACATCCTGAGCTGATACATATGCAAACTCTCCCAGTTAAAGCTTAAATCTGAGGCTTAAAGGTTAATTATTGAAACCTAAACAATGTTTTTTTGTTGTTGTCGTTGTGTTGCTTGTATTACCCAGCATTCAGCGCTACGCAGTGATCCCCCTGTCCACCAACTCTGGTCTGATTGGCTGGGTACCTCACTGTGACACTCTTCACGCCCTCATCAGAGATTACAGAGAGAAGAAAAAGATTTTGCTCAACATCGAACATCGTATCATGTTAAGGGTGAGGAATCAGACTCTTAAGGTTTCTACTTTCCTCGTTTTGATAACAGAAAACAATTTGTGGGTGTATTTCCTGCAGTTCATCTGTTGTAAATGACTTTGTGTCCTTACATGTCATTTACTATTTTGAGTTGTGTCTCACTTATTACATATTTGTAAATTTGTCATTTTCATAAAAAACATCCACACTAAACACTGAATAGACTCATCAAAGCTGAGGCATCTGCATCTGTGGAGCATCTGTTTTCAGTGATTATATTGATAAATACCAATTACTCTGTAATGAAATCTCACTTACTGGTCCTTAATTGTCCTAAATTAACTACATCTTCTTGCGTCAGATATGTGAGGAACACACAACATAATCTTCCACACTGAAATATCAGTAGAGAAGGTAAGAGTGTCTCAGATAACAAATGGAGGCAGAGGCCAGGGAGCAGGTCAAGACCCTGACATTGACTGTACACAGAGATTACAGAGGCTGGTTTGATTGACAGTTGTTAACAGAAAAAGGCGTTGCAGCAGACTAAGGAAACATCAGGGCCACAGGAGTAGAGCAGAACTACAGTTGACTTGTAACTGGTCCAAAATAGGATGATGACATCATGTCAAATCGTGACATGATTTACTGGTCAGTATAAACAGAATAACAGTGATAGCCTGTGAGCATACAGCTTGTCACTCCTAAGCTCTCTGTCGTCATTCAGTCACAGAACAAAAGCAACAGGCTTGAGTCATTTCTTCAAAATAGTGACCTCCTCAAAACAGGCTTTTCTGCAAATAAATGTTTGATGCAAATTTCTCATATTTTCTACCGCCAACATTTTAAGAATGACAGAACATTTTATTTTCCACTTTCTAATGATGTCTGAGTAATTAATGATGTGATACATTCTGTTTAAGCTTCAAAAATGGCAAGCTATTAAGTTGACTAGTCAATCAGTCAGGCCATTAATCAGTTTTAGATAAAGGATGAGGAAGATGGGGGCATGAGACAATGACAGATTGTACAGTTTTACAGTTTTTGTCAAGGTGTTTCTTTCAAATGCAAAACTTTGCAGCCAGATAAAGGTGAAGCATATGGACCTTTTTATTTCTACTTCACATTTGTGGGCAGCTCTGTCTAGATCACAGCTACAGGGAAAACAGTCTTTAACATTTGAGTTCAAACCGCAATTTAAGTGTTTTCTTTCAAAATGGTTTACAGCCTCTATGTAATTGGACCTGCTTACACTGACTGATCTGAGATTTGCTTTTATTTAAATATTATTACAACCTTCAAGTGGTCCAGGAACATGTAGCATGTTGATTTCACTTTATTGACTGTGGTGGGTATTTAAAAAGTATTTTTTATCTGCACAGCATTGCCCCTGGTAACTGAAATTGCATCACTGCTGTGAAGTGAGTGATGACATTTTCACACCATCAGTCATCATGGTGGTGAAGACCCAGGTTGAAAAAAATCTGTCCTAAATTCACCTCTAGGAATCTTCAAATGTTTGCCAGTAACGTCAGGCAGCTTTCCAAGTGTTGAACACCATAAAAGTCTCAGTTATAGTTCTATTTGAAATGCAAAATTCATCGTCTTACCTCTTGCCTTGAAAGAGTTTATAGAGCTTTGAATTTAACGGTGAATTCCAGATGGCCCCAGACTACGACCACCTGACACTGATGGAGAAGGTGGAGGTGTTTGAGCACGCCGTCAACAACACGGCCGGAGACGACCTGGCCAAGCTTCTGTGGCTGAAAAGCCCCAGCTCTGAGGTGAGACGCTCTGCTTCTTTACCCCGTTAGCACAGGGGAGGATGACTGATTATACTTAAGCTTCACTTTCAGTTTTGTAGTTTTTCTGAGGCAATTTATCAAAAGTGCCCAGTTATAGAGAAGATAACATATAGGTCTATAAATTATAATTTTGTAGACGCTGGCTCACTGATGTCCCAGTGGAGATTTTACATTTTTTTTCATTACATCCCTCTGTTTCTCAGTCCAAGCTTTCACAGTTCTCTCATAATTACTGAGGGAAATACAGTAGTAGTGAAATAAAACTGTTGTAACCCCTGAAGAATCAGTTTTCTGTGTCTGTGTCCTACTTTCAAATCACTGACTTAGCAGGACTTTACAAACAGACCTTCAAATTGAATCCATTTATAGGAACAGTTGTACCTTGTGTACCTGATGTTCTACATGTTCATCTGTCTGGAAAGATGTTTTCTCGCAGCCTGCCAGAGATTTCTGTGCCATTTTCCACACTGATTCTGCTCTAATGTTGAGGACCACAAGAACTTTTACAAATCCATATGTCATTTCTTCTGCAGGTGTGGTTTGACAGGAGGACCAATTACACCCGTTCCCTGGCTGTGATGTCAATGGTGGGCTACATCCTCGGACTGGGTGACAGGTGAGCTCATCAGTTAAAATGTTTCGGTTGTGCATCATTGTGAACAGATGGTTGGAATAGTGACATTAATAATAAGATTATGTTTCCATTTGTCAGACACCCATCCAACTTGATGTTAGACCGGTTAAGTGGAAAAATCCTCCACATTGACTTTGGAGACTGTTTTGAGGTGAGAGGATTTATATTTGAATATATATATATATATATATATATAAAATGATAATTGTATATACATATTATTATTATAACCTTTAACAGGTGGCCATGACAAGAGAGAAGTTCCCTGAAAAGATCCCATTCCGACTGACGAGGATGTTGACCAACGCCATGGAGGTAGGCAGCTCTGCAGAATCTGTGTGTTGCTGTAAACGCTAAGAAATGTGTGTGTGTCACCGTGTGTCTGCTGGCTTAAAGCGGCTTGAAGGATGTTTTGCTTTAATTTAGCGAGTCAAAAACTCAGAGGCAGAAAAATCTCCTCAATTTTACAGAGTTATCCAAGTGTTAAAGTCTTGCACATTAAGGCTAAAAAAAAAACTGATTTGCTGCACTTAAACTGAAAGCTGCTTCTCTTGTGTCTGATTTATTTTATTCAAAATGATAATTAGTCTTTTCCATGTGTGCAGTGCTTTATCAGACTCGTGACTTACTGGCATTTGTTTAATGAGCAAAGAAGGACAGGAATTAAACAGTGAAAGCAATAAGAAATTAAAGTCACTATTTCATGTTGTGACTCTGAACCTCATGTTAATAGATTGGATTCTACTGACGTAAACACAAGGCAAAACCCATCTTATTGAAATTTTGTTTTTAATCTTGATTATTCTGTAGAAGCTTTGTTTCTGTGAGTTAAGCGTACGTCTGATTGTGAAACAGGTGACGGGTTTGGACGGTAACTACCGCATCACATGCCACACTGTGATGGAGGTGCTGAGGGAGCACCGGGACAGCGTCATGGCCGTGCTGGAGGCATTTGTCTACGACCCACTGCTCAATTGGAGGCTGATGGACAGTAAGAGAAAGGAAAACTACAAAACAGATTACAGACTGCAGACTGATATAATCACAGCAGTGTAAATGACTGTGGAAGTAAAGTGTGAATGAGTTCAGGCCGGAAAAATAATTTTGTGAACGTTTGCACAAATTCCTCCACTTAACTAGAAACTGCTTTTTTGAGTGTGGAGCATTAAATTTAATCACATCAGACGGAAAACTAAAGTGTTGTTCGGGAGAAATTGACCTAATGGGTAAAGAAGTGGTGTAGACATCTAAAGGTTGACACTTAAATTCAAGTGAACAAGGTAAATCTAGCTCTCTCTCTCTCTCTCAATAAATGCTTTTTTTTTTTCAAGGTTAACCTGAGGAAGACTTTGAATCCACAGCAGTTTCAATATATGATTTATTTTTTAATTCAAAAAATAAAACATTTTATAATCGTTTCTTTGGATAAAAATGTATAAAACTTTTTAATACATTTTATATTCAAAGAAATGATAAAAAAGGGTTTATTTTGATCATTAAAAACATTTATTTTTAATAATATTACAATACCTCACGTCTTGTGTGTGTAAGCAGATCATTTTAATTACCAACTAGTGGAAAAGCTCTTATGTCATATGAATATTTCTGTAACAAATGAATGTAGGATTTGGTTTAAACAACCAAACCATCCTGCACGCATTTTGAGTGTTTATGGTGATTTATTTGGGATCTACAGTAAAAACAGCTCTCACCGTGTTCTGAATGTTCAGATGAATGAAACAAATGGCAGCCATATTGACTCATGAACCGTGTTATTGAAGAGCTGAGCCGGTGACGGTCACAAAATGGCAGATCGTCATTCACGATCATTATAGGAGAAATCTATGTTATGGCCCTAAAATTCAGAAATCTAGCACCTTTTAAAGATGAGATCATCTGTGAAACTGTTGTGTGTGAAGTGGTGCTCAGCCCAAACTAATTGTCTGCTTTACAAGGATCATAAAAACACTCACATATCTTACCCTCCTCACCTGCAGCAAATACTAAAGGCAACAAACGTTCCCGCACCAGGACCGACTCGTACACTGCTGGACAGTCAGTGGGTGAGTGTGTAAACTGCAGCCACAACTGCTTCCTGATTTCTACTTGATAATGTAAGAAAGAATATAAACCTGTGTGTCTCCTCTACAGAGGCTCTTGAAGGCATAGACCTGGGAGAGACCACACACAAGAAACCAGGGACCACAGTGCCTGAATCCATTCACTCCTTCAGTGAGTTACCAGTCCATTCTCCTTCCATGGATCATTTGTTGTTGAACAGCCGTTAATGGTTTGTCAGGTTGCTGCTCTCTTGCTGTCATAAATGATCACTGCGGCTGCTGTGCTATTGTAAGATTGCACTTGTGTCACGCTGGTTTCCTTCACCTGAAAATGGTTGTGAAAAAAGAAAAATGAAAGAATTGAATTGAATGTTGTTTTTCATAAACTGTTAGTAGTTCCTGATGCCAGCATGTTTATGTTTTTTAGTTGGTGATGGCTTGGTACAGCCTGAAGCTCTCAACAAGAAAGCCATTCAGATTATCAACAGAGTGAGAGACAAACTGACAGGTAAGTTGTGCAGCAGTCAACGAGACACAAGACAAATAGCAGCTTATGTAAGTGACTCACTTTTTTAGCTTTGACAGAAATACTGGTGTCTTTTCAAAAGGAAAGTTTTATCATACATCGCTCTCCTTTTTACACAAACTATGTAAAAAGGGCTAAACTGAAAGAGTAAATGATGAAAGTGTGTAAACAGTGGGGTTGTCTACCCTAGGCAACTTTGATTGATACTAATTTTGGTTCTGTCATTGCACCTACCACATTATTCAAACCTAGAACCTAGTCTTACCTCACTGAATTTCCTTGTGAAGGTGTAGTGTTGTGATGAGAGTTTGTCCCCAGGTCGAGACTTTTCTCACGATGAGACGCTGGATGTGCCAACACAAGTAGAGCTCCTCATCAAGCAGGCCACATCACATGAGAACCTGTGTCAGTGCTATATTGGATGGTCAGTACTCAGAAATTCACCTTAAACCTTTTTTTTTTTTTTTTTTTTTTTAATCCCGGCTTAGGGCATGTTGTGATTTTGACGAACACCCTTTTTTTTTTTTATCCTCAGGTGTCCGTTTTGGTGAGGTCTACCTCCAGCAGCCAAGAAGAAGCACCCATTTACCCTACCCTTAACCCAAACAGATATTCACTGTAAAAAGTACTTAAACTACAGTGCAGAGCCTCTGAGAATGTTTTTGTTGTGTTTTTTCCTTCTTGTTTTGCTGTTATACGATTGTGCAATTTTCCGGTGACATGTTTTAAGTTTATGGGAAAGTACCTAAAGAGCTCTGTTTTTACCTGATGATTATTTAACTCAAAATATAGTCATTGCTTCAAATGACGTTCCCTGCTTAATCTCCTGCTAAAAGCTTTCTACAGTGGCCATATTGTAATAACTTTGTGACATTTCTTACTTCGCACACTGTAAGCTACTTAGAAACCCCAAAATCTGTGGTATCAGTACGAATTAAGGTGACAAAATTTCAAGAAGATGATATGCCTTTTATTAAATTAAACATTCTTTAAAGGTTACTCATGACAAGTTAGAAGTAAATTTGATTTCAGATAATCATAATGTACTGTATAGGCCTTTCTGTGCCAATAAACGCTGTACAGATACCACTGTGACTGCAACACTGTGCCTCATTTGACAGTACAGGTTGTTTATTTGGCAGAGCTTTTCACGCCTTCTCAAGTGAAAAATAGAATGGGGCAAAAGTATGATATAAAAATAAAACTGAAAAAAGTCGTAGCAGGACTTTCTGTTAAAAGACAAGGTGCCCCTCTCCCCTTGTTTTTCTGCCCAGCACCCACAGAGGGCACTCTGACTCTAATAAGATCATCTGTGGAAATACTCTCACCAGGCCAGATGACAAAACCAGAACAAAGCGAAAAATTTGAACATTCACTTGTCACTTGAGATGAGATCGCTTGTTCTAACAGCAGCTACTGCTTTTATAGTTCCATCTTAAAATGGCATGGAGAAGCAGTTATTTATTGGGAATCTAATACCGAATCAGATGGAGCTAATTGAAGAGGCAGCTGTGGAGACAGCTATTAATTTGGTTTCCTGTACTGTTATGTGGTCATAGCGAAATGTAGACTCTGTTTCACTTGGGCTCATTGCTATTCCTCCTCTTATTCCGCCATTTATTTCTTCCCTCCTTTCTCCTCTGAAGGTTAATTACTTATAGATAGTTAAGGATTACAGATCAACAAAAAGCAGCCCATTGATCTCTTCCTGGCCGTGCCCACCTCTGCAATGTCACACTCTTTACACATTGGGACAGAGGCCTGGTGATTATCTGTTCACATTGATCGATTCCTCCTCTGTTTTCCCTGCTTTACCCTCCTCCCTTAGCTTCCTTTACCATCACCCTGTCACTTCCCTCCCTCTTTCCACCAAAAACTCAATATTGAAAATGTGACTTGCCATACTCTGCGCCATTTTTTGTTGTTCTTTCTCACTTGCCTAATTTGTTTGTATTTTTTCAACCTCAGGTCTGTTGAGAAACAGGCAAGTCAATAGCTCAAGTTAAATAGGCTGCATTGATTAGGAGAGGGATTTAGCTGTTTACCAACTGTGGAAATGGGCTAAAGCCACAGAAAAACAGCATGAGCATCTGCATGTAGCAAGTCAGTGCTGACAAACGATCCTCATTGGAAGACAATGCAGCTAAATGAGGGGAGGTGAAGAGCTTGTTGGCAGAGCAAATGGATGCAGCAGGCCATGCTCCACTCACATTCAGTTTGTCTCATGAAGACATGGTGTTGCCCTACAGGTGGGTGATTTGACCAATTTGTGTTAAGACTGATATCATGGCGACATTTAAATTTGTGCCTCCTGTGTTCAGTCTACTGTAATAATGTTAGTCCACACTATGTTCAGCAAAGCTACATGTTGACTACTGTGCTGACTGGCCAAATTATACAGGTCACTTATGCACAGTGGATTTGGAGCTGGTGCCAGACAAAGACTCCACTTTAAAGAATGGCAGTGGTTCAGTTACACACAGTCAGATATGTCTCAAAGCAAAGTTACCTGGGAACTTTGTTGAGCAGCTATTGACTCTTACAGAGGCAACAAGGCAAATCTGTTCAAATACTTGAAAATGTAGCATCTGAGGAAACAAGCTGAGTGTTTCACTCAAGTCGGAGCAATTCCACTCATCTGTGTCTCATCTCGTGAGATCTCAAAACACAAACTACTCATTTTTCAACACATTAGAGCAGTTTAAAAGAAATATGATAAAAGCAGGAAAAAGGTGACTGAGGTGGTCGTGTCCTATCAGTCCAGTAATGTCATGTCATTCAAACTGTGGTCGACTGTCACGCACATGACCAATTTTAAAAAGTAACATTTACATAAATTTCAGTAAATTTAAAGTAGATAAAATTTAAAGATGCAAGTTAAATCCATAGACTTTTGAGTTTTGAGAATATTTCAACATTTTTAAGAAACATTGTTTTACAGTTCATGGATGGTTGTGTTGTTGATTTTTTAAAAACTTTTTCATTTGTGAAGATCACCCTGATCAAGGACCTTCAGTCGAGACATAAGGAATTAACAGGTGTAGCAGCACATTCACACTGAGTCACTCCCTCAATGACCCTCTTCTTGTCTATTAGTGTTCCTTCCATTATTGAGCCTGTACTCCTTCACAAGAGCTCACCTCTGGATGTTATTCCACTTCCTTGTATCCTCTTCAGTTTCTCATGACCCCAAGAGATTTCATAAGTGCTCTTCAACATGTCTGAAGTGTAGTCTCATAAACCCAAGCACCCTCTGAGGATGGAGGAGATTCTAATTTTCCAGTAAAAGAATCTAATTACCTTAAATTTCTCAGCATGAGTAGTCACACTCATGAATAAAGAACATTGTGAATCCATCAGCTTGCTTTACTTACAACTTCAAATTCATGGTGACCTTATTCTTTAGTTTAGCCAAGAAAAAGTTAAGATATGACCTTGATGTTTCTCGACCACAAAGGCAAATATTTTTATATAGGAGGTTTCATACAGAGGCATCTCTGTTTCACATAAAACGGATAAAAGAACTGAGCTTAGAAATAAAAATATTTTTAAAGTATGAATGCATAAAAAGATTTTTAAAAAAAAATCCATTAATAGAAACAGAGAATGCAATTATCAGCAGCAGCAGTAAAAGGCAGAGGTTGCACATCTGCATTCTTCTGAAAGTTTACTCCAGCTGTGTGTAGCATAATGTCAAAGCAGCTTTACCATGTGGCCTATGGCTAAAACAAGTTAGAGATGTGCTGTAAACCATTAAGTGATTTATAGACAAGTTTCTATATTTAGTTCTTTAGTTGAGATAATGATAGTCACTGCTGAGATCTGAAAACTTGTGTCATAGCTTCATCTTTGTTGGTCATTGTTAAAAGACAGTGACTGACAACATTAACTGGACAGATTAAAAACAGCCAGATTTATTTCCTTCCCAACATTTCTGCTCTGACCTTCTCTTAAAAGATAAAATGGGGCAAAACTAAAACCTGCAGAGGTAGAGATACATCAGCTATCTTAAGGCTTTCCCAAACCAGATGACGCATATAATTCCTCTTGCATCTTCTGGGTTTATCCCAGTGTCTACAACCAGTTGGACGTGTATGGGAAAACCCCCCAAAGGGAAGCCCTCAGGAGGCGTCCTGATCAAATGCCTGAGCAAACTTGACTGGCTGCTTTCAGATGTCTGTGGCCCTCGCTCCATCTGTATGGGTGAGCCCCGGCCATCAAATGGAGGGAACACATCTCAGCTGTTCTGTATCTGGGATCTGTCTGTCACTACTCAAAGCTCATGACCAGAGCTGTTTTGAAACATATCCAATAGGAAATTGAGAGGCTCACCTTCTGGTTCCACACCCTCTACTCCAGACATCAGTCTGGGACAATGCCTCTGTTACTGCTGATGCTGCAGTGCATTTGCCGTCGCCCTCACGCTTCATTTTACCCTCAGTCGACAACAAGACCCTGAGATATTTCTTCTCCTTCCCTTGGTGCAGACACTGGAGCCCAAGCCAGAGAGAGTGACGCTGCCAGTAAAAAAGCAAAATGTGTGTCACTGTGGCTTCTTGTGCTCTCAGTTTGTTGTTCACTTCATTTCCCTCAGCAATAAGGTCAGGGTTACGTCACAAAGGGTTCAAATTCTTATAGCAAGTCCTGTGGAAAATACCCATGTTTAGAGAAAAACTGGTAAACACCATATGTCAGTGTTTGAAAAAGCAATCCTTTATTACAGACTGCATCACGTCACAGAAATTAAAGCAACAGCAAGTTTTATGTACGTGAGATCAGGAGTTTTAATCTCTGTCCATCACTGGCACAGGTCTTTGAGCTCCAGTCCAGATGACTGAAGTGATGTTGCTTCAGTTGAAAAACATTTTATAAAAGATGTATAAAATGAGTAAACTAACATGTAAAAATTAAACATAAGACCAAATAGGTTTTAGGAAATTCAAAGTAAAAGAAGGATGAAAGTGAGAACAGTGAAATGAATGGGAGACACAATTCATCATCTCTTCAGGGATCATGGGTGGTGATGGTGGTGGTGGTGTGGGGTGGAGCACAGGTCTTTGCTTCAGCTGCACTGGATTTAATTAAAGTGTCATGAAAATGTATTGTCCTTGTAAAGGTGTGGAGCTCTGGTGTAAAGGGACAAGCTGGAGGAAAAACTCGCACAACTTAAGTTCAGTAACAGAGACTCCAGCGAAAGTCGAGTACATGTACAGTGTGTTGGCTGAGTTCATCAGGACGTCCTCCTTCCTCCTGCACTGCACATTCCTCTGCTTCCACATGGTGATGAGTCCGCTTTGTCTCTCACACTACACAAATCGCTCTCAAAGTCTCTCTGTCTCTAGCATGGCCAACAGCTGTGACGAGAGGAGATATTGACAGCCGACCGAAGAAGTTCAATAGCGGCTCTGGAGTTGTTTAAAGCAGGAGCCTGCAGCCAGGACTCTGGATGTCTCTGTGCACTGTGGTGTAAAGCTGCTATCGATGAACTTGACAGCAGTTTAGCCCGCCTGAGATCAGCCATTCTCAAGGGACACTTCAAACATGTTCTCTTGCCAGCTTTAGCCCTGTTTATCCTGCCTGTTAATGTTCCTTCCAGTCACCTCAACACACATGTATGTGGAAAGATATTTTGTTCATTTAATCATCTGTTTGTCCAAGACCAACAGTGTGTGAGTTTAAGTCTCATGGTGACTTAAATCTCCAGCACAAACACAGGATCAGGAGCTTATGGAGGATGAGTGAATGAAAACAAACTCCCTAAATATATGAGAGGGGAAAGTAGTGGATACTGTGCAGCATATTTTTCTCTAACTGTGCTGTTAACATGAACAGAAGCAGGCCAAGGAAGGACAAGATGAAAAACTGGGCCTTGGGGATTTTGCATGATGCCGCCTCCAAATGGCGCCATGAAGCCACAGTTTGAAAAATTACAAGTTTAATACCCAGTGATATCAGCAAGTGGCACACGGTGCACTCGAGTTTGTGTTGACCAACTGTGCTGGTCTGTGTTGTTTTCTGCCCAAAGGTACAAACAAGGACAAGACAACAAGCTGGTGACACTGGTGAGTAGAGTCTTTTAGTTCAACACTTCCACCTGAATATTACAGAACTTTATTGACATAAATAATTGTGTAAACCTCTTACAGGTTTATTGAAGGAGACACTCGTCCATTCTGCTTTCATTGTGATTTTATACAGTCAGTTTAAAGTCTAATGTCTATATTACAAAATTCACAGGCAGTGTGAAAACAGTTACAGTGTGAAAGGAAGCTCGCTCCAGGTGATCAACCTACATAATTAATAGATTATTACCAGTTATACTTGTCTTTATGGAGCTATTGTTAAGCCATTTGGCCCCTAGGTTGAACAACACTCTGTAGCAAACAGCAATGCACAGCATTACTGGGCAGAATAAACTGCAATCATGAAAATGAAAGCACATGTTGCCCCAGTATGTTCATGCAGTTTTAAATGAGGAAGTAGCTGCACAGAAGATCTGTGAGTTGAGTTGAGTTGAATTTGTTGGTTTATTATCATTTTTCTAATAAAAATATACAATCATTCTAAACATGCTCTTTAAGTATCACATGCCAACAGTTTTCAGAAGAGGAAAACAAACCACCTACCTGGTGGTGCTTGAGCGCCTCTCTCTCTCTCTCTCTCTCTCTCTCTCTCTCTCTCTCTCTCTCTCACGCACACACACACACACACACACACACTTGACTGTGATAGACTGAAGCTGACATTAAACCAGTAAACACATAAAACCTTAAGGGAAAGACAGAAATTAAACTCCCTGAGCAGTTTATATTCACTGTTTATCTCTAAAAGCTAAAAGTATGTATTCCCAGGGTTTAACATTTCTTATATTAAATATTTTTAGAAAAAAATGTAATTTAAGCATTTTAGCCCATTTAAATATTCTTCCACAGCATCTCTTGGGGTCTAAACCTAATCTCAGTTTCTTTAACATTTGTACTTTTTCAAGTCTCACATAAGACTTGCATTAACTGAATTAACAAGAAGCTAGGACCTATGAACACATCGTGCTGAGACAGAAGGGACTCTTTCAATTTGTTTCATGAATCTAGAGATACTTTTTGGATCCGGTGTCCAGTGGCTGTAAAATAAAATAACTGACACGTTTGAGTCCAACAACACACACATACACACACCTGTAAGCATTGTGATGATCAGACAGGACACCCCAAAAAAAAAAAAAAAAAAAAACAATTGTCCTTTGACTTACCTCTGCTGTGATAACAGTGTTTGGTGGCACCTCAGTGACTAACCAACTAACTGCGTATTACATCTGTGTTAAAAACCCAGTGATGTGAGTCAGGTCATGGAGTGGAAAAGGTCTCCATTAGCCGTGAGGCCGGACAGTGGTGTCATCCATGTATCCAACACTGTGTACGAATGAAAACTGTTTGTTGTTCCTGGGTTTGCCTCCTGGTGTGATCTGTGTGTGGTCCACTCTGTACAAAGAATGCTGATAATGTCAATGTCAAATGTCAACTAATGATCTACATAAAGAGAAAACAAATATGATGAGACAGGAATTATTGACTTACATTTTTATATACAATAACATGAAGTAAAATGCATTTTTTAGATTTTTTAGATTCCATATTCAATCTGTGCATACCTCCAATTTTCAGTTACCCGAAATAAGAAACACCACTAACATTATTAATGTCAAACTTTCTGCATAATCACTCGAGAAGGTTGAACTGCACGTGCATGTAAAGAGAGAAACTGTGTAACTCCTGTGTATCTCCTCCTGCTTCAGGCTGTGCTCTTATTAATCATGGAGTAAAAAAGGATGAATGTAGAGTCAGTGAAGAGGAGCCAGTGTCATTTATTAAAAGCATAATACACAACCAAAGATGGTGAATGTCATGGCTGACTGGACAAACATCAGGACAGTTCTGGACAAAAAATGAGCTGTTGGCTCCCAACTCTGACCATCTACACTCTGTTCATCGTAAAATGAATGTATGCTGTCAACGCCTGGTTCCTGATACAAAACAGCCTCATGATAAGTCAGAAAACCAGCGACCAACAAATTCCTCCATTTTGAAATAATTTGGCTGCATTTACTTCAGGTTTCCTGTGTAAGATGAATCTATACGAAGCAGTTTTGTTCAGAAATATGCAGGATGTGAATGAAATCTCAAATTTAAAATTAAATGAGGAATTTTAATAGTTAATAATGCATAACCAAGGCAGCTCATGTAAGTGCCCCAAATCACATAACAAATTATAAATTAATCAAATGACCACAACGACTTACATTACATGCAGTTATCTATTGACTTTCAGGTTCTTTGGAGATTTGTGGCCCTGAGTTTTAATAAGCTATAACCTCATCAATAATACACAGCGATGTGGGTAAACTTGCCCTTGACATCAAGCCTGGTTCCACTCATCATTTTCTTCTTATTTTATTTTTTGCTCAGTGGATAATCCAGAAATGTGAGAATCATTGTGTCCTGCTGCCTCTCACTGTTTGATGCAAAGATGTTAATTTTTATTGTTGAATTTTGCTTTCAGACATTTTTTTTCAAATAATTTCTTAAGCGCTCAGTTTAGTCTTTGATTCATTTTTCACAAAGATATCAAGACACTATAGGAATTCTAAATTCATCTTCAAAGTGTCTGCCTTGTGCCTGACTTCACCTGAGCTGATGTTAGCTAAAATGCTGCTTTAGTCCTTTTCACAGCAGACATTTCAGCTGTGTTAGAGTAAAGTTAGCCTTCCACTATATGACAAGTGCCCTTTATAATATTATTGCACCCAACATTCTCCCATGAGCTCTGGCAGCAAAGAAATGCTCCTCTCAGAGGAAACACTGAGCAGAACGAGGCTGCAATGAGGACAGTTGGGATTTTCTGTGGGAAAAGGTTGATTGCCTCAGAATAGTCAGAGAAGAAGAGTCAGCTCAGACACCATCAGATTCTATTTCTGTGGCCCCCCCACCCCCAGATGGCTGTTTTATCTAGAGGAGGATCTCAGCAGACAGCTCAGCTTCCATGGGGTCAGGATCCAGGAGAGCATGTTGTTGGTCGTGTCTGTCGGCCCTCAGTGAGTTGAGAAGTGTTAGGAGCTGGGGCTTGACAGAGAACTCAGGGTTGAGCTGAGCTTTCAGCTCCTCCAGCTGTTTCCACAGGAACATTTCACAGTCTGCAGCGTTCTGCTGCATTTGTCTGTTCTCCGCTTCTGACAGAGGACGTCCTGCTCAGCTCTCTAGTCTCACACCAAGTGTTGGTTGTGCAACAGCGTGTCTCTGAGAGAGTTGATTTCAGCCTGACACCGGCAGTGTTTAGCCTTCCTCTCCACCAGCAGCTGCTCTGCCATCTTTTGAGGGATACTGTCCTTTTCAGCTTTGGTTTCGTCCTTAAAATGGACCTGTGTAGCAGAGTCCATCTCCTTGTCAGACTTCAGCTTAAGTTCGTTCTCATGGTTTTGGAGAAAGTTATTTCTGTTTCTCTTCTTCTGGAGCAGGTTCTTCTTCTCATAGTTTCTCATTTGCAAAAACATTTTTGCAGTTCAAACTCTTCTCTTACTTGTTTTTACATGTTGATGAAAATATTTTTCAGTTAATTTATGTTTGGCAAACTACTGTTTGGAGTCATCCAGCTCTTGGGTGACTGGCCCTCTCCCAACTCCACAGGTACTTCAGTTTTTAATCTCTTGATGAAGTACCTGGCACTCAGTGCAGTGGTCCTGGTGTCTGTGTGTGCCGTTTTAATGGTCCTCCTTTCACTGTGGGAGGATTAATATGTAAACACTGTCCTAATATCAATGTATTCATCTCAAACCAGTTGACAAGCGCTTGCATTAGTATTTTATTATTATTTATTTGAATCAGTTGAGAACTGCAAATTGTAAATTTCCCATCTAAATATTTATCTCCTCAGTGTAATTATTACAAAAAGCCTGCATTAAAAACTAATTCTTCATATGATGAATTAGAAATCCTCTGTTATTTCTCCGTTAAATCCACTGATATGTGCAGGATTTATAAACATGTTTGAGATTGTGAAAACCCAGACCTTCGCTGAGACATAACCCTCATTTTGTTGCCGAGAGCAGGGAACCTCACAGCGAGTCTACGCAGGAAGTGTTTCATTTTTTACTCGTCCATCTCACACGTGTCTGATGGAATAAACTCTTTATCAATCAAAGTGTCAACACAGGCCAGATAAAAACATAAATGTTACCCAACGTGTATGTTCACACTTCAAGTGTGTTTCCTTTTCTTTTACAGGTGTAACTAGCATGTCTGATCAGATGAACGCCAGGCTGTCAGAATACCTGTGAGCTGTCATGAAATTCACCATCAAAACCTCAATTTTAACCTACGATAATACCTGAACTTCTCTGTGCATTATGATAATGATTTCTAACTCTGTCATATTTTCACACTGCGTTAATAAATCTCACAAATAAGAGGAAACCTAAAAGCCAGACTATCATAAAATGTAAACAGTATAAGTAAGCTTTTCATTACATTAGAGTCCAATAAATTACATTAAATTATGCAAGAGGCAAATTTACATGGTTTAATTGATGGAGACAGGAGCAGAAGAGTTTTGTTTTATGATTTATTACAGATTTTTATGTGGGAAAAATGTGTCTGAGTTCATTAAAACATGAAGCTATCACAGGATTAATGTCAGTGTGTGAGAAACTGGGAGATGCTGTGCACATTTATGGTTGTTGGCATGGTAATGGTGGTGGGTTCATAATTAATGGAAAATTACATTTCGTATTTTTCTTTACCCGTCACACACAGACTCTAATTACTCTGTGAACTACAATGAATTCATCTGTTATAGAGCATCCAACCTCAGGTCAAGTTCTAAATTCCTTCACAGCTGTTTCAACCTTTTTATTTTACAGTAAAAGTCTGATTTGTTCGCTGTGAAGGTCAATAATATTGTCTTGTCAAGTTTATTATCATTAAAGGTTTTCAGTTTTGTTGCTTCTACATAACAACATTGTAGATTTTAATTTCCAACTCCGCTATCAGACACTCTCTCCACCTGGTTATTTTAACACTGAGAGATACGCAGCTAAAACTAATGTGTTCTAATGCAACAATGTGGCAATAAATCCTGTCTATGTAAAGGTTATAATGTTCAGGTTTTGTTGAGGCGTCTCTTTATGCCAGTAAGCTCAGTAATAGAAACAGATCTCTAATGCAGTGCAGGGCAGAGGCACAAACAGGCGTCTGTGTTGTTGTTGCCATGCAGTCAGAGGACACAACTGTGAGTCTGGTAATGTTATTCCAAACTTGATGCAGTTATTGGACTGTCTGACCAAAAGTGACCTTAACATTGTATTTGCTTCAGTGGAGCTGCTGTGTGGATTGCAGTACAGCGCGGGCAACTGTCTGCAGTCGTGTGTGACAGTTCCCAGGTGAGAGAGTATGGGACTGTATGAATGTGCTCAGAGAGGCTGCGTGCTCAGCAGAAATCCTTTCCCAGATAAATAAAGATTGTTAAAGCATTGTTTGTCTCAGTACTTACTGTAGGTGCAGTTGCAGTACTGGTTGCAGAGACTGATGCAACTCGATTTGACATTTATTTGCTGTATTGCTGCTTTATTGGGAGATGGGAGACAGACGACGACTGTCACTTTTCAAACACATTTTCACACAAGCCAAAAAGTAACAAATCAGCAGAACACTCAGTTCTGGAAGCTCTGTATCAACACTTCAACTACACAATAATAACTAATATTCTAATAGTAACTGACCTTAACTATGATGTTCTTAATCATGTAACTTTCTGTCTTAATCATGTAACTGTTGGAGCAATTTCTCCAATAGCCTTTGGTCTGCACTTAGGGAGACCAAAGGCTGTAACTGTAATGTGTGTGTGTGTGTGCGCGCCAAGGTTTAAATCTTCTTATTTTTCTTTTGCTTATTATTTTTTTTTATATCCAACATTGTACATGAGCTGTGGTTCAAACTGAGGCTTCGTCTCTTGTGGTGAAATAAGACCTTGAAAATGTCTCACAGATTTTTAAACCATTCACTGAAATGTAAATATGTGTATTTCTTAATTATGGTAAAATTCTATCTTTTGAAATATAACATGAAGGGTTGGGTATCTTAAAAAGGTCACCACTGCAGATATATTTTTACTCGTTTCACCTCATCACCTCAGTCATTTTGATGTCAGGCGACTCCTCGGGTCAGTGGAGTGGACTAAAGTTACACACTCACTGCTGGAATCTGCCAGAATCAAAGATGTTTAAAAAAAAGAGTTTTGGACAGAAATGTTTGAACCTGATCAGCAGTGAGACTCAGCTACACTGTGACACTCGACTCCAGTGCTGCGGTTAATGGCTATCATGTGCACAAGAAAGCTTTGTCCACACCATTACACTCTGTCTACCAGCCTGAACCTGTGACACAGAGCTGACGGTCTCCTGCAGCACAAAATGAGGTCTGATGGCTGTGGAGAAAAGTAATATTTTTGTGTGAAAAAAGTGATATCTTTGGTGATATTTTTCAGATTCTAAATACCTTAATTTCACAAAACTTGTATAATTGATGCACAGACTTTTTTTTCCTTCATTGAGCAGCAGCAGTTTTAGTCAAGATGGGATGTCTTGCTCTCTGACACCTCAGTGGTGTCACAGAGTGAGGGGCGAGATCTCTTCTTTCTTTTCCCCACCCACATGCATCCTGCTGGTTCAGGGCACTGAACCAGCAATTTGTGCATCCTTGTGAAAAAGGTGGTATTGGAAGACACCTTGACAGCTTGTGGGGGTGCAGTGTCCTTAGTTGGTGGCAAAATAGATACAAAGAAGAGAAACTATATCCTCTGCTCCTTGCGCTTATGTAACTCGATGAAATCTCTCATTAAGCATTTCTTCTCAGGCTCATCAAGTTTTCTGACAAACACTCTTGTACATGAGATTTACTTTTCAAAATATGTAAAGTGACATCTGCTGCAGTACTTGATTGTGATTTTAACAAAATTTCAACTATATTTCTTTGTGGGCAAAAAGCTACAGCTCCTACTAAAACAAAGGTACACAGCAGTTTGGATTTGTATTTCTCAACTACATCAGACCTAAAAACAACCAATATGTCTTTTTTTATTGTTTATGGCAAAACTGTAAGTCATTTGTCTTAACGTTTTGACCATATGTCAAGAAGGAAAGAAAGTTCACAATAAAGTTCATCTATATCCACTTCTGCTGTGGTGAGTTCAACACACTGAGATAAACTGTGGGCTGAATTGCTCCATTCAGGGGTAATTAAAGGGCAAATGAACTAGATTTGACCTGTTGAATTCATACTCCACGAAGATCAGGGGCAGTACATTGTCAGTACGTTGGGGTGTCTATGCTGTATAGTAACAACTCTCTCTAGTAACCAACTCTCTCTTTCTGTCATTTGGGATGTGCATGAGAACATGTTAGTTTTGAATGAGATTGACTGGAGCTGTAGATGAGAGACCAGTAGTAAAGAGGAACATCTACTGGTGCTGTCGAGACAAAGAAAAGGTTGATTACCTCCTGGCAGACCTACTGCTACAGTGACTCGTTTCTTTCTCTTGTGTTGGAATCTCATGTATTGATTTCATAGATGTTACAGTTGCCTCTTTACAAACATCTCATGATTTATTCACCAAAAGTCTGTTTCCATTGGACTTTGTCGCAGTTTTTCTTTTAAATTTCTGCTACTTGAAAATGTGCTTAAAACAGCTAGATGGAAATGCACTTGATGTGATTTTGAATGAGGTTTTCTTATTTCTGTAAAACAGCCTGGAGGTTATGGTTTCACTTCAGCACTACTTCACATTCAGCAGAGCAGAGCTGAATAAGACTGGATGGTAAGACACAGGTAATGTAGCACCAGAGGGAGATTAGGTCAGCACTGTCAGAACAGTGCGCAACTGGTCAATGACACAAATTCACAAAAAAAATTCAACAAAGTTGAACAAAGTAGTAGATTTACTCTGCCTTGGCAGGTGAATTCATAGATCGCAGCATTTCTTCTGAAGCACACTGGTAAAACCAAGAGCTCAACTCCAGATCAGCACTATCACAAAACTGCTGTAGCTTCGTCTTCATGTTCTTTTTAGCTCCTTGATCTTCTGCTGCTATCTCAGGAAAGCTGCGAGGGGTTTATTATTTACAGATGTCCTTCTGCATGCACTATTGACCTGTTACTTGTGTATTAATAGCCCCCCTGTTGTTTTGTACAAGCCTGCTGTGATTCTCTGACCTGTCCCGCAGAGCTGCTGGTGTATTCATGCTTTTGTGATCATGCTGTTTTCTGGGGATGTGTGAAACTCTCAGGAGGATGAGTGTCTCTGTGAAGCACTAACAACATTTACCCACATGTGTGCACTTTCCTGCAGATCACGTGACTTGATTTCACGCCCATGTGGCATGAAATAACAAAAGCAAAAAGGCTTTTTTAAACATCAATATATATATATATATATATACAGTATATATATATAACTTACCATCACATGATTGGGCGAGTGGAGGCTGCTTCTTCTGTTCACTGGTGCCTGATAAAGTGGCCCCTGAACATAGAACAGAAGCTGCCCACTTTGCAGTATTAAAGTGGTGGACGTTGTTGTCACCTCAAGAACTGAGGGCTCAGAGATGTCTGATTGTTGAATTGCCCTGAGCCCTTCGCATCCATGTACCCAATCATTCAGGCTAAGTAACTTGTTGACGTGGGACTGTCCTCCAGCTGTCTGGGCGGGCCATCCTCTTGTCTCCCTGCTGAGATTTACTCACCAGGGGGAATAGCTATTACATCTCCTGTTATTATTTGCCATAAAAATGCGCTGAATGGCGACCAACTCTGAGGTGCTATAAAAAGCAGCGGGGT
Source organism: Polydactylus sextarius (assembly GCA_016801845.1). Lineage (NCBI taxonomy): Eukaryota > Metazoa > Chordata > Actinopteri > Polynemidae > Polydactylus > Polydactylus sextarius. The sequence continues at coordinate 23,164,792 of CM028909.1, read as the reverse complement.
GTGAGATGGCGTCTGTGCGTCATCAATCAGACACAGTGGTGAAACATTGGGCCTCTCCACTGGGTAGTGGAAATTGATTTTTCTGTAAGTCTCAACGATTAGGGTGTGAAAGAGGGAGTGAAGGGGGATGGGAATGGGTGAGGAGAAGCTGGGAGGAATGGGATGAGATGGGATAGAGTGTTGTGAGAAAATGGAGGGAAAGCTAATGTTTTCGCGTATCTTCATAACTGTTTCTCTACCCTTTGCTTTTTGTTTGGTTTAAATCTGACATCATGGTGGATTCAGGAGGTTTCTGCAGCCTTTCCCAGTCAGCATATCTCAAAAGCAGGACTTTGTGCTCAGCTTGAAATGTGAACTAAAACATTTAGTGCCTGAGATCGAAGTCAGTGAACAGACCTTTCTCACAGCAGACATTTTTATGTCCTTGGAGGAAAAGGTCTAATTAATAATCCTTTCTTACTGTTAGGTCCATGTCCAGGGCTCTGGTGTTGTACGTGCTGAGTCAGTGTCATGACTTACTGGTACATTCAACCACTTCTGTGCTTCTCCCACAGGGACGAGTCACAATGTCCACTATAATAAACATGCTTTTAGGTGCTTTTAGTGCAGCGTCCTCTGTGACATGTTATATTTATTTAGTGCTTGTTGATCGTTTGTGTCGCCAAAGTCTGATATTTCTTAGTTCTTCTGTCATTAAACACACATTTAACAGAGTGCCCAGATTAGCCGAGTGGTTAGGGCGTACCACCTCGCCAGTTCAAATCCCGACTGTGTCGATCATTTGCCGCATGTTATTCCCCTACTCTTCTCCCCACCCACCCGTCTGCCGTCACTTATCTGTCAATAAAGGCAAAAATTGGCCAACAAATATCTTTGAAAACAAAACACTCAACATGTTCCTTTGTTACCATGGACATAGTGTATCCCACATCCTGTGGTTTGTTCTGGTGCAGCAAAAATGGATTAATCCACAAGTAAAAACAGTATTGAGTATGTACAGTATGTATACACAGCAGGCTTGTCCTATTTAAGTAACATCTATAAAAAATAAAATTAAAAAAAAAAAAAGAAAAAACCTATAGCATCCAGCTGTTAGAAAAACAAGCAATAAATATTTAATGTCTCACTAAGAGCTCAGCCTGAAGCCCAAAGCCACAGGCAGGTTAGTGAGTCTGGAAAGTTTTAGAGAGAGATGGGATAACATATTTGGGCTACATCCACAGTCATTCTCACTTACTGTTTTCCTTATGTAATAAACACTCCAAAGTTTCATCCAGCAGTGGAGCGGTAAATTGAGATTTCACTGACAGGTGCAGTCACAGCTGTAATTTTCATATCTACGAAATTTGTCAATTTGTTGAAAGTAGTTTTTTTTTCCAGAGCACCCCAGTCACATACATTGGTGTTCCACACACAGTCAACACTAAGAAAACTATATTATAACACCAGCATTAAATAATAATTGTAACATGATCTGGTTGTAGCTTCTCGAATGTGAGGATTTATAACTTTTTATTTTAAAAGTTCTTTGGATTCAAGGCTCCTGGCTGGACAGAAAAAAACAAGTTGTAAACCTGGGCTGTGAGAACTGGTAATGACATTTTATCAGCCAAACAATGCACTTAGTTGTAACATTAATATCCTCCTGCCTCCCTCAGCTTATTTGCCTCTAAAGGAAAAATCAAGTCTGGAAGAAGAGAAATGAGAAGAGGAAGCAAATCAAGCAAAAAACTAAATATCTTTCTTACATGTAATTCAGCCTTCCAAGGATCCTTGAGCCTTGAAAACTGTGATTCACAAGACGAATAGATCTGTGCGCGCACACACACACACACACACACACACACCTCATCTTGTAAAGAAGTGTAGCTATGTCCAGCCCATCCAGCTCCCCAGCCTTATCTTCAATTCATTCACCATGCATCATCCATACACATAACTGCACTGTAAGCTATGATTCAGTGCACTATTCTTATCATAGCCCGAGCGCAGTGATGTTCTGAGGCATGCTGGTTCACTGACCCCCTCCCCTCTGTCTCCAATAAGCATAACCATATCTGACAAGGCCAGAGCTATTGAAGGAAGGTGGTGTTGGTGTGTATGTGTGTGTGTGTTGTGTGAGTGGGGTGAGGGTGGGGGGGGGGGTTCTCACCTCCTTTAGATAGCTTTCCACGCTTCTGTTCTTCTGGCTTATTTCTACTGCCACTCTGTGGTCTAAAACTGTTTCTTCTTCTTCTTCTTCTTCTTTCTTTAAATGTGGTTCATTTTTTTCCTCAGTGTTTGCCCCACCGTTTTTTTTTTTTTTTTTAAACCCCTCTCATTTTCATCCAGGGGCATTTAACATCAACAGGCAGATGAGTAAACAGTAACCCCCCCCCCCTCAACGGCTCCCTCCAGAAGGAACCAGATCCAGCAGGGATGAGTCAAGATATGGAGTTGTACTGTGAAACAATTGGATACGTGTTGCAGAATATAAACCCACTGATCATTTTCTACATTCCTCTGAGAATATTTAGGAATGCTTGGAGGTTTGGATACAGGAACCCCACCCCCCCACCCACCCACCCACACACACACACACACGCACACACTTGAATGATTTTCATTTACTACCCACACACTGCTTTTTTTGAGTCGATCTTGTGTCTACAGAAATAATGTGCATGTGCCCATTATCTCAAGAAGGGGCCGCCAGAGCGTGAGGGGCATCTTTCGCCTGACTGACTTTCATTTACAAAGTGGCAATGTTACTTTTGTGTGAGGAAATGAGATAACACTGCAGCAAGACAGTGGGCTACATTATCCTAGGCCCGGGCGCACATCCTGCTCTTTTTCTTTTTTTTTTTTTTTCCTTTATCAGCGGCTTTTTCTCACATTGTTCATCAGCCCGCGAGACACAAAAAAGCCTGTCTCCCAGGATCAATTAGTCACTTCCAGGGAGTTGTGGAGCGGAGAGGTAGCTGAGGAGACAAAAGCCACGGCCATGTTAGCGCCGCAGTGAGGTGATAAAGTGACATGGTCTTCCTTCCAGGCCATTAACGTGACAAGCAGTCCTTGTCCGGGAAAGGTGGACGTGACAGCAGAGTGGTGCCCTGCCAGGACACGAGGAGGGCTCTCAAAAGAGCAGTTGCTTTTTTCTTTCTTTTGACACACTTTTCCCCCTCTCTGCATCTATATGCTTCTCTCTCTCCCAGATGTTTTCATTCAGTCTGCTTGCTTTTCTCTGTCTTTTTTTAAACTCCATCTCTGTCCTCTCCCCTGAGCTTTTTTCCCTCTCAATCTCACCCTCCATCCCCTCACTTTCTTAAGAGCTGTTTCTTTCTAAAGCTGAAAAGTCCTACCAAATTTCTCTTCTTTCATCTCTGACTCTTTTTTTTTTTTTTTTTTTTTTTTTTACATATTTTTGTCCTCAAACATTGCCCACCTTTTAGCCCTTTTTTGTGAGTGTCCACCCCTCCTTTTTCCAGCAGCAACTCATCTGCTCACTTTCTTCTTAAAGCGATCGAAGGTGACACTGGCAATGCAAAAACAGTGAGCTGGCACGGAGTCACTGTAGGACACAGGCCTAACAAAACACAGGAGAGTAAACAGGGACTATTTTTAGGATGCTGTCGCCTGTCCTTAAGAAGGGAAAAGCAAAGCGCTTCTGTGTACGACAATAAAATCAAGATATTGGAGGGCCAGAGCTGTTATGCTGAGGTGGTTAATGAGAAATGGGATGGACTGGAAGCAAGTGTATAATGATATGCCTGGTGGCTCCATATAAGAAGGACGGTGAGACTGAGTAAGACTGAGTTCATTTGAATTAAGGACTATACAAGTCATTTCCAATGTTTCAGCCAGCCCATTTACTTCAAATTACTGGTACTTTAAGCTGCAAAATATACATTTCCTTATATAATGGTAACATATTAAATGTGAAAATTGTGAACATGTGAAACGGGTCACTTGTAGTGACAAACCTACAGAGAATCACCACCTGAATCTGAGGCTCCCTTTAGCTTTATAGTGAGTTTCAGCTCATTGTTCATCTGTCTGGCTCATGAATTTACTGTTGTGGTTCACTCACTGCTCTCGTGAAGGTGCATTTAGAGGCAGCAAGCAGCTGTTTGCAGGGAAAAAGCCCAGTGCACATCTAAACAACAGGAATAGTCAAATCAGAGACTGCAGGTTTGCAAAAAGCTGCTCATTACCTTTTCATTCAAGTTGATATCAACTCTCATATTTGTGATACTAACAAAAGGCAAGGTGAAAGCAAGCTAAGTGACAGAAATGCACCAATGGCCTTTTGTATTTTGGAAAAGATACAACATAAAATCTCTAGGGTATAACATTACATCACTTTATATGTTCATTTAGTAGATGCATTTTGTTCGAAGTGACTTAAAAAGTGCTTTCAGCCTCTGGAAGAACAAGAATAAACATCAAGGATTTTAATCATACATCATCTGTAGTTATTCACACAGGCATTGTTCTTTATTTATCTCCCTCTTTTTTCCACTGACCTTTTCTTCTTCATTAGTCATCTGACATCCTTACACACGTCCTGCCCTATAAATAATGTTGTGACGCCAAAACAATAATAAAATGTGGATAAATTCGGCGAGTGGGTTTATCCCCTCTGGTACAGGAAGACTTCAGATTGAACCACACTATTGTACCATTCAAACAGTGGGTTTGAGGCAACGGTCATTACTTTTGCTCACTGAATAGTGCTGAGTTTGAGTTGCTGTTTGGATACAGGACTATTTATCCATCACTGTGTGAGTTTGGCAACTGAATACATTTTTTTTTAATCTTTTCTGCTTGGCTGGGTAAAAAGGGTACCTCGCTCTTTTAAATGTGCTTTATGGGAGTTGCATCAAGCACTTGAGAATGTCAGCGGATGTGAAGTATGCGTGAATGCATGGACAGGCTTTATCTGCGATGGCCCATCACACACTTATTCCCAATTGGAGAAATTGGTTGAACAGGGAACAAATCTTGCAACTCGTTAATTCTGCTTGGCATGTTCACCTCGGTTAGTAAAAACTCTGTTATTTCTGCTTTTATGGGATTTATTTGGTGCTTAAGTATTCCACGCCGGCGGCGGTGGTCTTCACAACATGTGAAGTGAAGGCAAGGGAGAAGGAGTGACACACAAATGCTGCCCCCACCCTCTCTGTCTCCTCTCATCATCCTCACTCCCCAGATATGTCCAGTGCTGAGTTTGACCCCACCACGATTTCTCCCCCAAAGAGCCCCGCGGCATGACCTACTCAAGGTACAAAACATCACTGCTACTGTGACCTCTTATTTGGTTGTGACCTTTTATTTGGTTGTGGCCAGTGCTGTGGCTGCAGGTGAGGAAACTGAACCAAAATGAAACCCACAATACCAAACCAATACAAGAAAAGCACTGAGATGAGATAAAATCATCCTTAATGGAACCAGTTTAATCCAAAATCTCATTTAACACAAATATCAGCGATTACTTTTAATGTTGCCTACCAGCGTGTTGACATTTTTGATGATAACAAAATAACATTTCAATAATTATAGGATGGATTTCAATTAAATTTGTCTCAGACTTTCATCTTCCCTGAAGGATGAATTTATAATAACTTTGATAATCTATTTTTTTTTTTTTTATTATTAGACTTTCACTATCAGAATTTCATTTTGTTTTATGACCAAATACCTCCCACAGTAATGTAAGTGGGATCAGACTCACCAGGGTAGTTGGCTACTGCTGAGCTAAGATGACGGTGATAAATGTTATCTCTGCTGAATATAAACATGTTAACATTATTGTTATTATTGTCAGCATGTTAGCATTAGCCATAAGGACACCCTCACAGCTGCTATCATGGCTGTAGATCCTTAGTCTTAATATGTCTGGATATCTGTAAATAAAATAGGTAACATTTATTATGTTTAAATCATTGTTTGTTGTTGTTTTTTTTTTGTTTTGTTTTGTTTTGTTTTGTTTTGTCTTTTTTTACCAGAACTAAACCCATAATGAGCAGCTCAGCTCTGCCTCAGTCATATGAATCTTCTGGCACACATGTCAAGCTGCTCAACTGCAGCAGAATTTAACACATACTGTAGATGTCTACACTTTCTGACACTTTCTCCAAACCACTCCACGGGGCAGCCCGAGACTGTGTAAGCCGCTCACATTTGTAGCTGCTCATTGGCTGCTGTAAAAAGAAACTTGTTCTTGTTGCTGTTAGAAAACTCAGGAGAAGGAAACTTCACGCTTATTACTGACAAGGAATTCACAGCTGAGCATGATGGTGGTCGCTACGGCAGCACAATGCTGCATACAGCAGCACCGGTGGCAAATTCACTCTGCGAACATCTTTTCACCATTACCCAGTACAGTGCATACACACACACATACACTCTGTCTCTTCCGCCCCCTTTACGCTGCTGTGACAGCTTTGTCACAAAGATGAATTCATCGTCAGCACTGCAGCCAAAACAAGTAATTTGATTGCCCCGACCACAAATTAAGTTAGTGTGATTCAATTTTCGATTTGGGCTTCTCCTGCAGCCATACATCAAGGGAGACATATTTCATTACACAGCGAAACCACAGGCGAGCATGCGGCGGTGGCCCACTCCCTCCATAGGAAGACATCATGGGAGTATTATGGCATTTATTCGATACTGCTGCAGGTCCAGTACACCTGGTGGTGGTGTCAGTGCCACTGGTTGGCTTGTTATCCACAGGGCAACACAGCAGCCATGCATCGCACATCCAGCAAATCTAGTTTGTGTAGAAAGGGGCAAACCAAGCTGTGACAACATGACCTAGAGATCTGGCTTTTAATTTCAACCAAAGACTGTGACAAATGTTAATAAGTGGAAGCAGCTGTCTGAGTGAAGACCTGCAGATTTATGCTTTACAGGTACAGTTCATCTTCTCTCTTGTTAAATTCTCATTCGATCACAGCTTCTCTACTTTCTCACCCCCCTCTGCCTGTCTTCTTCTTTGAGGTTTCTTCCTGAGTTCTTGTCAACTAAATAGGGTTGAAAACAAAGTGTTCAATCAGTAACTGCTACTTCTACCACCACCACCACCACCTCCTCCTCCTCCTCCTTTCCCTCCTCCCCTTTACAACGGAGCCAAGAGTTTTCTAATTAAACTACAGGCTGTTCTTCTGAGTAACCAGAGTTTGAGAGCTGTGAATTGAATGTGCACTGCTTAGCCATTAATTCAAATGAATATCACTGATGTGATGCTGAAACATGCCCCTACTTAAGTATTTTTTTCTTTTTTAAACGTTATCGACAGCAGACTTTGTCCTGGTGTAGACTGTTGTTGTACTTTACAAATTACCTTGCTGTTATATTCATGAGGTACAAGAAAAAAAATGTCTTTGAAGTAATGGGCCGTGATCAAACACTCAGCCAGATTAGAAGTGAAAGCATTTGATGACTGTGGTATTGTCCAGTAGAGCAATGTGCTCTGTGTGAAGTGTGATTGCTGTTGGATGCAGGAGAAACTTTTTTTTTTTTTTTTGGCACAACCTCAGCTCTATATTTTAATTTCATTTGTGTCTCACAGCTGCAAAAAATGAACAATGACTGATTGTTGTTTTTCTGCTTTCTTACAGCAGCATCAGAAGACAGCCAACCTGTCCAAAAAAACACTTATTATGTCAAGTGGAAAAGATTCAGTCAGTGACGCATCTTGTGATGTTTTTCAGCTGCAGATAGAGTACAGTGAGGTCTTGGTTACATCAGAGAGAAAACTCAAGTTATTCCTGTACTCTGCTTTTAGTCCTACATGTTTAATGATGACACTGATGGAGGGTGACGTGACGTGCAACCCAGTCCATCAAAATGGTAATTTATAGACAGAATTTTAAAGTTGCAGCTGAGGACTGGAAAGCGTCCAGATTCTTGACCGCTGGACCAAATCTCTGCTTTTTGCTGATGATGGAGTTCTTCTGGCCTCATCAAGCAGTGACCTGGTCAGACCCTTAAAAATCTGCAGGCACAGTTTACTGTCTGGAAAATGTGAACAGCCCTCCTGAGTTGAGTGAATTATCGCTGGTCAATTTCTTGATTTACCGGTTGATCTGTAGTCAAAACTTGTCATAAGTTGCTGTGCTTCTAGTCGCAGGCAGAAATGTTATTTTACAGCTCTATGTAAAATGAGTTTCATGGTAGGGTGCCTGGACTCTTACGAATGCTTTCCAGAGGCCACTGTTTGAAAGTGGATGCATGTTTCTCGACGTCTTCCCTCTTTACTATGAGGATCAGGTTTTCCACTTCCTTTACGTGTGGACAGTAACATCTGGCACAAATACGTTTTACTTTCTGATGAGGACGTTGTATGAAATATTTGTTTTCTGGTATAACTGGGCCCTGAGCCATCTGTAGGTGGCTCTGTGGGACGCCGTCTGTTAGAGGTATTCTGGGAATGTCCACCTGGGAGGAGAGCCCAGGTGCAAGCACAAGTTGGTGGATGAATCCATACGACCCACCTGACTGTGTCTCCAGAGGACCTACTTAGACCTCTTCAAGTATCTGAAAATGAATGAATGGATCATTTTGATGGAGTGTGGGTAAATGTCATCAGCTAAGAGAGTTCATTAGCCAATTAAGTTTGTAACTACATGTAGAGTAAATGGACTTTATCTCTTTTGGGTTTTGCTGTGCCCTTCAGGGAAATTTAATACAAGAATAAATTACCACCGTGCTCTGTGTCTTTCTCTGCCTTGTGGTGTGTCCCTCTAGGGATGCTGCTTGTAAGTCAGGGCCCCATGGAAACTGCTCTCTAGGGGCTCACGCCCTGAAATAGTGCATATCTGTTATCCCTAACACCCGCATCCACATGTAGGGCTCCTAAAAATGGGCAAAAAATATTCCTTGGGGAATATTTGCATGTAAGATGAATATGACGATGTTGCAGCCACTGAAAAGAAATCCAAAATGATATGTCATGGTGGAAGAAGCTGAATGTGCCCTTAAACCCAGTGTCCTTCTCTTTGTCTGTTAAGTCTATCAATTCACATTTTCTTTCTTACCCTCCACAAATGAAATGATCCCTCCCTGCATTGTGTCTTCAAGGCTGGCTGCTCAGGTATAGTGGAGATATGCTGCCTGTCTTGTGATGCAGGTTTCATTTGTGCATTGTGCACGAATGAAGAAGCACTTCTAAGACAGAGAGCAAGCAGAAACGGAGGAGGGAGAGGGAATCAGTGACAGAAACGCCCACCAAGCATGGACTGTTTCTAGCAAATGAGAATCTGTTGAGCCTCCCTCTTCATCCAGATGCCAAGGCTGTGGGATTCCAAATTACAGCGGTAAATTTTGCACAATTGCCTCACGCTTGATTACCCCTGATCTGAGTTTTCACTCTGCCTTTTTCATTGCTGCTCTTTGTGCCTCCTTTCATTTTGGCTCTTTTACTTTCTTACTCTCTTTTTCATCTGGCTGGCTTCCGGCACTCATTCTTTCTCCATGGATGTACAGTTTGTCCTTGTTTTCAACTTATCTCATTTCTATCTATGTCAATTTGCGCTTTTTTGCTTTAAAAATATAATTATTCCAATATGACTGTGAGTGGGAAGACTGTATTATGTTTTTATTCCAGCCACATTTTCTGCTTCATAGCATCTCGCCTCTATCAGCCTCCAAAACTTTGAAAGGATTGTCCAATTCCTGGAGTTTATTCATTGGATAAGAAAAGCCAGACATTTCTCAATGTGTCACCAGTGCCAGTCCTCATCCCTCCATCTGATTCCAGACAGTGGTGAGATCTTCTGGCTTAGTTCCTCATCGGATCTTAATGCTTTAATATTTCATATAGTTCAAGGCCTTTTTTGTAATCTGCAAGCACAGCACTTTTCTGGACAGTATTTGAATTATGTGCCTGCTGGCCATTCTCTGATTCAAGCAGGAAGCAGCCATTTCCATGAAAAGAAATAGGGGTCACTTGTCATAATGGTGGAACACTTCTTTGCTAAATGGATGCTAAGATTAGCTCTTCTGTAAGAGGATGAGTCATTATAATCACTGTGCAAAGTAAAGGAATCAGCCATTCGACATTTAAGTGGACAGCGCTGTGATTTCAGCAACAATAGAGTGGGTGCTCCTGAGGGAGGTGAGAGGAACATGAATGGCAAATGTCAGGGCGGCAAAATTTTTCAGCACAAATTCCAATTAACTTCCTTTTTTTTCCTTTTTGGTTGAGGCATCGACTGCTCCTCCATAAAATGTTAATGTGTGCTGCTGAGAGCAAGACAACATGAAGGGAAGCTGCAGAGACCAAGCTGCTGTTCCAGGGCCGTGGAGTCACTTTGCCTCCGACTGCTTGACAAGTAAACACAAACTTCCTGCTGTGGCTGTGTGCCTGGCTGGCTGCCACGCTACAGTTTAACTCTATGACTGAAAATAAACAAAATAATTACAGTGAGCCAGAAGCACACCCTTTAAGATAGGTGTTTGTTTTAGAGACAGAGCCCTCACATATCTACTACAGATATAGATGATAATGTTTGAGTTGATTCCGATTAAGGACAGTACCAAGTATTTAAAAACACTAAAATATTTTCTTGAATTTGAGTATTTTATCTGAATTTGGGCGTGTTAATCCTTTCCCCAGGTCTGACTAGTCTCCATGTTGTAGAGATGGATGAGCAGTGTCTGGGTGTTATTGTCAGTCTGCAGTATGACAGAAAGCCCAAACATACAGTCGCAATGAACTATCTTCAGCGACAGGGAGAATGAGGAGTCCTGTAACAGATGGTGTGGTTCCTACAGAACCCTGATGGTAATGTCACTGAGTCAGTCTGGGATTATGTGAAGTAACAGGAGCAGCTGAGACAGATGAAATCCACAGACAAACCATGGCCAGTTCTCTAAGGTGTTTTGAATAACCCACCTGCCAAGTACCGTGGTGCACCTGTATGTTTGCCAGATATGAATTTACCTTGTTCACAATCTTAGATTACAGTCGGCAGCCTAACGTTAGCTATTCAGCAGGTTTTTGGATACACATCAAACTTTTGCCTGGTGGTGGTGGAACAGGAAAAATTTAGGAAATGTCCAATTTCAATAGTCTTTGTCCTCTGGAGACCAACTGATAGCTGCAGATGTATTTCAGTCTGAACCTTCTCAATTGGCTTTTTTAACTCTTCCTCCCATGACTACATCAAGCCCTACCTGTTCTTGGATATAACGACTAAGATTTAAGACTTCTAGAGTCACTACCCCATTTTGACTCTCCAAGGTAAGTGAAATGAGTCATTAAGTCAGTGTGTCACACCTCCACAAACAGAGCAGCAGATGACTTGAACTGATTGACTCAACAAACTGACTGAGAAATGTTGTACTACACATATCATGAACCTATTTTCATTACACCTGAGATAAATGAATAAAAGCATTGTACAAATACGATCAAAATCTTGTTTTACATGTGAGTTGATGGTACTCTGTCCACCTCTCGGCCCAAACAGTCAAGAAAAGTGGCCTGAGCCAAGTTCTGTTTAGTTACTTCACAACATTATTATTGCCAAGAGTTTGCTTGTGGAGGAATGTTGAGTCTCTGTAAATATAACTTTAGATCTGTTCTATATGAAAAATGCCTTGTGTAATGCTGCTGTGATTTGACACAATGAAAATTAAATAAACTTATTACCAGGGGTTATTTTCTTCATTATAGTTTCTCATTCTAATAAAACACATGTTGATGCACTTTAACAGTAATTGTTCAGTACAAAGCATATGTGGGTGGCTGCAGATATTTCTACATTTGTAATTGTCAACAGAACATCATATGAGAACAATGTATTATTCATGTAACTACATTTATAAGCTTTCTTTATTGACTTGCTATAGGCTTAACCACATCATGTCACTTCAGTTACAAAATATGCCACTAAGATCACAACAGAAAATTCTCTAAACTTTTAATCTTCAGGATTCCACATCATAATCACCACCACTATTGCTATATCTATCGCTATAAGAAACTGCTCACAGTTTCGCTCACTGACCATTCACAGTCCAGGTTATGACCTTGTCTTTTTACTACAAAAGCCTCAAACCGATTCCCTTTCATAATCTTTTTTACAGTCAGAAATTCTGAATAGAGCTGGTGGATGCCTTTTTCTTGTCTTATATGTTAAAGAATTTAATGGGAAATTAATACTTACTATTAATCAAATTATATACAAGTTGTTTGCCTTACGAAGGCTGTAATGTTTTGAATATCAGCTTTCTGTAAAGTCTTTAGTGCTGTAATAACATACACTTATAATGCATTTAGACTTCTGCTTGCTGTAAAACACACAGCACTTGTAGTTCACAACATATGAGTTTATTTATTTGATTTTTCAATTTTTCTCACTCTAATTACTTTACAATTTTATTTTACCGTGTAATTTTTCTTTTAACCACTGGTCTGTGATTCAAATATTCTTTTAGTATCTTAGCTGAACTTCAAGCTTAAATTGACATTTTCATCTGCAAGTGTACTTTAACCTGTTTTTTCCCTCTACTGTTTTTAGCACAAGGTTAAACTTAGCAGATCAAAGGTAGTGAAATTCATTGCTGCAGGGTGTTGAACAGCACAGTGCACATTCCCTTTCTTCCTTGTTTTATTATATTATTATTTCACCACAACAAACCATAACAGTTTTTTTTAGCTTTGATTTAACCCATGTAAACCCAAAACGATGACCCATGAGACATGTCGCTCCATGGCCCCTGCCTTTTCCTTCTCTGTCACTATCAAAATGCAATCTCAGCAGCACAGACTAAATTACTGCCTATCATTTCAACAGCTCTTACATAGACAGATAGCTTTTAAATTGCTGTAGAAAATCAGAAAGATCATCAATAGCGTTCCTTGTAATTCACACTTTTAGTGGAGAAATGATTAAGTGTAGCCAATAAATTTTACTTGTTACAAGATGTCTGAAGGAGTGAGAGCTTACCTGCTGCCCACTCCTGCTGTGGAGGAAATATGCTCTCGTCTTTGGCTGAAGGATATGTAAAATTGAATTTCCGTGAGACAAAAGCAACTTTAGCATACTCAATGACTTTGGAACGGCGATGACTCAAGAAATGTGACGGTGACATTTTTGTCATATTATATTCTGGTTTATTACACCTTGGCTCTGGAGCAGGAAAGTTCAGTTTTGACCTTGAAAATAGTGAAGTGAATAATGACAAATATGTCTTAGCTCAACGTGTGCTTTCGGAACTTTCCACCACGTCACCTCCTTCAATGGCAATGTCAAACATAACTTTTGACCTTTCACCACAAAACTGTACCACTGCAAAATTGAAATTTGCTAAGGAGGGTTTTGAAATATCAAGTTCAAAGGGCCCCAAACATATTTTGTGTGGTCACAATGACCTTTGACTTCCAAAATCGAATCATGTCATAATTTAGTATAAATGAACAATAAGAGATTATTGAACTTGCTATGTCAGCCTCTCAAACTCAGCATTTACTTTGTCAAGTCTAACAACTGACAGCACTGATAGCCACAGCTAAAAAAATAAAACCCAATTTGTAATAAAGCGGATTTATCCTTTAACACTCTGACACTTAACAATGAGTTCACAGTCATGCAAATAACTTCCATTTCAAGATGTCACAACTTCTAAATCCTGAGCAGGGGGAGTTCATTGATGGGTTTTGCGGCCGTTACTTACCCATATAGGCTTCTTTTCTTGCCTGCCCTACATTCTGCAGCCATATTGTTTGAATTCAAAGGCAGTGCCCACACAGCTGGAGGATAAGCCAAGTCTCTCAGCAGATAAACTACAGCGCCACTGGCTGCTGCACCCTCTTTTCATTTCCCTCTGTCTACTGAGGTGTCAGAGGCTCCTGGCCACAGCTGGAAGATGAATAGTACTGCACTACTCCACTTTGTCATGGTGTCCAAGAAGGCTCTAAATGGCATTGAGAGACTCTCAGGCTCTCACAAATGGGATCTCTGCAGCCCTGTGTAACCTTGTATGTATGAAACAGCCTGAATCTTTAAAGTTGTCTGATATAAACATTCCCAAGAGATTTAAAATCTCCTGTGGGTACTGTTGCTAGCTTCACATACAGGCAGTATACCACATGTGCATGTAAACTATCAAGAATTAATAATCTACATCACTACTGTTTACAGCTCAGCCTTGATATATAGTACGATGTCTTTCAAAGCACGTTTGCCAGTGTAGCTGTGTGCTGTGTTTATCTGTTTGTATATATGTCCAAGGCAGCATGTGTGCACGAAAAATTCCTTGCCTCGAATCCCCTCTCAGTGCTTTGGCTGGATACACACAGATAACAAAAATCTTTCAGCACAGCTTCCGCTCTGCTCAGTATGGTTGTTCCTACACCAGGGGCAACAACACCTTCCTGCTCCGTCTCACTGTTCTCATGGAAACGCATTGTAGCTGCTGAAAGACAGAGCTGGAGATCCTTTGCTACTGTACTGTATGCTCTTTATTGTCCCTGTTGCTTCTCTCAGAGGTGACAGTAAGTTATGTCACATGTCTTCCCCTTTCTGTTGGAAGTGAAGACCAAAGTGGAACAGACTATATAGGAGCTGTTGTGCTGTGTTGAAATTCAAGGCACCCAAGTCACCCACTCAACAACACAAACTGCACACATTTATCTGTCTCGGGGTATGCCTGTATACATTACAGCGGTTTGAAGGTATTCGTCCATGTTTGGTTTTCTTATGATGAAAACTGGGCTGACACATTAGGGAGCCTGGGGCCTGAGGAGTCTGGAACCAAGATGAAACAAGAGATGCCCATAGGCCTACAGGCAGTGATTACAACAGTTCTCATTAAAGACAGCCTTGATGAAAATCCACAGCGACACATGTCTACGGGGAAGAAACAGGCAGAAGATGCATTCATGGCCGCCTTGTAGACATAAGGGCAGTAAATGTTCTGGGGCTGGCCATCAGTGATAGTGGAGCATATGCAGCAACAACTGTTGCTGACTGTCACAACAGCTCCTCCACAGCAAACAGAATACAAGAAGGAGGCTGCGGATGGTGAGGTGAGGTGTTGTGAAGTGTATAAATTATGACTGCTTTCTCGGCTGAGGTTGTTAAGTTAGTGGAAATTCTAGAGCACAAAGGAAACCTATTGTTTGTAGGAGTGATGTTGATGTGTACTTCCTTTGATATGATCCCAAACCAGATATCCAGTGTCTTTATGAGCCTGACTCATAAACACAGCATAGCACAGTGTGACTTAAGGTAAGATTAAGGAGAGATTTGGCTTTGGGAAATGCAGGACACAGAATGAATGAGAACAGAAAAATGAGGATGAGATTCAAGGGGATGGATTTTTTTCATATAAGCTGTGTTTCCAACAATGAGTTCCAGATAACACCTGGAACTTTTAAGGAACATTCTTTCACTTTGTCCTTACTCTCAGAGGGTAAGGCCTTGATCACTGATGCAATGGAGGGTGGGATGGACTTTGCCGTCCCACCACCCATGGCAGGTTATTATTAATAAACATACACGCTGCAGTCTGAGTGTGTGTGAGAGAACGGCATTGTCTGTTTTTAACGTTGTGTTTCACATTGGAAAAAAATAACTTAATTTGTGGCAGCCAGTGTTGATTCTGTGGTCACCACCAAGTCAACCTAAAGCCCCGCCCAAGAATTTTTATGGAGTACCAAATGGAGTACCTCCCCCTGGGCAGGGACTTTTTTCGGCCCCAAAAAGGTTCCTGAGTTTTGCCTCTCAGAACTGTTCCTCGGGTGGAAACACAACCAACGGCCGAGTTCCTGTATTATTACCTGGAGGTTCCTGAGGTGGAAATGTGGCTATTGCTTTTGGTGTGTTGCAATGTTAGGAACATAAATTGAGGTTGGGAGTCCTTTTCATCACCAACATTTCTGATGGAATTAATTCTAACACAAAAACATTACATATGTACCCGTGTGAATCCTGTCTTCCCAGCACTGGTGGGAGCTCTTAAACCAAGCAGCCCAGTACAGGAACAATAGATTGTTGGCAGTATACCTCCATCAACCTTTGAAAGTCTTCCACTGAACAGTTCCTCTCAGTGCTGACAATTCACTGTATGAGGATGTGAAGGCTATCATTTGATCCAGACTACAGAGGAAAGAAAGCGCTCCATCAGGATGAAGTCCTTCAGTTTGTTTGGCAGCGAGTTCGTTTTTTCCCACTTAGCATGAAGATAAAGAGAAGCTGCACACCCTTGACTACAGAAAAAAAAAAGAGAAAGGAAAATACTTTCCTGGCCTTTATTACTCCATGCCATGTTCAACGAAAAGAACAAACACAAGCAGACAAAGGTTTAGATATGATATCAATATTCAGCACAGGCTGCTCTCCTCTTTTATTCCACAGGGCTACAATTTGAGCCATATTCCTTGACAGAAGTTTTGGCAGTGGGGTGAAAGGTGTATATGTCAGGTAGATTTGATGTGTATGGCTGAGTGATTCATGGGAAAATGGAGAACAGAAAACAACAATTTTTAGCCCTGGTAACAGCAACAGCAAAAAATAACTACTTAGACTGTGAAGATACAAAGAAATCCAGAAACATGTTTTTCGGGATTGCTGTTATTTTTAGTTGTACTATCACCATAAGTGGTACTTAGAAAAATGTTGGCAAAGTTTCTAGTGGGATTGAAAGTCCCACCTAGGAGTATTTAATTAGCGCTTTGAATGAATAACATTTCACCAATTTCTCTCTCTGTCCTTGGTAATCAGTTCTGGGC
Source organism: Polydactylus sextarius (assembly GCA_016801845.1). Classification (NCBI taxonomy): domain Eukaryota; kingdom Metazoa; phylum Chordata; class Actinopteri; family Polynemidae; genus Polydactylus; species Polydactylus sextarius. The sequence goes on along the minus strand of CM028909.1, from coordinate 23,148,066 downwards.
CATTAATGAGAGGATGACTATCGACTTGCGGAGCACGCTGCTGATAATTGAATGTGTAGAGGCCATTAAACATTCCTAATCAAAAACAAACACTCCAAAGCCACAGTTCCTGCAGAACAATAAGATGCAACAACAATAGAAGTATGTTTGTGAAAAAAGAAAAAAAAAAAAAAAACAGCTTTGTATCTATCCTTGTCTACAGGGTTGGGTCTTTGTTTTTTATTGGGCTATCAGTGCCAACAGTTCAGAAATTGACAGGCCAGAAAATAGGCTGAATTTCTCAGGGCATGGCACCATATTGAATTTCCCAAGTTAGTGTTTTGATCCAAACAGCTGAGAGGGGACAGACAAGAAAAACACTTTGTAATTAAAATGTTCTCAGAGGCTCCATCCCACATGCAAACAGGGCAGTAAATCACTAACAGTCACAATGGTGTGGTGTTAGGAATCACTTCTCATCTATTGATTTGACATTATTGATCTGACTTCAGTGTCGCTACAACTCATATGAAGTTGGTAGGTCAATATTACTAGTTAACAAACCCAACCCTGTGTGGCCTCTGCTTTCGCCTCACGGTCTGATGTGTGTAATACTGTAGTTTATGTCATTCAAACCATCATCCCACATAAATACAATAAATATTTAAATGCCATTATATGTAAGTCTGTGAAAACCTCTTTTCAGTTTTTATGGTGCGCTGAAAAAAATATTATTAACCCTGGATGTTGGGATAGAAAATGTAAACACCTACAAACTAGCTACACTGACTCATTGTGTTACATCTCTCACCTTACGAGATGAGCAAAAGAGCAAAACAGACTTAATCATGTGAAAATGTCACTGTTAATTTCACCTTGTGGTGTTGCCATTAGGTATGTGGAGACATGCATGGTGGGGCAGGTGTAGCAGACTTGATGTCACTGAGAGATGATCCATATAAAGAAGGAGAAAAGAAAAATACTGTCAGAAAACTGAGTCTGAATCATTATGAGGAGCACGTTGCATCTTCAGTAATTGCGCAAGGGACCTTGCTGTTGCACTTGAATTTGTTTGTGTTCTCCTTTCAAGGTCTGCTGCTCCTCAAAAGGACAGACGCTTCTTTGCCTTTCTGTGGTGGCTTGTCAACATGACTCTCTGTCCAGCAGAGCAGAAAAAGGGGTCCAGCACATGTCCCGTCTGACTGGCATGTCGCTCACATTGTCCAGATGAAGGAAGCGAGGAGGGAGTTATGCTTGTAAATACCAAGCAGACATCCATGTGGAACAGAGAGTGGTATTTCAGAAGGCACACTGTCCGCAGCTCAAGCCACAAATAAGAGCTCAGCTTAAGAGCTCACCTGCTTTAGAGAAAATTTGATATATGGCAACCACAGCTGAGACAGTATCCCAGTGGTTTACTATCAGCACTGCAGAAGATGATAGCTCTGGGACTGATTTTCATCTATATCCTGATTTCTTTTCTTATTTTGTTCTGACTGAGTGAATGATTCCTCACAGAATAAATGGAAATGTGTAATTTAATGTGAATTGTCTGAGGATGGCATGAATTGATGTGAAAACCCATTCCTGTAAGTTCAAAATGTTTCAGCTTGAGCGAAAAAATGTATATTTCCTAGGGCTTTAAGGATCTGCTGCGTAAACGAATCGTGTTGAAAAAAAAAAAGATGTTACAGGAAAATGAAAGATGGAAGTACAGTTTCAGGTGTACTGTGAGTTCAGTTAGATAGACAGATAGACAGATATACAGATAGACAGACAGACAGACAGACAGACAGACAGACAGACAGACAGACAGACAGACAGACAGACAGACAGACAGACAGACAGACAGACAGACAGATAGATAGATAGATAGATAGATAGATTAAGGCATCCATTAGCTTACACAAAACGCAGATTATTCTTATTCATATTATACAATCATCCATTGGGAGTTACTGAGGGTCTGTTGCACCTCTAACCTTCAGTGTGGTGTTACACAGTTGAATGACCTTGGGGACAAAGGACCTCCTCAGTCTTTCCGTAGAACATGACAGTGACAGAAGTCTGCCACTGAACATGCTCCTCTGTTTTGTGAAGGTGCTGTGTAGGGGGTGGTGGCTGTTGGCATGATTGACAGCAGCTTGTTTAAAGTCCTTTTCTCTACTACTGATGTCAGGGTCTCCAGCTCTGTGCCAACCACAGAGCCAACCTTTCTCACCAGTCTGTTGCTAAGATGGAAAAAAAACCCACCACAGACAGTTTGGCATTATTAGCTACCTGAAATCTCATGTCTATACACCAATTAGCTAAAACATTAAGCCACCTGCCTTTTACTGTGCAGGTCCTCCTAATAACACTACAGGTGGGTTTAATATTGTGGTTGACTGGTGTATAGTCAGTACATTGGCTTTTCAAAATGTTGCTGTTTTCATCTCTTTGTCTGTATGCTCAATTCCTCCAGTTATCTGACTTTTATGACTAAATACAGATTTCTTTTGTTGGTTGCATCGCAGGCTTACATTTGTTGTAAAACATTCGCCATCGGAAGCTGTGTATTCTGCCAACGTTATTGAAAATGTCAGATTTTGAATATCAGTGAACGTAGAGAGCACACAGGCTCAGTGGAGAGGAAGATAAAGCCGCAGGAGTGGGGGTGTGATGTCTTTGTGACATTTTGGTCATTTTTTTCCACTGTGAAGTTGGTTCAACACTTGGCATTGAAAGTGCTGTGAATCCAAGCAGGAAACAGCTGGTGTGCTTTGCAAATGCGCAAGATGCAAACTTTTCAGGGCTACCTTTCATGCCTGTCAGCTGGGCAAGTGCTTTTATTCAAAAGTTGGATTTTCTGTGGGGTATCACTTCAAGTTCCCAGTGTAAAAGCACAACTTGAAAGTGTTAAGTTTTGAATTCTCCTGATGACTTGTGGTTATATCCGCCCACTGATTCAAAATTTTGCAGAGGAAAGGTCCATTTAAGCAGATGCTCTGAAGCACCATATGCTCTTCTGCAGCGTGCAAGCAAAGCTAGTGAGCAGCTGGAAGCTGAGGACTGTAGGTGGGTGTCCATGTGGACGTTGCCTGTCTTAATGTGATATATGTAACAAATCACATCCCTGCCTGCTTATCCTAATGCCCATACTCATAAATTTGGGGAGGGGAGATTTGACAAATGTTGCAATTAACTGTAATAAATTCTCCACCTGTTCCAATAAAACCATATTCATATGAAATCTTCTCAACAGGCATGGCTAACAAAAGAGAAAAATAGCTACAATAAACCATGTTAACTTTTGTATAAAAGTAAAGTAAAAAGAATAAAATCAAGACTTATCAGCCTTAGGTCGAAAACACCTCGTCTGTGATAAAGACACTGAGTCCAAACAGTGGCTTTGTAGTTGATCCAGACCTGTGAACTCCTGGTGTCTACATATCTGCAGCTCTGCCTGCAAAAGCACGTTTCTGCTTAGTTGTTGAATGCACAAACACAACAAGCACTTTATGTGCAGCCACACACATACACATGGCTACTTTCTGTATGGTTGAGATGTGCATGTGAACATGTATATGTATATGTATGTGTATGTATGTGTACAATGTAATAGTGAACCTCAGAATTTTTACTTTATTTATCTATTTTTTCTAAATTTATATATTGTGCTGTTTACTTATGTACTGTAAAGCTCTGCTCCTTACACTTAGTCACTGTTGAACCAAAGCAACCGATTTAATATTAATTTTCTGGTTATCTGCAAACATCTGAGACTATACTCACCTAACTGCTTTGTTCATCTCTCTCGCTCACACTCTCTTCCTTGTGAGAAAAAAAGCAGCTGCCGAATGACATGTAAATGTACAAGAAACACTTGACCAACTGTTCGTTTGCTTCCACTGACATTGTTTTATTACTTTAATTCACCTTTTACGGTTTTCAGTCCATTGCCGTCACATGGGAAATCCCTCTGCAAGTCAGCAAACTTCAGTCTTTATTGTTCCAGGTAGACGTGCTGCAGCCTGAACTCAATCACTGTTTTAAATTTCCTCAGCAGAGAAGTCACACAAATCTGCTTTAGCTTCAATCATTTGTTACATTATTTCTACTATCATAAATGCACATACAGCACATATGCATTTACACATGTATATAGCTGTCATATGGCAACTCTAATTTTGAAAGATGACATAACTGCTGGCACAGCAACAGGATCACGCACAGACCTCTTCTACATCAAGTAAATTTAACTCGACATAGTATGAAGCGCTACCAGCTACCAAAAGCTACCATGTCAAAATGTCTTATATGTAACCGAAAAGTATTATAAAATCAAAATGCAAATCATTTTCCCACAAACAAGCAAATAAAAACAGACAAAAATAGCATAAGATGAGTTCATTAGTGGCTCCACAGCTGTTAAAGTGAACAAATTTGTGAACAGTTTGAATTTGTAACATTTATTCTGTCCACCTTCATATTGATTAGTAAAACAGCGCACAACCCAGTATCTTCTACTAATAAAATTAAGGGTGATGTTTTTGCCACTGAAACCGACTGTGAACACAGCACTGCTCTCAGCATGTTCTCACCTTTTGTTGACTTTAACTTTGTTAACTTGAAAATGGGGACAGATTTATAATTGAAATGCCAGCACCTCAAAACTGTAATTAACAACAGCATTTAAAAACTACTAACTTTCCACTACTTGCACAAACACACATTATACACAAGTGACTTCTTTGTTCAGATCACAGATTAGATGTCGACACTAAACATCCAGTGTTAATAAATGGCCATTTTAAAATTTTGTTGAGCACAGCCCTTTGAAAATGAATTTAGCAGCTATTGTGTCACTGGCATTAGCATTCCTATTATCATAATCCACAGATGCCCAAATGCAATTAATAATAAGTCTGAAAATTAATGGTAAACATGAAAATAAATATGATGGTAAAAAATAAACTGACAGAACTTTGACAACCCTATCAGTCACAGTGATAGATTATGATTAATTACACTACAACCCCTGCTGGGACATCACTCAGACTGAAATGTGTTGCTTAACTGCAATAGCTGCTTGGACTGATCTTCAGACCAGGGTGGAAAACAAACCTCATCTCAGTAGTTGAACACTTACCTGTATTTCTTCCACAATAGGCAGAGTTGAAATCAGCTGCTGCAGGCGGTTACAATTTAAAGATACGACCCGATTACTCGCCGCGATGTGGCAATAAGTTGGAAAATGGACAAAAGTATCCCTCTAATACTCAACAAATGCACAGTCTTTGGGGTGTAAGTAGTTTTTCATACATTACTCTGATGATGTGACAGACCTTGGCCAGGTCCAATATGTCATCATAAAAGCCATTCAGTGAAAGGCTGATAGCACAGCAGCTCATGGGGGGATCTTCTCCATCTACTAATAAAGTGCACATTCACTGGTCATGGAATCTAGTGTACGTGTGTGAGGGGGTGAGTTATAGTAATGGTCCTCAAGTGGAAAGGGAGTCTTAAATGGTGCTCTTTCAGAAGATAGACTGGCATCTGCAGAGCTTTATTACACACACACACACACACACAACCACACAAGATACACTCAGGGAAGCATGTTTGACAACGTGTGCACACTTGAGACTTGATGTGATATTATACTCTGTATACCGTAACTTCTGCTATAAAGAGTTGTGCTTACCAGTCATCTAAAGGAGCAAACCTCTAACATTTTCCCAGAATGCAAGTGTGCTAAATGTTAACTGTTGTCCCCTGACCATGCACCCCCCCCTCAACACCTATGAAGAAGGGCATAAAGATATGGAGAAAAGTAACATGTCAGAATGTGGGGAGCCCGTTGCTGCTTTGTCTCCCTGTGGGCTCAAATGGGATGTCTTCATGTGTATAAATAAGCATCATCATCCACAGTTTGGGATTTATAGCCTGAGAACTCGAAGTGTTTTTTTTCTTTGCTACTTTGAGGAGGGAATTAGGACACCGTTTGCCTGCATGTGCGTGAGAGAGTGTGAGTGAGACAGAAAAAAAGCAGATGGAAACACTTTAACTCGAGGCGCCTCAATGTTCAGCAGCAGCAGCAGCAGCAGCAGCAGCAGCAGCAGCAGCGTTTCCTTCCATGGACTGAAGGGGGGAATCCTCTTGTTCTGCGTCGCCTGCATGCAAATGGAGTCGAGCGGGACAGAGTAAGGCTGGTTTAACAGGCTCATCTGTTACCACCAGCACTTGACTTTGCAGAGAGAGGAGCTGCTTTTTCTTTTCTTCCTCAAGACATCATCACTGAGAATTTTCCAGAGCCTCTTCCTCAAAGGCTCTTACAGGTGACAAGCGTGGCAAACTTCACAGCAGCAGCAGCAGTAGCGCCAGTGCACACGCGCTTACGGCGCGTTTTTTCTTTTCTTTTTTCTTTTTCTTTTATCCAGCTGCCGCGAGAGAAGCGCGTGAGACCCTCACGCTTTTTTTTTTTTTTTTTTTTTTTGACGTGATATTTCGCTCGCTGCTGTCTGTGCAGATGTGGCCACATATGACGCACTTGCGCTCGTAGCTGTTTGTTAAACGCCTGGGTTAATTATTATTGTTGATTTATTTTATTCGCGGGCGCCGGAGTGATGCGTTTTTCGGACAAGTTTCCGTGCTGATTGGTGTGTTCGCCATGTCCGCCAGGGTTAAGTTAGCGTGCTTCTCTGTTGAGTCACACAGAGAAGCCGGTCTCGGCGCAGAAGTTATTTGGGAATAATAACAATTAATATTATAATAAAGCAAACAGTGCTGAGCGCAGCGGAAGGAGGAAAAGGAGGTGACAGTGGCGCACAGGCGACTGAATTTACTATCAGCATCACCAGCATCTCTGCGTGAGGATCAAAACTGCGGGAGTCTGCTGCTGCTCACTCTTCATCCAGCTACACTTCCAGGTCTTTTTTAAGAGAAAGAGCGAGAGAGAAGCCTGCCAATGAATCCGAGCTCCTAAAACCACAGCTGCGTAAACTTGGCCAGAACTGGTGACATTGTAGCCTGTGTTGCGTGTGTGTCTGTGTTGGTGTGTGTGTGTGTGTGTGTGTGTGTGTGTGCATGTGTGTTTGTATGTGTGCGCTGAGCAGAGCAGCCTGGATGGATATGCGGCTCACCGAGAGAATTTGAAAAGCAAGGGGGGATTACTATCAGTCCCTCTCCTATTATAACCTCAAAATGGATGCCGACGACAGGCTGTGGAGACACCACTGGATTTGCCACTGTTGCGCCGATCTGCTTGACATCTAAGTGACACGAGGCGTTCAAAGTTTGGATAATCTAAAAAAGCCTAAAAGGTGTAGGATGCAGTCTGGAGTGAAGACGCTCTCCGCAGGTGGAGGTGCGTCACTCTGCTGCCTGCTGCTCCTCTGGCTCATCTACTCCCATCTGCTCAGAGAGGGTAAGGACACTTACAGCTATTTATTACTTTGTCAGCAGCAGCAGCAGCAGCAGCAGCAGTAGTGTTGTCTCTGAGGGCTTCTTATTGGGATGCAGCTGCACACACTGTGGTCAGATTCTGTGATCCTGAGGGAAAATACCCATAATGTTCAATAAAACAGGCCCATGGGAAGCTGTAATATGTCTGTGCTCATAACAAGTCAGTTTACGGTGACCTTGTTGTACCTTGTGATATTTTGTGGTCTGATTTGTTTTTTCTGTGATATCATTCCTGTGATACTGAACAACCAGTGTGCATTGCCTCCGTTATACTGTAATAAATGTAACCTAACAGTTAATAATATATATTGTACTGAACATGCTCACAGTAACGTTCCTAAATTTTTCATTAATTTAATTCATTTAAAATAGTCTTGCGAAAGGTTACAACCTTGTTGCCAAACTAACCCTTTTCCTCATTACGATGCTGCAACATGAAGCAGACTCTTTGTTCTTGCTTTGGGATCATAAATTAGTGAAACCATAATTGAGTTTTGGGTGAAAAAAGCAACACACTGTGCTTGTTCTAATTTCAGGAGCAGACAGAAAAAAGGCCTGACTCCTGCCTGCAGAGCTTTGTAATTTCACTCAGGTTAAGTCTGTATCCATCCGTGCCACACTTTCCTCTTGAATAATACATTCACTTGGTGCAATTACACCTTCACCCTGACACAGAGTAGAAAGCAAAAAGATGTTTCCCCCATGCTTATTGGCTGCTGTCCATGACAAAACATTTTGGATTCCAGTGCTGTCACAGACGCAGACAACAGACTTAAAGCACTGGAACTTGTTGGGAGATGTTGAACACTAAGTTTGCAGATTAGATCTTTTAATCAAGCACTGGCCAGCAGTATAATTACCACTGTGGAGGAGGGATAGTGCCTACATCAATGTCTTTGGCAGCTTGCCGGGAACAAAAGTAGACACTGATGTGAAAAATGAACTGCCTGTGCGTTGAAATGTGCTCCCTTTGCCTCTAATTTGCAGTGTTTTCTCCCAGAATGCTACTGTCACCAGCCTTGTATTGCCACTCATGAATTGAGCTGTCTTTCAAGGCTTTGCATATTATCTGAGGAGCTACAGCAGCCCTCCCCTTCCCCTCAGCCATTTATTATTGACTCATTTTCAACTGAAAATGATCTCATTAGTGCGTTATTGTACAAAATCACTCAATCAATCTCTTGTGAACTTTCCTACCCTTCATATTCACAGCGTAAATAGATTCTCCCAGGTTCAGTCTGATAGTTAAAACCTCTGGATATAATTTGAGCTTTGACATCCTCTGTATGTTGCTCACATCTCTCTACAGCTCAGAGCTGAATTTTAAGACTGAAGTGTGTAGCACATTTAATCTGTAATTGTAATCTTCAAATCCTACAAAAATCCTCCTTTGAAACTGACTCCTTTGACCAGCCAGTGCTTTTGTAAAGAAATTCTGACCACCACTGATGTACTGTCATTTCATCACCTGGTATATGACCTCTATATCTCCTGTTTATAGTATTTTGAAGTGTTTTTGACTACACACTACTAACAGAGCTGGAGCACCTGTAACTTTCCATGTCTAGATCCCAGCTCTTTAACACTTCCACCTCCATGACCCTCGAGGGTTCCTGAAGCAGCGTCAAATATGGCTGATCTGGTGGGCAGAGAGGTGAAGTCCTGTGGTGGTGAGTGGCTGCATTGCCTCCACCCTCTCCATAGCTCATCTGTCATGGCAACCAGGACAGGAAATCAAAGCACAGCAGCCCTGTCCGTGCACGCCATTGGGCCAGCACCCACCACGATGAATGGCCTGTCAGCCACTCTCAACGTTGCCACTTTATTCAACCATAAATTTGGAAATGTCTGGATTTTCCTCATTGGACCAGATTCCAGTTCAGTGGTGCAGTCAGAGAGCAGTGGCAACCTCTCTCTGCTTTGTCAACCACAAACCCTTTGCACTGTTGTAAAGAAGAAGGGTGGGGTTGGGGGTTTGGGTGTTGGAACATTTTTGCTTAAATTGAAGGTGAGCAGTCGGTTGGCCCTTGCTCTAATTCAGCTCACAAAATTTAAATGTCAAAAAGAGGGAACATGACCAGGAAGTGGATATATTTACACAGAAAATAATTAATAATTAATCAAGTACAAAGAATACATACGAGGCACCCCACAGATATTTCTGAGGTTCCTTCCCCTAAATTACGTTCTAGTATTTTTCTGCAATAACTAACTCTTATGTAAACAATCTTGGTATCAAAATAAACCTAACACTTGTGAGACTTCGTGAGAGGTGTAATTAACACAGTAGATGCTATTGTATCAAAGTAATTGACGATGAACAGTGAAAAAAAAATTTCCTTTTTTTTTTACAATTACAATTTTTTTTGTGTGTTATAGCATATAACTCCTCTAAAAATATGCTGCAGTAGATACTCATGTATCAATATATGAACATTGTCTGAGCAAATATTGATGCTGCTGAAGTGAAACAGAGCCAAACTACAGCAATCTTAGTGAGGAAATAGTCAGGCACTTTATAATGTGGTACAGTTTGTCACCACCTGAAAAGCTGAAATTTCTTAATTATTGAATAACATAACTTATTTAACTTGATTTATTATATTATCCTATTATTATATTATAATTGTTTATTATTATTATCAGAATTATTCTGTTATTAGTATCATTCCATTCACAGTGCATCCAGTGTGTGTACAGTAAATTCCGTCATCTAATAAATAGGACAATCTAGCCAGTTTCAGTCCATTTTTGTGATCGACGTTTTATTTGACTTCAACCAATCAACAGTTGTAAGACGGGACATACACATGACACAGCAGACGACACAAGCCTTCATCCAACCACGACCTGTTACCAGGCAGGAAAAGGATATTTTTGACAGGAAACTGCTCACAAAGTGTCCTAGGAGATGTAGTATAGGAAATGCGGCATTATCGCTGTGGATTTACGTCTTGTAAACAAGACAGCAAAGGTAAGACAGGTTTTATGATGCCGTTTATCAATCGTTTAAACGTTATTGAACATTCTAGTGCTGCTGGTTCAGTCAATTTTAGTTGGATCTTAAGTAAACTTTGTGTAAACGTCTTTTTGTGGAATTTGTTTACTTGCTCTTTTAATTGTTTGTAGCTTTAGCTGTTTGGTTGTGTTTGGTTGTCGTAGAAGTGGTTTATATGAGCTTTTAGCTGAGATTCTGACATTTTTGAGGATGCCGATGTTTATGAAACAGAGACAACGATACAAGCCATGAAATCAGATGTGACACACTCTGCCCCTGGTTCTGGGGGCATTGGGGCACAAAAGGTTAATAACCATTTTACATTATCTAATTAATTTATGTTTAACGGGGGAGGTAGCGTTGTTGATGAAGGTAGCGTCCCAGCACCCCGTAGGCTACTGATCAGCTGCCACTGCAGTCAGTAGGCTATATACATACGCAGGCTAGGCGGTGCAATGTCGACTCAGAGCCCACAGTCAGACCTGGTATTGGCTTGGTAGTGCAGGGTGTGAAAATGCCAGTCGAGTAGGCCAGTCTAAAAGCGCTCTGCTCCAATGGAAGTCTTGAGGGGAGCAGAGAAATTTACGGATATATCCAAATACATAGGCTACAGAAATCCTGAAGTTGTGGCGGCAAAAATTAAGCTGTGGCGGCCCACCATGACAAAATGTACATAACGGAAACCCTGGACCGAAACAATGTGATCAAAGGAGGCCAATGTGCATGTTAAATGTAGCAATACCTGACTTTTCTTTCCTTTTAAATGCAAAGGCAGTCGGCACTGTGCTGAACTGCATTGATCTTTCCAAAGATCACCTATCAATCAAACAGTTTGCACAGAGCTGTAACATATTTTTTTAGATTTTCTGTTGAAGAAGTTTAAAGTGCTACTGAAAATATTTCTGACATTAACAAAGGTTTGTGGCGAACTCACTGTTTTGGGTTTCAAGTCCTCGCCAGTCTCTTTTCAGTCTCAGCAACAGGCAGCTGTTGCTACCTGCCTATCATCAAACCGAAGACAGACAAAGTTATGAAATAAAATTAAATATTTATCTGCTGCAGAACAGAAGCAGAAACTATCAATCATTAAGTAGCCAGAAAACAAGACTAGCTTCATGCTAATGCTGCTCCATGTTGTGTAAACAGGCAACTGTTAGTTAACACTTGTGTCACAACAGCATTTTAAATGGATAATTTGTTGTTTGTGTTTCACTGCTTCCAAATGGCAAAAAATTAAATAATCTTTTACAGTAATCACCTCTAATGCTTATTACTTTACAATATCTCTGTTTTTTCTAAATAACCTAGACATTTTTACATCATGTCCTTTTCATCAAAAAATATTTTAAATATATTACTACAAGATATATTTGATAATTCAAATGACTTGAATTGGAACCAACACATGCAGCAGATGCCAGTGTGCGTCAGTGTTACAGCACATAATTAACTGCTACTGTAACTTTGATAGATTTGAATGATCCAATCAGTGCCTCTGAACACACACAACACTGTCCTGAAGCTGAGAAGCAGACACAACGGTCTCCTCGGTCATCGTGATCACAGCGCAAGCTGTCGTCGGGGATGACAGCACACATTTTTATGTCAGGCTGTGTCACTAAATTTCGAGGTGTCTCACTGTGGCTTTACAATCAATATACTGTGGACTCGTGCATCTGATGTCCTAACGTAATTCAAAGACCAAACTGATTTTATCCCAGCAAATCATCCTGGATGCTATCGCAGCTGCTTTTTTCACCCCATTTTAACAGATCGGTTATATCTGTGTGGGAGACAGGGCATTTTCATAGGAAACCAGAATGATGAATTTAAAAATATTTAGTTGGTATTCTCTTTTAACTCAGGGAGCAGAGCTATCCACCCAAGTGTTAAACTAATCAGAATGGCAGAGAATTACAGACTTTTTGAAGTGAAAGGGATGATTCTCATTCCGGCTTCCTCAAGGCAGCATTAAGCATGAATAGGGAGACCTGCTTTGATTATGACCTTGCCTTTAAATTGTAAGCAAATCATCGGGGCCTGCTTCTATAGGTGGCTGAGCTGTAAAAGTATGAGCATCTTTATGAAAAATGAAAAGAATTTTTACAGCTAAATCAATTTGGCAGCACACAAAGCACATATCGCACAGCTCCCTGAATATGAATTCTTTCTAGCCGTCAGCTTTGACCTCCCTTGTGGTTGAGTGTAGTGCACCGCTCAGTGTATTTCTGCATTGTTATTTTCTCTGCAGAAAGCTCTGGGCTTGAAACTGCTCCATCATTGGCTGAGTGGTGTAAATGATTTGAATTATGTTCTATGTCCCGCTCTATTTTCAGCCTGATGCCATGATCATATTTTCTGTGAGGGCTGTGTTTGAATATTAAATCCACAGCTTTGTACTTATGGGGGCGCAATGGCCTGTGTTTGCATTAAAGTAAGAGGCCATTCTGTATGGCCATCTTTCTGAAATTTGAAGTGAGTCACCTGAGCTTTAGCGTCCTCTCTTTATTACATCCAGCACAGCTGCTGTGTGCATTTGCGAGGAATATTGCACATTCATTCTTTATTCCTCAAGCCTGTATATTCATCCACAGCCCATTGTATACTCTACATTGTAATATCTCTGCAGACTGGACTGTGCTGCATCACTGCAATGGCAATCTATCAGGATCCACCATCGTGTGTACTGTACAAGACATGTTGAAGGCCAGACCTGAATTACAGTGTCAGTCCTAGCAGGGGATGTATGTAAGGGGAATATTTTCTATTTTAACGCTGCCCTTGGCAATGTCGCACAACGGCAGCTTTGAATGTTATTGAGTGGTAACTGCAAAAAAAGTGAACAGCAAAGACCTAGAAGTCCTGTAAAGTGACGTTAGCGAGTCATACAGCAGGTTCCTGCTTTCCTTTGAGACAGGAAACAATCTGACGCTGTTGAGTCGGGCTTCCTCCCAAGGGAGAGCCATCTTACTGCTGTTACGAGAAGTTTCAATTTGTCATTCCCTGTGGGTGGAGTAGTGTACACACCTGACATGAGAATTAAATTTGGGCAAATAGAGCACATCTCTGGCATCTTGGCTGTGGATACAGTGCTCGTCTCTCTGTCTCTGCAGTTCCACTGGGTGTTTGTGAATGCATAAAAAATCATGCTTGTTGTAGCTTTAAAAATATTTGACACAACAAAATTTTAAATATTTAGAGCAGAAATCCCAACTGGTATTGTCATGAGGATGTGTGAGCTGGAGCTGCTCCTCAGGACAATAAATGGTGGACTGACTGTGCGCCAACACAATGCTCATTTTACTGCTTGCAGAGAAATGAGCTTCATTCTGTAATAACACAACATCGCCCTCATCTCAAGAAGCCACGGCAGCTGCTCCCAGACTTCCCTTTGCCATTGTTCCTGACTCATTTCTGTTAGCTTCAGATTAAATTGCACACTTAGGCACCACTACAGGTCCTTGGACTTCAACAGAGAGTCATTCACTTGCATAAATATTGATCTCACTGCTGTAGAGTATTCAAATGATATGTGAAATCAAGTGGTGCTATTCCCTTTAAACCGAGCACATTAATATAAAGCATATGTTCCACTCCGCTGCTCTGCTGCCCTACTTGTTTAGCAGCGGAAGATCACGGCAGTGTCAGGAAGCGTATAGCATGGGGTCAGTCAAACATCTGCCTCTCTCACCTGGTGTCCTATTACATGCTACCTAGTGTGCTGTACACGTCAAATGGTGTTAAGGTAATGAGATGCACTTGGCTGTGGCTGTCCTGACTAGCATATGTTCAGTCAAATAAGATTGCTGCCGGTGTCATCCTGAGTTGTTAATAACAGGCAGAGCTGTGAGATCAAAATGGGCACAAGGGAAAATTAGGTCTGAGCCCTGCAACCATAAGTGTCTAACCTTGGTGAGCTCATTTTATGGGCAGGAAATCATTTTAATAATCACTTAAAATTGTTTGAATCATTAAGAAAAAAATGAAAAATATGCTTCAATAATGAGTCTTGATTAGTCTCATTATTGAAGAAAACTAACTATGTTTGTTAGTTTTTTTTCATTTAATATTCCCTCCTGAATATCTTTGTGTGTAGATGGAAAAAAAAAATGCAACTGGATGATATAAGGAAATTGTGACATGAACCTTTTCCACAATTTTCTAACATTTTTAAGATCAAACGATGAGTCAAAAAATGAGCTTAACTCCTCTTGCTTTTTTTTTTTTTTCCTCTGAGGTTTCTAACATGCAAGTGCACCAGTCAGCTTAAGCAAATACTTTTGACTCATTTTGAAATCATCCGTAATTTCATTACAGGTGGTGTTATGGTGTTGGGTGTTAGAGAAGAATATGTTCACCAGCCGTGAATCACTTAAGAACAAATCTTTCTCTGTTTTTTTGCATAATGTCCATTCAACACAAAACATTTTGGGGTAATAGACAGCAGCTGTAACTAAAAGGTTTTAGTTACAGCCAGGTGGTACATCCTCTATTAACTGTCAGGGTTGTGGTTTTTATTTCAACTTCTTCTGTCAACATTTCACCGTATATTTTGAGAAAAGACACCAAGCCCAAAAATGTGCAAAGGTCTTTGTGTGTGTGTGTGTTAGCGCAAGTGTGTGTGGGTGAATCACTGAACCACATCCTGTAACCACAGTCCAGTTCAATAATCTGTAATTGATAATAAAAATATTTTGCAACCTCAAAAATATTTAAAATTTGAGATTTATGGTGATGTCAAGGCTTTACTTCTTATTACATTTCAGATTTGACAAATGCAGCGACTACAAATCAATTTCAGCTGATTATCTGTGTCATTAATATTTATAGAATCTCACACATTGTTTTAAATCTTCCCCAAAAGATCAGTGGAATTCATATCCGATTTGATAAATGCTAATATGATTGTCATGCTCTCTAAACTGGTGTTTTGTTGGCAGCTCCATTTTCAATGTTGAGAGTGGCACTTCTATCAAAAAAGAGAGCGTACAAAGGAATGAAGATAATAACTCAGACTTATTATTGTGTGCCAGTGTAGTGATTAGAGTCTGATCAGCTCTCGCAGGGAGAACAGGTTAGATTCAATGCCAGGTTGTTTAAGCCAAGCAGACCGGCTCTACGCTACAGCAGTGTCTTAATGGGAATAATAGGAAACACAATACATATTGTCATGAATAATTAACTGCACCAGCTTTACAAGAAGTCAAATTTTTAATATGGTTATTTGGTTTGAAGCTGGTTTGCAATGGCATTCTTTGCAATAAAACATTGTAAAACCTCACTTATCTTTAGCAGCCCACAAGTAATTACAATCTATAAAGGAAGATTGTTTTAATATGGAAATGAAATCCTTGTCATAGTTCATTCAGTGCAGCCTGTCATATAATTTTATGGCAAATTCCCTGAAGAGAGGAAGAGGTTTTCTCACAGCTTGCATCTGGTTTACATTGTGCAGGAACAGTGCAGAGCTGCGTCTCATGTGATTGCCTGTTTGATCTGATAAAGGTGTTTTATCAGTTAGGACTAACTGCTGATGTAGTTATCTTAATTAAAGAGACAACAAGAAGGAAGATAGACTAGAATGTACCAAATGTTTTATTGTCAAGTGCAACTGTCTGAAAAACAGTAAATAGATGAAACAGATTACAGTGTCAACTGCAAACATGATAATTGTTGGGGTTTTTATATCCATTATATGTTGTTGGGGTTAGCTGGTGTAGTCTGTCTAGCGTTTAATAACCTCATCCTGCCCAGCAGTTCTTAATCTGGCGATGACGCACATTGAATCAGGGGAATATTGTGGAAGATATTGTGGACTGCTGGCAGCCTATTTCAGGGTGAGATATCAAGATATTTGTGCTCTTATACTTTGGTGATCTGCAGTCTGTCTGATCAAAGTGCTAATATGTAGCACACACTCACATCTTTGCTGTAAGCTGTGTGTGTGTGTGTGTGCATGCGCTGCCACTTTGCACTTGTGTAGTGTTGTGATTCAGCGATAAGGTCATCAGCCTGCCAGTCAGTGCTGAGAGCTAGTCTCTGTTCTTTGTATCACCGTCTTCCAGCCCTCTGGATGTCTTTTCTGACAGAATCCAAAGCCTGAACAGTGATTCGCTGCCATCGTTCACTGGGCACGCTCCTCGCCGTCGCAGCCTTACACACATGTCATCATGTGAAATAGAGACGAGGCTAAGTGTCTCCATGCTGCTGAGTGACAGAAACCCCCTTCACATGAATTAACTCTTGTATATATGATGGAATGCTGCGCTGACGCTGAGGGCACTTTATAAAACACCCCCCACCACACACACACACACACACACCCATGCACACATGCACACACACTACACAGCTTCCCTGTCTGCCTTACTGTGCTCCTCCTTCAGGCTTATTGTATGAAGCCCATTCATCTGTTCAGTGTTGAAACATGGCAGGGAGCACTGATATCTGATGGCACCTCTGTCCTCCAAGCACCAACCGGGTATACAAAGACTTGCCTTAGCAAAATGAGTGAGGAGGGTGGGCTGAGTGTTGATGATGGTGATGGGGGCTGGGTGGGTGGGGGTGCAGTCCGGCTGATGCTTTGAAATGAAATGTGCATTGCAGTTCTTTGTGTAGAGGTGATTGTATTTTATTACTCCTAACACTGGTCTGGGTAATAATTTGATGTAAAAATACACCAATCCTTTCAACCTAAATCACAAAGTGTAGCCACCACAGAGAACAGTAACTCATGACTGCATTAATTAGGATGCAGGTTTGTCCTTTTAATCCAGCAGGAGTTGAATGTCGAGTATGGCCACTGACAGGGAAGAATACTTCAGCAGAAATCTGAAGTTGGTAGCAGCACCTTCAACCTGCAGCACCGAGGCAGAGGAGCTAAAAGAAAGTTTGTGAGGACTTATAGAGCGTAGTAAGGTATCATTAGATTTACTGCCAGTTTCATCATTAGATTTGACGTTTCTTAAGCACAAATGGCAACTATGACCTTGTTGTGATTGGAGAGAAAAGGCCAGAGATTCTAGCAACACCATGAAATGTATTCTCTAGAATTTAAATTAATTTAAGAAAAGTGTAAAATTCAGAAATTCAGCAGTTTTCTAACTTGACATACAGTTTGTCAGGAACAAGTCTGGATTAGTGATGAGGCAGAGTAGACCCCCCCTCCTCTCCTCAATATCCACTTATAAAATACAATATACGCTTAAATGATAAGGACCTTAAAGGAGCAGTTCAGCAATATGTTGGGGAAATGTGCTCATTCACTTTTAGACAAAGTTACTGAAGATGAGAAGATTAGTAACTTTTTGGAGTTTCTGCTTGTTGCCTGGCAACTACACAAGAGCCAAGAAATGCCTGGCACACCACTAACACCGTGTAAAATGTTGAATTCTCATTTATACACTTTGGTTTTGTTTGGATTAAATGAGATAAATGTTATTCACTAAGCTACAGGAGTTCTTTTATATTTAACTGCATTTTTTGTCAAAAGAAACTGTTTTTATCCTTAAATTTGTTTGAGTAGTGGTGAAAGTAAAAGAAATTTAGTTGTTTGTAATATAAATACCACATCTAACTGACATAACAAATTTAAGGTTATATTACATTCTTGAGAATTGCAAGAATGAAGGGTCAGTGGGTCCTACATTAAGTTTTATCTATGAGCTCTGTACTGGAGCAGGAAACATTTTGACCTTGTGATGTTACTAAAACAATCAGCAGAAATCATCCTCTGCAGTATTTCCGACATGCCTTGCTTTGAAATGCTGTAGCTTCTAAAAAGTCACCTGCTGAGGTAATTTTATGAGTCATTTGTGTTGATCAACAGTCCTTTCAACCTTTGCCATTATTACAGTCATTCCATGCTATGGCGCAGTTAGCGTCTCCCTCGATGAAACTTTGAGGACATAGGGAAGCGGCTGAAAGCAGCAGTATAGAGGAGTGATGGTTGGTGAATGCCAGGGATTGACCTTAAAGGAGCTGCAACACAGACTCTTCTCTAATTTTCCTTCCCATTGCTGATTTTATTCAAGTGTCAACCTGAATGGCTTTCACTGGCCGCTTTCCATTCAATAAAGAATCGAAGGGGGAAACTATGTTACATTTTCCAGATCATTAAAAAGGTGAAGGAAGTTTTCCCAACTTTTTCTGAGCTTTGTTGCTCATGTTGGAATAGATGTGTTGCGATGTTCTGTAAATTTATTTTGAACTAAATTATAAAAAAAATTGCAGCCCAAGAATGTTTTCATGTATTAACGTCAGTTGGATATTAAATAGTTTCTTACTTTGCTTATTTTAAGATACAGCGAAACTCCCCTTTGATTTAAAATGACAAATGTGTCGTCTACATATACAGAAGCAGTTACTCCCACAAATATGCTCTCGAAATCAGCAGAGACAGCCTCAAGCACTTTACTGTGATCTTTATCTTGTTTGTCTGTGAAACACACAATACTATTAACTGTTAATAACTCTCTCAAACACACCAGGGAAGCCTAAATAAAGGACAATTAAATGTTCCCTTGTGGTTGCAAATATTTTTTTCCAAATAAAACTGCTGCCTCAACATTAAGTGTTCAGTGAAACTGTCAGCTGCAAAAGGCCACACAGAGGGATCATTTAATAAACCCAAACACTGCAAACGTCATCATTACTGCTCTTGGTGCGACCGCCCATGGCTGTTGTGAAGTTTTCAATCCGACTCTTCACAAATGATCATCAGAGTCACGTATGATAGTTGCAATAATATGCACAATGCTCGTCTCTTCACCTTGACACAGGCTTGAATACTGAGTAGCTCTTAACTGTGAGGGATTCATCTCCTGCTGTAACAAAATCCTGAAACTCAATTAACTTGATTCAAACTGCAGTGATTTCATCAGGTAATGTGGTTATTAATAAGTTGGGTTAAGAGAGTGAAACAAAAAAAAAACTGTTGGTTCATTTTGTTGCTAAAATCTTGTGTATTCTAAGTGTCTCCTTTTTGTGTAATTAATTTAGAGATCACATCCAGACAAACTTTAAACCGAAAAACCTGGTTAACCAAAGGTTTCCAACCGGAGGCTTATCCATCAATTTGTAATGCCTGGAGAGCTCTGCTGTAATTTTGTGTGTGTAATTTGAAGTGCAGTGCACACACACACACACACACACACACACACACACACACAGACTATGTGTTATGGAACAAGGTAATCGTCACTAAGACATTCTGTCCATTTGTTGTGTCAGTAGGGCTTTGAAAATGAGTCTTTTGTAGGAACACAGTGCCTGGCAGCCACCACGACATCAACCAAGTCACACACTACTTCATCTAGAGGAAATATGAATAACTCAAATAAAAAGTCCAAAACTTTCAAACTTTCAAACTTTCAAAATTTTAAATTATAATTTTGTTGCCTGGGGACAAATGAAGAAATTCAGATTTTGAAATTTTCATTATGGTTAACGTTTGGTTAGATTTAGGCTAAAAAACTAATGTGAGATTAATGTGAGGCAACAATCTTGTGAAAAACAACCAACATTGATTGTCATTAAACCAAACTGTCCCCTCCATGCTCTGCTCTACTGTGGTCTGATCTGGTGTCAGATAGACAAGAGCATAAGATCATGTCCTCTTAAAAACAAACAACCAATGTTGTTGTTCTCAAAGCATTATGGGTTGATACGCTTATTATGAAATTTGTGGAGCATAATTCTGTTCACACTCACTTTGATTTTGTCCCTGGAGCTCTAAGGAAAGTCAAACAGTCAATGTGCTGGTTCTTCCTTTTAGCACTTTCATATCTTAGAGCTCAGGCTTGTTAACTTGCAGTCATAACCAGCCAAACAGAAAACATCTTTTTATCAGATTGTTTTTGGGGGGACTTTTGTTTTCCACATGACCACTTATCAGGCACTTTTATCACAGAAGCAACCAGCCATACAATATTAAAACTGAGGATGCACTCCAGTCTGCTGCTTTTAAAACAATGAAATCATTTCCTAATTTTTCTATTTGAGACTTTAAATGTATAATAAACTGCCCTGCATCCAGTTTGCCTTTTGTTTCGTAACCTCAAACACCAGTAGCTCCTCTGTAATATGTTCATTACAGTCTCATTATGCTAATGCGATGTACTTTGTTCCTCACTGCTGTGTTTGGCAGGCCAGTTGGCGGTGGGAACCTGTGAGATAGTGATGCTCAACAGAGACAGCAGCGTTCCCAGACGGACCATCGCCAGGCAGACGGCTCGTTGCGCCTGCAGGAGAGGCCAGATTGCTGGGACCACGAGGGCGAGGCCGGCTTGTGTAGACGGTAAGTTCATTGACCTTTTTAGAGCAATTGTCCCATGGTGGATAGATTTTACAGATTTGATCTAGAATAATTCACACAGGCCAGGTGATTAGAGAAACAAATGAAAAAATGTTTCTCTGAAAAATAAATGTTCCCTCCTTGAATGTGAAGCAGTAAATTAATTTAATTGATTTAATAAAGCTTCTTCTTAGGAGAATTTGAAACAGTTTAATTTTGCTTGAATTAATTCACTAGAAGTTTGTTTGTCCACATTATAACCATTATTAATCCCATTATAGCAGCCTCTCATTTAATGTATTAGTAAAGGAACAACAACACTCTGCCTTTGGGTCAGAACCTGTAATTTATGTTTTTATGGACTCCATTGTACGAGTTTCTCTGCATTTTCTACGTATGCCACAGTGTTGTGTTTATGCTATAATTATTCTCTGAGCATTTATTTTGTTTAATATGCACCAATGGATGCTTGACTCCTGGCTTTACTTTAATATAGTGATAAATATAAAGTTGATCATGTTATAAATGTTTATGTGAGTTAAAGCAATAGTTTGGCTTTTATTAGTTTCCTCTCTATGAGTTATTTGAGAAGAATATCACCACCATCATATTTCTATTGTAAATATGAAGCTACATGCCAACAGCTGGTTAGCTTAGCATAGGATAAACTGACTGAAACCAGTTGTCAAGGCAACTCAGGGAAGTGACTGGTCTAAGCCAAGAAGTAGTCCATCACATTAGTGATTTTTAGATGCGCTTATAGGTGGATTTTGGACAGAGCCTGGCTAACTATTTCATCCTGCTTCATGGTAATCTAGAGCTTAGCTTTGAGGCCTGTGCACATCACGGATGATGGTTGAAACAATGAATGGCAGAGTCCACACCATAACTGTAACAACAGTGGACAACAATATGGTTGGGAACATTTTTAGAGCAATCTGCTAAACAATGGAAACACTGACAACCAATCAAAATACTCCCCTTAGTCACATGATAGATAAGACAGTATTTATAGTATTTGTAAAGACGCTAACGAGAAAACAGACACCTGGTATGCAATCTTTGCAACACAATGATACTAGGTTTCCCACAGCTAGGTGCTAGTAGTTAGCAAGCCGCACAGCAGAGATTTCTTGTAAAGCTGTGTGGGTCATCATAACAATAAAACAGTCAAGCTGGTCATCAGTGTGCTGTGTAACAAGTTACTTGTTACAAAATAAACATAAAACACAGTTAAATAAATGTATTGTTACAAACAACTTACAACAGACATTTTGCGTATTTCCTTTAAGTCTGTAAATAGTTGAAAACCCAGTGAAATACATGGGAATACAGAGTATAAGAGGGCATGGGAACCAAGATAAACAACACTACAGCGTAATACAGTAGTGACTGATAATACCTCAAATAACATGGATAAAGGCAAACGAAATCATTACCTTTGTACCAGCAGAAACGACACATTGACTTTTCTTGCACATTTCGACATAACGGGAACATCATGGAACAGGAAAAGCACAGTGTAACTATTAACATTAATGATGTCTGTTCCATTATGAACTGGTGCACTCAATATACCAGAGCCCTGCAGCTGGAACACCTGAGTGGACATGTAGACCTTATTAATGTTATTAATTACACTTGTGCATTTTTTCTACAATGTCAAAATGTCACTTGTCAAAATATCCTGGGACAGGTCTGTTGTACCAGGAGCTTGTTTTTCCTCGTTTGCTTATCTTGCTGATGTTTGCTCTGTGTCTGGGACATAATTAAAAATGGTCATACCATGACATCAGTGATTTTGTCAACAAGTTGACACATGTCCAACATGACAGTGTTCAGTGGCAACAAACACTGCAAAACAGAGCTGGTGCTGGCCTCACAGTTTAGATTAGATCCATAGTGTCTATGCAGTATCTGTGGTACATATGTCTAATATCTACAATAAGTAATGTAACAATGTGGGTAATAAAATAGTAATCAATTGTAAATTGACAAAATAATCTAAACACAAAGTCAGTTTAGCAGCTGTAAACATGACAAACTGTTCTTACACTTCTCAGGAAACTTTAAATATTAGAATATGTCTAATCTAATCTAACATCACAATTTGCCTCCAGAAAAGTCCAAGTGATGAACATTTTTGGGCTTCCTCCTCTTTCCATTAGAAGCTAATGCCCCTGGAGCAGCCAATCAGTGATCAGCTTATGTGCCAAGCTTCTTGATGGTTCTGTTACTTCTTATGGCCTCATCTGTGACATTAGGAAAACACTCTGTGCCTCTTGCATCATTTTGGTGTGTCCTTGTCATGTTTTATGTACCTCGGTTTATTGAAGATCTCCTGTAATGGTGGATCTCTGTATTAATGGACCATATGTAGAAGAGGGTGATAAGACAAATGAGACACATGGACACAGCTCATGTGCGATGCTGATTGGACATTGCAATGTTGCAATCACATGCATCAGTTGCACCATTAGCTCTATCATGCAATGACTCATGTTGGTCTTAATCTAATAGCTGTACCATAAGTCCAATATGCCACCGCCTGTGTCATGCTTCCCACATTGTTTTTACCCACCTCTCCTTCTGCAGATGCTTCTCCGCGACACTCAACAGATGCTAATTAACTTACAGAGGACTATGATTACAGCAGCAGGAAATTGATTATTACTGGCTTCCCGCTGCACCACACCCTACACTCCATTAATACCCAGTGCATTAAAGTTGGAACCTGTTGCTTCCAGACTCATTTAAAGGCTTTTTGCTGACAGCAGAGAGGATATCCATCATCACGTGGCTTTAAAGTAGAATATCTGCATATTGCATGAGAATGCAGTGGGCGTAATGCTGCCACTGTTCAGATATCCAACCTGACCTTTAGTTCAGAGTATTTTCACTTATGATTTACTTTGATGCAAATTCCAGTAAATGCCCCTTTGCCCTTCTAAGCACATAAACCAATTTACTGACTTATAAACATGTTTATTTATTTGTATCCCTCACTGAGGCTTTGCAGTAGTGCAGTTTTTTTTTTTTTTTTTTTGGTTGAGTTGTTATTAACACAGCAAGGGCTCACTGTCCTCTGGGTCAATATAATATAACTCTTTCACGGCAGCAGCAGGAGTGGATCGCTGCCTGTTTTAAGATGTGTGTCGATAGAATAGTGACCTTTAATGAAAGTGGAACATCACAGAGTGAGTGGGTAAGGCCTATGAGCTCTGTCCTTAATATTGTGTGTCTAGATGAACTCTAATGTGGTTATTCTATGCTTTTAGAAACACAAATGTGGATACAAAACCTGGTTTGCTTTTCATGTAGAAACTATTCTTTCATTTAATGATACTGTCAGCTAACTCTGCACCAGGTTCACAGGAGTATGTGCATCAGTGGTGGTTTCCTATTGTCAGAAGAACCTCTGTCTCTTCCATCCTCTAGTCCAAAGAGCAAAAAAAATAAATAAAAGACAGACAGAAAGAAAAGAAAAAGCTGTAATAAATTGTTAATGTTGCCTTGCACACCACACCCCAAACTTACAAAGCAGTTTGAATTCACTCAGATGTGAGAAATGCCTCTCCATCACGTCATATAAAAACAGACAACAACTCTCAGTGGTGTCTGACTGCCAGAGAGTCATAAGAGAGATCTAAATATTACATATCATTCCTAGTATCCAGACTTCATAGAATACTAGTTACACATGTAGCTCATTAATTTGTCAAGAATGATGGAGAGCATGTAGCATGCAACTAGCAGTTGTTAGGTCACAATTACTCGTGAGTAAGTGCAGCTTCACTTCCAGCAGGGATGTTTTCTGCATGTTTTTGGCTCATTCTCACTCTCACCATGTTTTACCCCCATGGCTCTTGTTACACTGCCACTGTCTAATAAAACTGCAAAATAAAAAGACAGAGACTCACTTGGTGCAACAACCTGTCAGGCCTGTGAGGCTTGTGGGAATGTCAGCTGAATGTTTTGGTCCTTCCCGCGTTTCCTGTGTGAGGCTGCATTTGCTGTGAAAAAGGCTCAGAAATAGTAAACACGTCTGGAATGGTAACGTCATGGAAGGAATACTTATGTCTTTCTGTTAGTCATCAAGAAGGTTTTTTGTTCTTGTTCCTTTAAGTTATGACACAGGTGAAAGGATGCCAGTGACAATTAAGTCCATCTTTGTTTGCAGTGTTCTTATCAAGGCTGGTAATGATACAAATGTTAACATATGAATCAGGTGCATAAACAACACATCATACATAGCCAAAAACCTTTATAAAGCAAGTAAGCAAAAAGCTTTAGTCAAAGAGGGCAAAGCAAAGCTAATAGACGACTAAACTCATAATAACTAAATCATTCAAACAACATAAAAAAGCACTGACTAGAACAAAGGCCACCTACTGAAGTGTCCCTAAAGACTAGGATGTGGATCGAAATTTGCTGATCAGGTGACTCAGATGATGAGTCAGGGGCAATTTATTTGCCCTCAGTCCTCGCCAGCAGTAATCTGGTCTGCCGGGACATTTGGTGATGAACACCCAAGACAGCTCCAGAATCAGCACCATGGACAGCAATCAAGGCAGATTTTACTGAGCAAATTCATTTCCTTGGAAAGACTTCACATGTGTCCCACTTCCATACGACAAACTCCTAAATAATTCTAACTGGATTGATTATTTTGTGTGTTCACCCTGGAAGAAGTGACACAATTAAATGTCAGACACAAAAATGTCAGCATGCATGTGAGACACGTGAGTCTACTGCAAAAACAGTGGGCTGCGTAGTGTGTACTTTACAGGACTAGGAATGTGATTTTAGGATAAAGTGTTTATTTTACCCTCAGCCACCGTGTCTGCTTGGCATTTTTGAATTTTCTAAATTAACTGGGCAGTCTCAGAGTTGCCTATTCGCACATCTGTTTGTTCATCTGTCACATGCTATATCTCAGGTGCTGCTGACTGTTTTTTTAATGAAACTCACAGAAATGACACATCTGAACACAGCACTCCAGCATTTCCACTGCCAGTGAAAGTGACTGGCATGTTGGCGGTCGTTTTGGGTTTACAAATCAAAGCTGAAACTTTAATAAACATCTTCTCCTGTCCCTGCAGGTTTGACTGATGTAGAATTATGTGCACATACACAGCAATGCTTACATTAGAAAAAAAAGCTCACTTCAAGGACCATCAGTTTATATCATATTATATTTTCTACAGTTTTGAGTCTCCCCCAGCAGCAGGAAACACTGATCATCAGCTTTGTTTTCTACACACAGAAGTGTGCTGTTATGTATCAAAAACTATACACCGTTTGATGTTTCGCCATTTTTACACTTAAGCGAGGACTTAACATTGGAGGAACTCATCTGTGCAATTATAATCACCATCAAAACCTCTGTGATATGAGCCTCTTTGCTGTTCCCTGTAATGAATAAAAACCAAAATTCAAAGTGTGCATCTGATGCAGCCCCTGGGACATTTTCAAATTACAACAGTCTGCAGCTGGTGGCTTAGAGGAGACAATTGGACAAATATTTTTCATCTCCCTTGCCATTCCGCTGGTATTCTCACTTCCACCATAATGATATACCAACAAGCATACCTAAACCCTGCAGTGAATAAAGTTTGTTATGTGAGTTACCTAAGAATTTATGAGCTGATTGGCACAGATGGTGACTGCATTGTTTGTGCAGCATGACATGTTCTCTCTATTATTTGTTTACTCCTCATTTGTTTTAATTCTTAATTCTAATTGTATATATTTTTGTTCCTTATAGAGCGTATCTTCTTTTGTTAGTCTTCCTCAGGACATATTTCGAGCTTTTTGCCCTCTTTTTCTGCTGCTGTGTGTCACTGTTGCAGGTTTAGTCTGCACACTGTACACAGGAGGATTATGTGCTTTTCCTTGCTTGTCTCCTCTGCACTCACTGTAATCTTCTCTTTGACTCTCTCTCCCTTTGCCTTTTGCTGCTTTGGCCTATTGTTGCCATGCCACCACATCATGTTGTAATCGTATGAAGCTTGATGGCCACCATGATAAGAGTCTCTGCAGAGAGACTGTTTATATGTGGGCTGCAAGCGTCTGCTTTCACACCCAGAGAAATGATTATTGACACTAAAGCAGCAAAAACACACTGCAGAAAAGAGATAAAACAAAAGAACGGGTTTCTTCAGATTTATAGTGCAGCCATACAGTTGAGAAGATTCATTGCACTGTATTTCATTGCTTCGACAGGTCTATATTTAAAACGAGCACCCTTTTTTCAAGCCAGCAATATTTTAACAGATTTCTGTGAGAGGCCTTCTTTTTCCTGATCTGCTCCTATTTAGATTTGCTGTTGATGCTGTTTGCTATTCATGCAGACTCATCGTTTCCTCTGTGTTTATCTGTTGTCCTGATAAATTCAGCATAACATAACAATTTCACTGCACTAATTCCAGCTTTAAAACAACATAGTGCAATCATGTTCTCAGGCTTTCTCAGGTTTCATTCCCAGCAGCCAAACACTGCTGATAACAAACGGAAAGTGAGAAGCTATTGGACATATAGTGATCCCTCGCCATATCACAATTCACCTCTCGCGGCTTCAATACATCGTGTTTTTTATGACTAATATATATATATACAGTCGTCCTCAAAATTATTCATACCCTTGCTAAATTGTGTGATTTTTGCATATTGTCATGAAATGAACGCATGTTTTCAAATTTATGCATCAGTTATATGTGACCAACAATTGAAAGAATGACAACAATACAAAATTCAAACAAAATATTTATTTCTGGGGTATTGTATTATTGGACTCCCAAAAAATGCCACGTTCAAAATTATTCATACCCTAATCCATTGTCTTTATTTAATAGTCAATGGCATAGCCATTATTCTTTATGACTGCTTCCAGACGATTCTTGTATGTGTCCACAAGCTTCCTGCATGTCTCCTGTGGGATGTTGGCCCACTCTTCTTTGGCAAATGCCTCAAGCTGAGTCAGGTTAGTTGGTTTCCTCGCCTCACCCTGGTCTTCAAGTAATGCCACAAGTTTTCAATGGGGTTCAGGTCCGGACTCTGACTTGGCCATTCCAGGACATTGACATCATTGTCCTTGAACCATTTCTTCATTATCTTGGCAGTGTGTTTAGGATCATTGTCATTTTGGTAAATCCAGTTGTGGCCAAGCTGGAGTTTCACAGCAGATTCCTTCACATTTTCATCAAGTATCCTTATGTAATCCTCCTTTTTCATGATGTCTTGGACCTTGACAAGATTCCCTGTGCCACTGGAGGAGAAACATCCCCATAGCATTAAGCTTCCACCACCACACTTGACAGTGGGCACAGTGTTCTTTGGTCTATAGGCTTCTCCTTTCTTCCTCCAGACATATTGAGCATCCATATGGCCAAATAACTCCAACTTTGTCTCATCAGACCACAGGATGGTGGACCAAAAGCTGGGATCTTGTTTCAGATGGCGTCTACAAAAGGCGTGAGCAACGGTGTTTTCCGAGGTGTACGTCCATGGAGACCTCCTCTATGCAAGACTCGCTCAATGGTGGACCTTGATACCTTTGTCCCTGTCTGGTCAAGCATTTCAACTAGAGCCTTGGTTGTGGTCTGTGGGTTGGTGTTGACCTCTCTGCAGATTTTCCTAGCAAGTTTGGGGGAAACCTTACGCTTCCGACCACGCCCACTGAGGTTTTTAACAGTGTTGAACCTCTTGTGCTTGTTGATGATGCTCTGGACAGTTGAAACAGGGACATCATACTGCTTGGAAATGGCCTTGTAACCCTTTCCTTCACTGTGGGTACGAACAAGACGCTGCCGTAGGTCTTCGCTGAGCTCTTTCTTCTTGACCATGATGACCAGGAATTGAGAATGATCTGAACACTTTTCCCCTATTTATACTCTTCTGGAAAGATGTCTTTTTTTGCTTTAACATTTGGTCAACAATTTTAAATAAAGGGTTTTATTCCACTGTGACATCTTGGACAAAAATTACCACATTTGGCACATTTTTGTTGAAATGTTGTCAGGGGTATGAATAATTTTGAACATGGCATTTTTTGGGATTGCATCAATACAATACCCCAGACATGAATATTTTTTTGCATTTTGTATTGTTGTCATTCTTGCAATTGTTGGTCACATATAACTGATGCATAAATTTGAAAACATGCGTTCATTTCATGACAATATGCAAAAATCACACAATTTAGCAAGGGTATGAATAATTTGATATATATATATATATATATATATATATATATATATATATATATATATATATATATCAGGGGAGTCTTCATTATATCATGGGATTCTGCAGCCTACAGGTATTTTTTTAATTTTTAGATTTTAATTAGTTTTACAGTAAACTACTTACTGTAATGTACAGTAAGTACTGTACTGTACTGTAAAGTACTTTTAAGAAATTTCTAGCCTAGAAAATAAATAACAATATGAATAGTGTGTGGGGAGGGTTTATAAAGACTTAAAAAGTAAAATATATAAATATATGGTTACTACTTTGTGGTTTTCACCTCTCACGATAGGCGAGGGATCAATTTAATTAGTTTAGATACAGTCTGTTATTTGAGAGTTTATGCTACACTCTGTGTCTGGATCCCCAGTGCAAAACTACAAAGACACTTCATGATACCTGATCCATCAAATCTGAATTTTCCATCCATGTTATCAACAGCAGAGCCAGGTGATTATAATGAATAACCTCAATAAAAGCTGGAGTGTTTTCTAGTCTGCAAACATGTAAACCAACACATTGATCTTAAATATCAGAGACGTGTATGTTTGTGATAACAGTGTGTTGGTTCAAAACAACATTTATAGACCAATGGGAAAAAGAACCTGAACTATGTTGTTAGAATTTCATCATTACTATCACTGAATCGCTGATAAATCCCCTACAACTAAGTCCATTTCTGATCAAAGTACCCAACTTGAACATTAACA
The DNA here is from genome assembly GCA_016801845.1 of Polydactylus sextarius. Lineage (NCBI taxonomy): Eukaryota > Metazoa > Chordata > Actinopteri > Polynemidae > Polydactylus > Polydactylus sextarius. The sequence goes on along the minus strand of CM028909.1, from coordinate 23,118,392 downwards.
GCCAGTTGTACAAAAAAAAAAAAAAAACAACTCTAAACCATTTTGAAAGCAAGTCCAAAAAACTGCAACAGAAAATTTTCAATAACTCCCATCAACAGCTGGCTCTACAAAACACTCAGTTTATGCTGAAGTATAGAGACATTTGTAGCAAAGCTGCTGGCTGTGTTTGAGATGCATTTACGTTGGATTTTTCTGTTGTCATAATTAGAACTGAAAGGCCATCAGGCCTCCAGTAGCACGTTGGAGGACAGACGGCTGGAAATCTGGCTGCTACAAATTGATCCATGATTGAAGCTTAATTAAGATTTGCCAGCAACCATTTAAAAGCCTGTTACTGTTTCTGGTGCCCAGCTAAACTTGTTAGCTAATCTTGTTGGATACTTTACAAAAAAAGAATCAGCACTAGTACTGTTATTAAATTACCAGAAAAGACATAAGTAATTGTTAGAGTAATTCAAGCTTCACTTTTCAATCTATAGAATCTTCTCTTGGTGTTTTTTTTTCCTTTTTGTGTTTCAGAAACTGCCCCTAAAATTGTGTCCTGTTGTTTTGTTGTAAGTTATCTAAATACATTTTAAGCTGCCCGTGGCTTTAGTAAAAATTTCATGTTATTTTAGAACAGAATTGTACAGAAGCAGAATTTCATCAGACTAAAAGTCTGTCAGGTTTAAAACTCACTGCTGTGCCTTCTGCCCTGCTCTGAGTCTCGTCTGGCAGTGCTGTGTAGTGCAGAGCAGGGCAGGGCTTGGCACTAAGCATGAGGGGGACAGATGGTCTTGCATGGGATCTAGTTGGAGGTCCAGAGCCATACCCCAGCAGGGACCCTGGCAGCTGACAAACCTGGACCGACATCTACTTTCCCCGTGTGGGACAACGTGGATGGTAACAGGATGGGCCACCCGGGTCTCAGACAGACACAGACTCTCTCCCTTCTGGCCACAGTGGCCAGCTGCTTCACCTCTGCTGCTGTTGCACATTGTCACTTAACAAACATGAAATAAAATACACAACAGGCTTGAAATCATGTTCAAACACCAACACATGGCAGATACTTAACAACAATGCTAATGCAGACACCATAATTCTCAGTCATTTGCACCAGTTGAATGATCCAACACATCAGCTATTTTATAATAGCAGCAGGTAAAAGATACTGAAGGATGAAATATTGTAGCAGACAGATATTTTCACACAGCTCCAGCTAAGTAGCTTAAACACTGCTCTGGATATTGTTGATGTGTGTAGGTGGTTGTACGATATAAACATTTCAATGTGTCTACAAGTGCGTGTGCCAGCATCCTGGACAGACAAGTTTGATGGATGGAAACAGGCTGAAGCCGAACTGCAGCGACACCGTTTTGTTGCTGCCTGTGTTATTCATGATGTTGTTGTTGATGAAGTTATCACGACAACACTTTCATATGAAAAAAAACGCAGCCTGAGCAAGCTCTGCGGCTTACAGCACCTGGAAATTCATCAAGTCCTCATAGATCAAGTCACACTGTCATTGATGGCATTGAAAAAAGTAACAAGGGCAAGGTATCGAGTGCTGGGATATTGTGGCAGCAGCTGAAAAATGCATTTATTTTAGCCAACCTCCACGACTCGGGGCTGGCCGGCCTGATGCACTCCACGGTTAGTCAGCACCCCCACCGCTTTGCCAGCTCAGCTCTTATTCCATGCCCTGGAAATTGAGTTTTGCTGGCCCTGTAATGTACTCAAAACTACATCTGCAACTGACTGATAAATCTACGCTTTGTTGCGCCTGACGGATGGCTGTGAAAATGAAAATTCACCACGGCATGTTGCTGTGTCAGGAGGAAGGTCACTGTGGATTTTTCTCAGCTCACCAAGGAATCTCTTCTCGGGTTGAGGCCAAAAATGACTGTTTTTGTCTCTGAAACTTGTTACAAAGCTTTAATATTTTCTTAAGCTTGTTGAGTTGAGAGCAAGATGACAGGTTCTTGGATTGTTTTGTTCCACTGCTGCCCGACTGCACAGGGAAGGTGCACAAAAAAAAAAAAAAACACTCCTCTCTGCTGATATGTCAACAATACCTGCTATTTGCTGAGACAGTATCTTTATATTTACAGAGTAGTAATTGTGTGTGTGTATGGTTACATACATGCTGTTCAGCCAACATGATAAATACCAAAAGATGACATATCTTTACGGTGGAGCAGCAGTCGGGGTCTGACACTCCAAAGACCAATTTCAGACTGTTAACAAGGCCTGCACCAGGAATACCTCAAAGCAAAATGTCACGAGGCCTCCCTTTCCACACCTCTTTACTCTTGCTCTCTCCTACTCCCTCCCCATTCAGCCTCTCAGCTTTCCCATGGACATTCAACGAATTGTAGTTCCTCTCTTTCAATTTGCCGACCATGTTACCTCGTTCCACAATATGCTGCCCCGGGGGATCGTGGGCAGGCGAGAGCAGCGGCCCCGGCCAGGTCCATAGAGAGCTGATAACCTTTCAGTGTTGCTCTTAGCACGCTGTGTAAAGAACAATCAGTACTTATCACTGTCGACTACAGGCGAATGCTAATTCAATGTCATATAGACAGACTGCAGAGGGAGGATGTGAGCATCACTGGCTTTCACTCTGACAGCTTGTTGTCTCCAGCAGACAAATACATTTTAGAAAACTGAAGTTTTTTGGCTTTTTATTGCCTCTGTTCTGTAATCCACTCCCTCAAATGAGGCAGTGTTGCTGAAATAGTGTCTGATGTAATACCACAACTCATTAAAGAAACGTAATGAATCCAGCAGCCAAACAATATTGATATAAATGAATTCGGTATATTCAAACACATAAACACCAAACAGATACTAGCCTGATGTTTAGTAATGCTGTTGAGAAGCCAAAACTGTGACTGAAAGAGCAATTCTACCCATTTAAAATGGACTTGTATAGTGTAGTTCAAGAAAAAAATACAAAAGGAGACAAAATCCAACAAAATGAAGCCATTAAATGGTACAAATTACATTGTACCTTAAGCCTTTTACCTTAAATTACACAGAAAAAAACATTTTCTGGAGGAGTATTAACTGTAACAAAATGTCAGAAGGAAAAAGCTATTTTTCTGCAGCTGCAGTGAAAGTCAGCATTAGCAGGAAAGTAATTTATGGACCACCAGCTGGTCTGTAAAGGTTACTACCACAGGCAATTCAGACATGGTAGTTCAACAAGAACCTAATTAAAATACAGGCTTGTGGACACATCGACATATGAAGATGCTTTCCAATTTGGTGGGCATAAAAAGATGTCTTTGCTGTTTGTGCCAGGAAAAGTTGGCATGCTGAAGTTTTTCCCTGAGTCTATTTTTCTCATTTGCCTTCTTGTCTTTCACCCTCCCAGCGCGAATTGTCCGGAGCCGTCAGTGGTGCGAGATGGCTCCCTGCCTGGAGGGGGAGGTCTGCAGCCTCCTGTTCAACCGTTCCGGGTGGACCTGCACCAGGGGCAGTGGTCGCATCAAGACCGTCACGGTAATTTACAAGACACAATATTAAGATAAAGCAAATGCACTTAAAGGCATCCACAGTGCCTGCATTTTCAGAGCTTGGTTGACCTCTGTGAACTTATAGTGTCCCTGTGTTGCCTTGGCCCAGAGCCACAGACAGCACATTTCAAACAGCCAGTCAGTGTCATGTGTTTCAAATGCTGTCAGTGTTTCAAATGCTGCATCAATACTAAATAACAAAGGAGAGAAAACTAATGGTGTGCTGCTCTCTGTGAGCTGAAACCTACAGACTTTGTTAGTTTATGGCATTATGCTGCTCAGTAATGGTTAATGGTTTAACCACAATCCACAATTCAGCCTTTGTAGGGAGCTCTGTTGGAACAAAAGAATCAAATAAACTTTCACTATTACTTTTAGATTAAGCACAATGATAAGACTTTAAAGAACAGCAGGAGATGCATAAGCATTAGTGCCCTGAGGATCATTTAGCCTACCTATAATACTGCCTTATGATTTGGGTCTTTGATCTGTTTAAATACACCAACCCGAAACACCAGCATCTATGAGGAATACTGACACGACTCCATTATCATTTCAAACAATTCAGATTTGAGTCACGGCTTAATGCTTCATATCACATATATTACTCATAGAAAAATCTTAAAACTGCAAATGATCAGATCAAGTAATAAAACTTAAACTATCTGAATAATATTTCAGGTCTTTAAACTCATTTCTGTAATTGGTCTATATCATCTTTGCTGTATTTTGCATTTAGTATCCGTATGTATGGACTTTAGGAAAACTAGCAAATGTTTGTCCCACTAGTGGGTATCAGTATAAACAATAAACCTCAATAAACAACTGATGTAAAACGAATGCTGTGATATTGTTTATTGGGTTACAGCTACAAGTGCTGCACACTCACTGTTTTAAACACTAATGAGCAGTTCAGCAGCAGTTTTCTGCACCAGTTGATTCATTGTTGGTTTAACTAACAAACAAACCTGTGCAGGCAGTTATCAGAGACGTGTGTGTGTGTGTGTGTGTGTGTGTGTGTTACCGAGTGTGAGCGTATGTGCGCACTGGCATGAAAACATCTGACTAATGCTGACAAAATGTCAAATCAAATATGACTACAAGCAGTTGATAAAGCAATTAGCTCAAACATGAGATCAGAGATCATTTTAGATATCAGTTTAGTGCTGAGGGAAATAATTCTGGCTGACAATGCTCTGTGACCTCTCCCTGACTCTGTGAGATGTAAATGAATAAAAAAACATGGTGAATTTTTAAAACCTTCAATATGGTGTCATCTGGTCCTCTGTAGGCTCCTCTTGCAGTGACATGTATCCAATGCCTCAGAGCTGCCAATACCACAGTGCTAACTAAGGCTTTGCAATGAGATTAGGTCTTATTTGATTCAGCAGTCAAACAATACACAGGAGGCACTACACCATCATATCATCATTATAACGTGTCAGTTGAAGTGGTTGTTAGCTCGATCCTTTAGCTTTTTGGTGCTATTGTTTATTTGTTTTGTTTGTTATTATCGATTATATATCTTTTAAAAAGAAATGTGTGAAGAAACCTACTGCCCAGCCAACAATAGTCTCTCTACAGGCACTACTGTTTGCCCAGTCAATGACAGACTCACCATGGATACAGGTCTCACTGCCACTGTGAGGTTCATATGCTCAATGGAAACGAGTTCCTCGTTCCCTCTTTCACACAGTCCCCATCTTCCACAGCTTTTCTTTGGGCATGTGATGTTGATAGCAAATTGGAGTTCAACTCCTTTGAGAGACACAATTCAAGGAGCCACATCTCTCAAATATGGCTCTGCTGCTTGTGGGCACTGCATAAGTTCAGCCTTTGTAGCTTGAGCTCAAATTTGTGTCACCATCTAAAAACATGTTACATCACATCAGCTCAGCCCTACGTAGCCATAATGCTAACGCATCAGTGACTGAATATGAACTTCTCTTGGTTTTGACAGGTTGTTTTTTTTTTTTTTTTTTTGTCCACTGACTGTTTAATACTTGTCAGGGCCTCGGTGATATGCTCGTTAATCCTGTTTTTCGAGAGCTGGTGATATACTCTCGTCCTTCAAGGTTGATTTGCCTCCACAACTGTCTCTTAAATAGATACAAATATTAAAGTGCCACAAAGACTGAACTGCATAAAAATGCTTTCATAAATACAAAGTTGAACCTTTATATAATAAAAGTAACAACTTTGCTCACTTTAAGCTCATAGTCAACTGCTTAACTTTTCTAATAAATGTGCTTCACAATATGTTGTATGTGCAGTTATAAACACTGCTGTAATTGTCTTTATGTATTGATTTTGTCATTGAACTAGATACTGCACTTTTGAGGCCAACATAGAGTTTATAAAGTCAGAAAACAACATATTGTTCTCTAGTCACTTGTGCTTACACAAGCTCATAAAATGAACATTTTAACAAGGTTTCCTTTCTTATACTGTCCCCAATACATGAGCTAAGTGGGTCATTTTATTCTCATTTTAGTGTCCTCTGCTTGACAAGCTATCTATTGTAATTGTGGCAGTTTCTATGCTGCCTCCAACATCCTTGTTACTGATTCTCCCATATATCAAGACAATAAATCAGTGATAGTTAAATTCTCGCTGATATATCCATCTGGCCGATTTATAGATTCTAGTGGGCAATTTCTATTGTAATTTTCCAGCGTTGTTAAGGAGATAACACTAACAAATACGTAGTCATCTGCCCCAGGAATGAAGATGTCCTGATATATAGAAAGAGAGAAACTAAAGTTAGAAGCAGTGGGATGAAACCTAAACAGACAGAGAGGGTGAAACAGCACAATACAGTGTGTTGATGTCAGCAAGAGATGATGAGATGGACAAGGCAGGAGAGACTGCGGTGCTCGTCATCAGGTACACACAACTAAAGGTCAATGTGTGACTAGCCCACTTGATTTTTTTTCTCTCTCTTTCGCTCTTTTATCTCTCTCTCTCGTTGTCTCTTTATCTCATTCTCCTCCACCTCCTCCGTCCAGCAGCCCTCGGCAGCTGCGGCAGATTTCATGCATGCATTCCCACGGTGCTGTAATCCTCCCTGACAGCACTTAAGTTAATGTTTTGTACATATAGTTACAAAAATGCAGAATATGTCTTTTTCTGAATATCCTCAATTAGCTGTCACTGAGCAGTTTTATTATAGAAATGAAGTGCAAGTGATGCTGATGTTCTGTAGTTTGGTGTGTTTTTTCTAAGGAAACTTAGATAGTGAGGATTTGGCAACAGAAGAGAGGAGCTATCGAGAGGTATTTGTTGTAGGACCTGAAATGGGAGGAAAGCACATTCTGGAAGATAAATGAAAATGAGAAATCTATAAAGAGGATTGATCAGGTTGGAGCGTGAAGAGGAGGATGGAGAGAGAGGGTGAGAGAGAGAGAGACAGAGAAATAAAGTGGGATAGAGGGCCAGGCTGTCGCTCGGCCACTGGCCAAGCTCTGTGTGCAAGCATGTGTGAGAAAGCGATTGGAGGGAGAGAATTTTAATTGTGAGAGAATCTGTCTTCACGTGCACATAATTACATTATGTACTAGCATTCAGTGTGACAGTGCGGGTTGAGGAAAGCTGATAATGGCTGCAGTGGTTATTCACGCTGTGGTGCACAGGTTTGATGTAGGTCGAATTAGCTGCTAGAATGAAGAGACAAATGTACCTGATGGTGACAGATCAAGCAGAAACTCCTGCAACTAATAAAACATGTATTATACCATTAATATTAATTAAACATACATACATAGGGTTTGGGTTTAGTTGTCAAATCTAAATCCAGTGTCACATTGCCTTCTGAGTCTAGTTATTACTGAAATTACAGTGATTCAGTATTCAAAATGAATTGATCAGTGTTTGCCACTCAGAAATAAACACTTTATTTATGAGTGGCAGTGTAATTAGTGTTCATGTCATGTAGCTGCATCCTGTAGAGTTGCTAAAGATATGAAACACACATAAAAAAAAAACATGTAGCCTACTTTTACATATGTTTACATCATTGATAAATATGTATTATATATTTGATGATTTGATGACATGTTTGCAAATGTTTGTGTGGAAAAGACAAAAGCAAGACCTTTTTAAAGTTTGAAAATATTTGCATCATACCACTAGTTATTTAAGACAGAAAATGAGAACAAAATGAGTTTGAAACAGCACTTCAGCAGCTGTGTTGTGTAACCATAAAACATATTTATTCTTCCTCTAGGGAACTGTCTCTGTTGTCACCTGTTATTTTTTAGATGTAGCTTGCTTTGGTTTTGTTAATCCCTTTGGGTCAGCACCTGTCCTGGTTGCCAGGTTGTACTGGGTCAACCAGATTATGCCATTTTCATGCAGGATTTTGTAAAAAAAAAAAAAGACCCACTGATAGTGTTGTCCTGGAAATGGTGAAACATATCTACAGCTATTGGCCACATTAGCACATATTTTGGTTTGAACAATTATGGATTCCAGTAGATGACTTTCAACAGGAGCCATTAAAAACTAAACTTTCCCCTGCAGGAAATCGCAAGAGTGATGCAGTGTACTGTTGCAGTCAGTACTGCAGGAGCCAACTGTCGTCGCTCTAAGGCACCTGTTGCAGTCAATGATATTACGATGCTACGATGAATTCTTAGTGACTAGCGTTGCGAAAAATTCAGCGCATCTCCTCATCCAATTTTTTTTTTCTACAGTGAATAGATAAAGATGAAATCATGATGAAATTTCATATGATTACATTTTCACCTCGTTTTATCCTTTTTTCATAACAGTGTTTCATCTAGTCACATTCATTTTCAATGGGGAGAATTTTGCACAAAACTAACGATTTTTTGGAGAAAAAAGTAATAGTTTGGCCAAGACACACATTTTGGTATATAATTTGTCTCTGTGCAGTCTACAGTAACGTCTTTATTAACATTCAAAGTTTTTAATAAGAGAAAAAAATATTTCAGGCTATTTTGCCTTTATTGATAGATAAGTGAAGGTGGGGAGAAGCAGGGATTGGAACTGGTGATGGCTACACAGCTTATGTGCCAAAGTGGGTTGCTCTAACCACTCTCTCCGCTATCTGGGCACTCATTTAATAAGAGAATTACAAAGACAATGTAGAGTAGAGACACAGAGACAGGTGTGTGGATCTTGCAGTCACGGTTACTGTTTGCTGAGCAGGAAATCTGCCTCTGTTAAGGCCTTGATCTACAGCTATTTATTCAAAAATAAAGGAGATATCGACAAAAATTCTCCACCATCAGAGCTACAAGGCTTTAGTGAACACAATTGATAATTTATTTGTTCCTATTGTGAAAAACAGAGAAAACAGAGTAAGTTAAAAAAAAAACAAAAAAAAAACAGAAATTTCTCCTTTTTTCGTAAAATCCCTCTTTGGATTAACATGTGAGTGAGGCGGTTGAGCTGTACACTTGTCACTTAGAGGCTGCTTATTCAAAAACCGTAAATCCTATTGTTTAGGTAGACACATTGTGTGAAACATGACAAGTGTGACTCCAACTTTGGAGAAAATCATACGTGTAGAGTGAGATTTGTGGCTATGAACACCGTGTAAAATAAACAATCTAAACCATTTTGTGAAAGTCTGTCCACTAGCCTGAACACTCTGTGCCATACACATTCATTATAAACTCTGAATTTCTCCAAAATTGATCATGGTCATTGATCTATGACTGATCAAAAAGTATACAACCTAGCAAAAAAAAAAAAAAAATGAATGCCACATTAACACAGGAGAATTTTGTCTCCATTTTAAAGTTTTAATGATGTCTCTAGGTGAAAGTATGCCAGAGCAGCAGATGTTTGAAAATCCTTGAAAATTTGTGATTTTTTTAACACCTTTTCCCCATTCATTGTCTCAAATTTTTGAAGGAAAAAAATAATAGCATAGGGATTCAGACCGAGACGCATTTTTTGTGTGTTTTCTGTGTACAATCAACATCTTTTCGAAAGAAATCGAAAAGATTTCAAAAGATGAATAAGTTTTATAATAAGAAGGGACACAGAACAATACTCTCCCTATAGCTTTACTATAGAGAGACAGTAGTTTTGTGAAGCACTGCATCACTAATTAATAGGTATCAATTGATGAGCCACAAACACAACAAGCATAATATAATAAACAACAATGAACAATAAAACATTCAGTATCATCACTTAAATCTGTGTTCTAAATCTAAATCTGTGCCTCTATAGTATTTACTAACAAAGCCATCTGGAAAACAGATTTAATAAAGCTATCAAAACTTAAAACTGAATCTACATCCATAAAAGGTTTAGATCCTCAGTTTAATATATGTATTTGTATAATATATGTATATGTATATATATATATATATATATATATATATATATATATATATATATATATATATATATATATATATATATATATATATATATATATATATATAAATTAATACTGTTCAATATTGAGATAAATGCCTGAAAAAAATGCTAAACTCGACATGATGTACTGATAAACTCACACATGAGTCTACTTGCATTACTCACACACATATTTTAGACACATTCCCTTGCAGCTGCAGCTCTGTGTAAACACAGAGCCCCTCAGCCTCCTTCCTGGCCGCCCGCCCTCCCGTGTGTGCAGCTCATGGTGGCACTGCCAGGTCACACTCTCCAGCCTAACCTGCTAATGGAGTTTGCATATGCAGTTCGCTCTCCACTGCCAGCTAGCCATTAATATGAATCACTCTCTTGAGACCCCTACCCCAAACAAGCTAGCAATTTGTCTTCACCACCGAGCCGTAGAAAGATCTACTCATGATATTCTCTATGGTGGAAAGTGCAGGTCAGGAGGGGAGGGGCGCAGCGTTATGAGATTGGTTTCATGCACTTGACAGAGAGGGCGTGGATGTAAATTGCCAGGTTACACAAGAGCAAAGTCGTGGAGTGCTGGAGGTGTGTGAAGGTACGGATGGAGGAAAAGGCCGACAGGACAGACAGACAGGTTTTAGGACAAGAAATCGATTTTTCCTCCTTTCAAGAAGTCAAGAGATTGCATCACTTGCTCTCTACTTGGGGAGAGCTCTTCTCAAGTCTGTCAGCCTTTGCTAATCAAATGATGGGCTCATTTTGAAACTATGAAATGCTTCTTCAGTGCAGGATGAGATCAGACTATTTTTTCAAATGTTATGGTCTGAGCCTCAAATGTTAGCAGCTTGAGAGAACTTGAATGATGTTCTTGAAACTCGATCAGATTATATTCACACTGCAGCTTCATGTGTGTTCCTTCCCTCGGACAATACTTGGCTGTAGCTTGTAAAAAAAATCTACACCCACACAGCAAATGCGACTGCTGAGCTAATGTGTGACCCAGAGAGAGAGAGAGCAACAGACCAGTTGCAGTTGGGCATTTTTGGTTTTTGCCAAACGAAATAGAGTTGCAAAATGAACAGCGTGCACACAGACACAGACACAGACACAGAACAACCAGGGAGGTCAAAGAGGCTTCCATCATGTTTTTTAGTATTTTCCTCTTTTTTTTTTCTGCTCCGGTGGCCCACCTCCAGCTATGTGCTCTTTCTTCCAGTGTCAGCCACAGAGAAACACCAATGGAGTGTGTGTAGTCCTGCCAGTGCTGCTGTAAACATGAAGACATCAGAGCCAATTAGCTCTGTAAGCCCGTTGAAATGATGCCACATGACACAGAAATCTTGAATTTCACAGGAGAAGAAGAAGGGAAGGGTGTGCCCCTCTCTGAAAAACACAGAACAGAAGAACAGGTGTTTGAATAAGAAATGTCACAGACGGGCAAAACAAAAAGAAAAGCTGGATCTCAGTGATGGCACTGCATCAATAAAATGTTCCTGTCCACTTGTGTTCCTGAAATTCTCACCTCTTATGAAGGAGGTGAGAAAATGACATGGACAGATGATGTAGTAGCACAATGTGGTTATGTAACGCGCGCTAACACCTCAGTTATAAAGGCTTCAATGTGTACGACAAGCAAGCCATGCAGCCAAGTCATGAGTCGCCATGGTCACTGCCGTGCTGGCAACCCATCTGACCTGAGACAGACTTCTAATGAGCTCGTTCTCAAAGGCAAAGCAGTGCACTCCCAGGCTCTGCCAGCAGTACCACTGTTTGTCTGTGGCTTCTTGAAATGAAATGTTGATTAGTTGCTGAGGTTGGAGAGTCGTGCTGGAGATGACAGATCTCTGGTTGGCTTGGTATCATTAGTGTAAAGGGATGGGGAAGTATAGCATGCTCAAGTATGAATAAACAGAAAGCAATAAGATTTAAAATTGAGTCTCAGGTGCGCTGCCAAAAATGTCCTTGCCTGTCGTCTAGCTCAAAGGTTGTCTTATTTTTCTGAAAACTAATATTGTGCTGACATGATTTTACTTCTCCAGTGAGTGCAATTCAACTTATTTCTGCTTATTGTCTTAAATAGATCTAATTTCCTTTATAATAGAGCGTTGCTTCCAACTATATGAGGCGGGTGAAATATTTCTCAGCCCTCCAGGATTATGATGTTTTTCTTCATATCAATAAATCCCACAAAAACACAACCAACAATGAATTTATCTTACTAATAAGGCTGCAAAGTTGAAGCTGTATGTCTGATACGTCTCATTCCCCTGTGCTGTATGAGCTCTACTGTTTAAAAATGATTAAAAAACATCTTCCTTCGTTACCATGAACATACATTGTAGTTTATTTGGACTCAATCACACTGTCACTGTCCTGTTGCTGTAAATACTCACTCCATTAATCCACTGCTGAAAATAGTCCCCCAGCAAAAGCACATATTACTCACAAACTACACACTTTATTCCAGTAATATCCAGCAATGTTTCCCAAACACATCAATGCCCTGTTGTCTTAGAAAACAGCTGCCCACCTGTGTTTTTTATAAACTAAAATTCATATTTGTAAGCTGGTTAAAAAGGTTTACATCATCACTAGTGACCAGTGGACTTGGGGCTGAGAACCACAAGCAAAGCAAGAGAGTCACAGCATTGGGAAACAGACTCGACAAAACATTGATGGTTTTGTTTTTTTCATGGGATTTGTTAATACAAATAGAAATAATGACTTCAGGCAGAATACACATGTTCATAGTCACTGTAGTGTGGCCTGGTTTAAAAAAAACATGTGTCACATTTAATTGCTCAAACAAAAGAAAAGACTGCAGAAGTGAATTTGTGCAACAAAAAATAAATTGATCAAATGAATGAATCATACAGTCACCCTTGTGCAATACAACCCGTTTAGTCTGACTGTGACATTAGTCAAGTAGAAAACCAGGGGTGCCTTTGTTCTTCTGATTGATAATCAAACAAGCTGCTTTGTCTTTAGAGGAAAAAAGTTAGGTATGTCATATTTAAACCTCCAGACAGCCTCAAGTGATTCATGTAGGGTTTGTGTGTGCACCACAAAGTAGCATTTTGCATGGGCTGATGTATTACAACAGAATGAGAAACTACCTGTGAGAGTTGGCTCCAGGTTTATGAAAAATAAAATAAAAAATAAATATGCTTCCAAAAGCCAAGTAAATTCAGCTGAAAGGCCTGGATACTGTCGTTGGTGAGGGGAGGAGGGTGAGTGTGTGTGCGGAAGGAGGTGGGGGGCTGGTTAACAGCCAGTCTTTTATCCGTGAATGTGATTTTATTTTTAAAAGGCACGTTTTCCATTCTGATTATTCCAAATCTTTATCTAAATAGCTCATCCCACTGAGAGTAAAATCTGTTTTTCAAGAGGTCCTCTAGTGCTCCTTTTGCATTCCGGCTAATTTACAGTTGCATTAGCATCTGTGTGACTTTGCACTTATCTTTTATAAGACAAAAATATGGTTGTTTTATTAAAATATGAATATGGTTGTTTTCTTTTTTGGTTATGTAAGTTGTTCATTTTTGTTGTTTTATTTGTATTTGTGACAGAGCTGCTGCCTTCTAAACCTCTCTCCAGCAGATTGGTATTCTCAGTGGGACATCATCTTTAGATAAAGGTAGTCTCTGATAGCTAAATCACTTTCACTAGGTGCTGTAGCACTGTGACCAGTAGCATGTATTTAGCCTAAATAACATGCATAATGAAAGAGGTAAAGTAGGTTGTTTCTTGAATAGCAAGCCCTTATTACTGAACGCTCTGAAGGGTTCGTATAGTTAAAACGGACACTAAGTAATAAAAAGGATGTGTTATAACTGTTAACGAGGAAATCAGGACTGAAGGTCATTAGAGAAATATTTGCATCTTCAAAATGCATTGAAAAACCAGGCCAGAGCATTTTCAGATATTACATATGCAAACTGTGCACCTCGTCCTTCAATGCTCTGCTGGGTTTCACTTCCATTTGCGGTGGGAATTATTAAATTCTCTGCACCTGCAAGGAAATTTCAACATTCATTCACAACTAATAAAATCTTTTTCAGTAGTTTACTCTCTTTTTTTTTTTTTTTTTTGCACAAGTTTGTACCAAGAGAGATGGGAAAAAATGCAATTAACTGAAACCATTGTTTTCAGTTAATTGTCAGTGTGATGACTTGAATGCACCACCGTCTTTCCTTTGATATATTCATCATACAGAAGAGCACGAGACCAGCTGTTGGGTTTTATCTTTGGCTGGCTCACCTCCAGGCTCTCATATACATTCCTGTTCATGAACTGTCAGTTGACTGGCCATATTGTGTCTGACAGCTCCCCTCTGGATACTGGAGGATGACACAGTAGCCTTTGGATGTACATTTATAAAATGACTAACGTTCAAACAACATGCACCTCATCCACCCATCCACCTCCCACCACTAACATACTCAGAGGTTACACACGATAAGCAAGTATACTCTTTATTTCTGTTTCATTTACATGTTTTCTATTTATCAAGCAGAAAAGAGAAATGCACTCCCTGGATTTCAACTCATCTGTTTGTCAGATGCTGTGACATGGACATCAGTCTTCAGGAGATAGTGTGTGAACTGATGCAGAAAATATATTGAAATAGGTTAGATTGATATAGATGTTGAGAAAAGAGAGAGAGAGAAAGTGCCAAAGCAAGCCCACCTTTCCACCATTCCCCTTTTTCATTTGTGCTATCATAGATGTGTTATTGAACATGCACAATATGTTGCGGGAGGCTTCACAATTACATTTACACTATCTAATATTTCCTTCACACTTTAAAACAGCAAAATGTTGTATTTCACTTTTGTTTCCCCTGGTTCTGCCACCATCTATTACAGGACTCCTGTCAGTTTGACTTCGCCGGGTGTATGTTGCCTCTCTCTCTCTCTCCCTCTCTCTGTCTGAGAGTGGGAATGAATGTGGTCCCTTCTGCTGTCACTTTCAGCACACTTTACCCTGCTCCCCCTCATCTGAAGTTCTGTCATAGCCAAGCTTTGAACTGCCATTTGTGTTTTACCCAGCACACTGCTTGTCTCCAGAGCTTTGTCTGGTGTGAAAATTGTCAGAGCCATAGGCCACATTTCAACACAGGGTTTTTGTAATAACTAATGCAGAAAGCCTGTTTATAGACTGGACACACTGAAGCAAGCCAGGCCGCATCCTGTTTCAAAGCTCTGATGCCTTTTGTGCCCTTTGGATCTTCTGTTTATGCATTTTTAATAAACTGTTTAGTGCTGCTGGCACTGATGCAGCCAGCCACTATCTATCATTTTTGTGTAATTTTCGATGCTGTAGTCACCCTAAAAAACAACTGGCAGAAAACTGCAGAATATAGCATTATACAGTATTTGAGTTGTGACCTTGTACAATTGTTGTTTTAACTTTATATTCTCTTAATTCTGTGTTGATGAGACAGCTGCAAATCAACTAATAAGTTACAATGTTTACGATAATTAAATATCATATAAATGAAACCACCTGCTCACATTTAAATGCCTAAAAAAACATAATATAATTCTCTCGTTTTGTATTATGCAGTACATACTGCAGTATTTTAGAAATGTGAATGCATTTTACCCTCCATCCTCCATCATGAAAATCAATACACAAGCACTTGAAACTTGCTTGATTTGTATTATCCATCTCAATGGACATAAATTCTGAGCCCATTTTTGTCAGGGGTAGTGCACTGATGACTTCAAATTGATCTGCACTTAAAATGCATCATCATACAGCTGTAAGGTAACATTTACAAAAAAAAAAAAAAATAATAATGCAGACTGTGTTTGCCGTCTGCATTATTATGTTTGCTGTCACAATTATACCACTAAATCAGATTCAAGCGCCTGCGTATTGATCGATTTTAAACCCAGCAGAAATTGAACAGTAACCAGTATCTTCCTGGAGAAAATAAATCTGAAAATGGTCATCAAAAAATACAAAGGACATGTGAGATGTACAAGCTGCACTGGATAAAATGTGTGAAAATTACCATTGGATCAAATGATAATAGATGAGTAATGTGACAGGCATCACAAGATATTAATCAACTTTGTGAACTTAATGAACTTTGTAGTCTCAACTATCAGCTTTTAAATCTCTTTCTAGCCTCTTTTAGCTAACAGCTTTTCTTTGAAGCCTCCTAAATTCTGCTCATATCTGGCATGTTTTAAAGCCACAGTAGGCAGTTGTTATCAGCACCAACATCTCCAATAAACCCACTATAATCTGGTCAACATAGTGACACGTGGCAGCTACAGATCCAGATATTTTTTCTGATGTATTCATTTTTTTCTTGTAATGATGATGATGATGATGATGATGATGATGATGATTATTATTATTATTATTATTATTATTATTATATCGTGGCTTTTACTTTTCTGTAGCTGCTTTTCAAGACATAAAGTAGAGCGCAGATGCTTTGTAACTTGTGCTTTAGATCTGATGCTGATTCTTTATATCAGACTCAGGGCACAAAGTATCCTCTCAGGTTTTCAGTAAGACATAGCTGTGCTTGTTAGCTTAATAACATCAGCAGCTCGAGTGGTTGGTAATGACTGGAATCTTTATCCAGTCCTCATTTGATGAAACCAACTAAATCCTGTGCAGGATCCACTTATTATGAGAGACCGGTGGGAAAGATTTTTAGTTACTGCAGTGATGGGACTGTGTCTGTCTCTATAATGGCTGGGTGGGCTGCTGGTAAGGAGTTTGCACCCTGAAGTGCCACCAGATATGCAGTGTCTGCATTGTTTCCCCTTGAGCACTGAGAAAACAGGCTGTCTGCTGTACCTGCAGTGGTCGTCGCTCTCAGCTACAAAGACTTTTTGTAATTTAGAGGCCACTTTGGTTGAGGCTTTGATTTTATTTGTGAAATATAAAGTTTACTGTATCTTAAAAAAATACTTTGATCCTTAAATATGCTGTGTTGATGATAAGGAAGGAAGTTAATTGAATTCCTTAATATTTTTTTCCAATCTCCACTGGCACTTGCTCAAAGATCCAGGCTATGCACCTCATTTGAACTGTGAAACTTTATCATTTATGCACAGTGCACAATGTTTACAAGTGGTGTTGAAACAAGGGCACCCTGAGCTCAAAGACAAGGTCATGTATGTATCAATTTCACCACAACATAACCAATTAGCAAAGCTCTTATTAGCACACTGCGTTCCTGCTTTCATTCCCCCTCTGTCTCCTGCTCCATATCTGTGAATCTTCCTCATTCTTCATGCCAGCGGGAGATAAATATGTCTTCAATGTCCTTGGATTCCTGTCGTGTAAACACCAGAGGTGGTGAGCACTGTTTACTGGTGTGCATGGCAGGCAAACAGCCAGCTCCTGCACACCTCGTCCCGCGGGGCTCAACTCACCTTGTTACCCTTTTAATTAGTTGGTGCAGTTAATAGTGCCGTCCGCTTCTGCCGCCTCAGCACTCTGCTCCAACTTTAAGAATCCCTCCAATCGATAGCGTCGGTCTGAGACAGGGAGACGAGGGGGAGGGGAGGGGCTGCAATGTTGAGCTCAGGTGCATTGGTGATAGTTTTTGGAGAGAAATCAAACAACATACTATTTTCTTTGAAAGAACCTTTGAGGCTTTGCACCAAAAACTGTGCCTCCTTTTTTTCTATGTACATATAAGGGAGAACAACATCTCCTGCTCCCTCCTACACGTTCCTCTCATCCTCTTCCACATTTCCTCTCCCTCAAAAATGAATGTAATCAAAAAGCTAAGGGTTTGCTCTGTAGATTCCATTGTGCCCTTATAAGCTTTTATCCCCTCCAACCGCTGGCCCTGTGCTCATTTCTTTTCTTGTTTTGATTTAAAGATGCAGTGGAAGTACTTAGCATTTAGATGACATGCTGCTGGAGAGGTGTGATGGATCAGCGCCTCTTCAGAGGACTGAATTTCCTCGACAGCGCTGCAGCTAGTTGGCTGCTCGGACAGACAGAGCGACAGATCGCGAGGCGTCAGGCTGGGTGGGCAGCAGAATACCAAGTCTGCCTCGCTGCTGCAGAAAAAGTCTGGCATAGCCGGGAGGAGAGCAGCGACTGCTGGGAATGCCAATGCGTTGCCCAGACAGCCATCTCGCTTTGGCTTCTCTGATTGGCTGAACAGATCATTAGCTTCTTGATTATGATTAGCAGAGTCATTATCTACACAAAAGTGTCTCATTCACCAATATTAAGAAGGCAAGCGAGTTGTTTTCTTCTTCTAGTCAAGGGGAAAACAGTGTGTTTTTGGTGTGTTTTCTTGAAGATGAATTTACAGTAGGAGGCTGGAAGTTGTTGTTCACGGAGACACAAAATGGACCGCTGTTTATCACCATGCCCCACAGCTAATGTGATAAAATTTCAGTGTGATTCCATCGATGAAAAAAGGAAACGTCTATTACTCGTTAACTGGTTTTGATGAGGTGGCCATTACTGGCTCGTATTTTCTGGTCGAGGAGAGAATTGTTGTCCTCAGAGGTCATAAAACTGGTGGAGAACAAAATAACCTTCATCTTCCTCCATCTCGCCTTAGATATAATTGGAAGACATGCCATCTGTGCTTTCCAATGGACATATGCTGCTCTGCGTCCAAGGCCTATATGCTTAAGGAAAGTTGTCAAAAACATTAGTAAAGACTGGCCCTCTATTCCAGTGATGCTGACCTTCTGTTTTTCTCTTTCCAGCCTTTGCCCAAGGAGCCGTCGTAGGATGTAGAGAAAAACAGCAGGTATGTGAGTTTTTAATGATGTATTTTATTCAGATTTTGAGTGCGGTTCAGATCACTTTGACCTTCAAGCAACCAAAAACTTCATTTTTGTGTATTGTCAGAAGCACAAATAATAACTTATAAATAATAAAAAAAACAGTGTATAGAGCAAAATCTGCCTCCGTTCTAAGTTGTGTTACTGCTCTGTCTAGACCTGGAGTGAAACAGCCATTAGTGTCTATTCTAGTATTTTCCAGTATCACTCTCACCACTGATCTTTCAGGACTTATGGAGAGGACACAATGGAATCCACTATTTCTCAGAATAGACTCACTTTGATGTATCTATAAAAAAAAAAGGAGAAATCAAAGGAAGTTATTGGATTTGTAAAAATGCATAAGGGTGGAAACAAAAAAGGGCCCACTACGGTTACATCAAAGGCAGAGGCTACTTAAAGTGTCTTCTTGGCTTTCTTTTATGACAAAGGCATGAATCTGATGCAGTGCTGTTTTTGACAAAGATAATAACTGAAAGAAAAAGTTACATTTAAAAAGAAAAGTCACTTTCTAAAGGCTGTGTTAATAGATCCTTAAAAAAATTTGATTGCCTACCGTAAAGTCGATATCCACTTTAGTAAAAGTCTGTGAGTAAACAAGAGTCGGAGCAGGCTAGCCTGACGCGGTTAACTTCACTTTTACAAACATTTTTCCTTTCCCTAAAAAATAAAAAACAAGGAAATCTACTGAAGATTAAACTGAATTCCTCTCCTGAGAACATTGACTGAGTATCTGCAAAGCTTTTATATTCTGCAAAACCACAGGCATTTGGAATCTGCATGCTTCATGTCTCCTAGCCAATATTCTAAGATTGATTTTTTCCCCCTTCCACCGAGAAAACAAAATGAATCACGCACAATTACCAAGGACAGGGAGAAGAGGGGAATTGGGGGCGTCATAAATATTTATTTGCCAGCTCTGGGAATTTGTGCAATTCTGTGTGGATTTGCCAACTCATATTTAAGTGTCTGAATGATTTATATGGGTGGTCCTGGGTGTCACATTTGTCCACTGTCATCCTGAATCATTTATGTATTAACATTTATGGATTTATCCATATAACATGTTCATATGAGAATTCTATTATTATTCAAATGTGTTTCTTGATCAAATGGTTGGCTAAATTAAGTCATTAAGTGTGGATTTTCACTGGGGGTGAATATATTAATACATACGCTCATGGGCTCATCCTTTTTCAGACTACTTCATATAATTAGCTTTGTTAAAGACATGAAAGAGTAGCGAGGAGACCGCCCTTGAATGAAGCTTATTTCTAATCTAGAATACATCGAAGTGTTGTCTTTAGCCATCTCCTTAAATAATGGCTGATTTTCATTCAGAAAAGAACTAGAATTTGTTTGGCAGCTCTTGTTCCAAAGGTAGACGAGGCACAAAATAAAGACATCAAGGATGAATGTGTTTTTTTTTTTTTTTTTACTAAAGTTAGAAAATGACATGAAAGCCATGCTGGTCCATTTTTATCTGTAGTTCTGTTTTCTTTTCTTGCCCTGTGTTGTGGTTGATTAATAAAAAAAAATGAATAAAAATAATAAAAAAAAAAAAAACAACAAATGAACAACTGATCTCTCAGATCTGACAGCGATGTGACAGAAAAGCTTGGTGCACAGTAATCATTGCTGTGATACACAAGACTTTCTTATTTTCTGTTTGAAAAATTAATGGAGTCACCAAATTTATTATGTTGCTCTCAAGTACTGAAAACACAGGCAATTAGTCAATTTGTATATTACTGTATATATTTAACCTTTTTTTAAACTGCAGACTAAATTAACAGAACAATATTCAGCTGATGAAACAAGCATCTTTTGTGATTTGTGGCTGATTATTCTCTTTCTCTTTCCTCAACAGGCTCATTGACATCCATGATTCATTAAGAAACTGATGACAGTCACTACAACTACGAACATTGTGTCCATTCACCAACAAGGCTCCAAAACTTTACACCAGGCCTGATTTTCAGGTTAAAAAGAACAAACACACAAAAAATTAAACATGAAGCAAAGTACCCCTAAACTTTTCTGATCACTACAGTGAAAGACTCGGCACACACTTCTGAGAACTGTGAGAAGTCTCGTGTGAGCACCGTCGGCATTGAATCTTCACCGCAGCCAAATTCACGCATAGAGCTGAGTCCCTGCAAGGAACAGTTATGAACAGGGCAGTGGGACATCCACTGAAGTAACTTTACCTTTTGTTTTTGCCATTGTTTAATCTGCAGGGGCATACTCCTTGAAGATTTTTTCGTACCTTTGTGGACTTGATGTAAACTTTGTCAGAAGATCTTTGAAAAGTTCACACCTTCATCTTCTTTACTGTCACCGCTATGAAGCCGTCTGGGGGTAAAGGTCCAGCCAACTTTCTTTATTGAAAGTTTGTGTCCTTACTGAGGCTGAGCCACACCATGTTGATCACTGGATTCGAGTCTCTGTCATTTAGCTGAGTGAAACTTTACAAGGCCATAGCCTCCAAACTCTCTCTGCACACACACAATATGGTTAACGTGGATGTGAAAAAGCATGAAAGTCTATTGGAATGTCAAAGAAGAGACAAACTGACTCTTTCCTCAACCACTGAAGGTCATGATGGCGGACTGTGAACATTTTGGATGACTTAGCTTCTAACTTATGTTTTATATGTGGTGCCAACATAGACTAGAAAAGTAGTTTTTGTCAATGAACCTCTCACATCTTGTACACACCACACTACCGGGAGCATTTAGCAGATGTGGACCCTTGGCTCATTTTAATAGTCTATACTTTGCGTGTGTGTATGTGTGTGCCCGCGGGTGTGTGCATGTTTGCATCTCTCCATCTGTGAAAATGCGCGTGTGTGTGTGTGTGTGCGCGTGTACGCTTGCGTGCCTGTCTGTGTGTGAGTGTGTGTGCACATGCAGAGATACACTGTGAAATAAGTCATATCCGATACATTATTCATTCTCTTGTATATTTTTTGGGACACGCCCAGAACAGAACACACCATCTGGCAAAACAAAGCATTTGTGATTTTACAGATGTTGGATTTCATTTGAATGGTCACAGATGACTCCTGTGTTTGCCTTTTCTTTTCTCTTTCTTGTCTTTTCTTTAGTACATAGAGATAGAGTATTTATATTGGGGGGGCAAATATTATTGAAACTGGGGAAAGATCTAAAGTATGTCACATAAGTTAAAATTCTGTAATTAAAATCAATTTATGTGTGATTAAATGTATTTCAGAATTCTTGTCTAAATGGACTATATTTTGATATGAAATGTTTTGGCCTGATATATTTACTCAGTCGATGTATTTTATGTTATGTGGATCTCATTTCAAGAGGATTACAAATCACGGAGGAGCACAAGAGGTGGACAGAATAACATGAACACAAGATATTTCAAAAATAAATAAAACACAATCCCATTAACACAATGCAACCAGCAATGCTAATCTTTACAGTGGCTGTGTTTGGTGCAGGGCGGATGCAGTAGATTATATTGTACATGTTTTCCTGTAAATGTGTCTCCACGTGTGTTTCTTTCCCTTTATTTGTTTCTTTGTACTAAAAAAATCATGTGCATCTCCATTTTAATGTATGCATTTGAGGATATAAAGAGAGCGTATGCTCCAGGGAGCTGCACACTGTGTGTTTGGTGTGTGTGAGTGCGTGTGTGTTTTCCAGGTTAACAGTGGTTTGTGTAGTGAAAAAAGACCAATTTCCACCTGATCTCATACGTTTGATTTCACGCTGCCTTTATTTATCACTTCTTTGGTCTGCACTCAGCAGAAATAAATTGTCCCTTTGATTTGACTCGCTGTTGACGCAGGAACTGCCTCTGCAGTCACGCTCAACAGGGCAGTGTCTTTTTTTATGTATAATCTGAAAATGAAGTCATTTTTGGACCTGATCCTCTACATGTAAGGTCATAAGGCCATCTTTAAACTGAGGAAAGGCCAATGCATGACCCTTGAATATGTGAGTGGCCATAAATTGACAGGACTATAAATGCCTTTGATGGACCTCAAACATCTCTCTCACTCTCTCTCTCTATCTATCGATATATATATATATATATATATATATATATATATATATATATATATGTTTTGTCCTTATATTTCACACTGTCCTTGTTTTGAAAGAGGCTTTGGGTAAAAACTATGAAACTGTAGGCCATTTATTTCCCAAAATGACAAAGGAACAGTATCTGAGACAAACTGGAACAAGAAAAAAAAGTTTTCTTGCGCAGACTAAAATGAAATTGGGTAACGCTTTCTATGAGTCCTCTGTATATGATGTATTATCATGCAGACTTCTGCATAATGCATTATACCGGCAGCATATTACATTACAAAAGTTGCCATAAGCCTTCACGTGAGGGATGATTCACTGTTATTGAGGAATTGCTCACAAAGTGCAGGTGTGGAGTAGTTTATTTTTCATAACTGCTTGTGCATCATGAATTTCCCACTTTATAACTTGGACACTTTCCAAATGACTAAATATAGAGTAAATGTTTTATTATTTATTCAATATGCTCTGTTAGTGGAAATACTTGTGTTGCTGCAATCTTGGAGTAAAAATGAAAAAATCAAAATGATTTTTACAACTCCAACAAGTAGAAGTTATTGTGGACATGTACAAGTGTGCAACAGCAAAGATGTGTTGTTAAATAAAATCACACACACACACACACACACACACACACACACTGATTGGAACTAATATTTAAGGCAGTGACTAAAAAATGTGATCAAATGTTTTAATTTTTTCAATTAACTTCATACAATAACATGTTCTATTTCCACACACCCCCGTGCATTTATGTGGACATGAAGAGTTACATGTCCATTAATTAATAAGTGATTAATGCAATTCAGATGTTTCAGAGCAGCACATAGCAAATTACATTGTTCCCCTAGGAAACCCATGAGAAAAATCCTTTGTCTCCACAACACAATAGGTAAAAGTCAGAATGTAACATACGGTATGAAGAATTGTGTGTTCCACTTGGCTGCAGAAAGAGAAGCGTCATGTGGTTTCTGTGGTTTCTGCCGAGCCAGTATTCCCACTCAACTCCCACTCAGTTAGAGATGTTCTTTCAGCCAGGCTCCGCTGCTGCCTCCCTCCATTTTGAGTGTCTGTCTTGCTGTCTGAGGGTTGTTGTAGGATGCTGTCAGGATCAACAACTCAGTGCGACGGTGGAATCCTGCCCTCCTGTCATCTACAGTACAGTACAGGACGTTTGCTGCATATCAGAAAACCCTTTCTTTATCAGGGGCTGTCATAAGTCTGATGTTGCAAGTTATAACTGTGCTCTTTCTGTTTTCTGGTGGTGTAAGCATCATATACTGTAAATGGTGTAATTATAATAGCCATTCTTCGAATAGCTTAAATGAATATAATGCATTACAAAAGGTCATATGAAGTCTATTGTAGTCTTATACATGTTTTAAATATGTTACTATTGTAGATTTGAACTCAGAAAATGACTTCCCTACAGCACCAGTTAGTGTTAGCACCTGGGAATGTGTCCAGTGATGAATAAAACAATATGTGGATATGTGTTGTTATTGTGGATCGACAGATGCACAAGGTTGGTGGTGTGTGAACAGTTTTATTTCTGTGCTACATTCCTGCTCAAATGTTATCTCGTAGCTTTAGGTTGTGTCAGGGCCAGTCCCACAGGGTAACAACAACCACTCAACACAGTAACATCTGACACTTGATCAGTTTCTGCATAAAATGTTGTTTTTCCGCTCTCAAAAAAGGTAACTGTACCTGCATTTGGAGAGCGTCTTTCCCCTCTTCATTAAAATCTCCTCATGCAGGGTGAACAAGTGTCTCAGCACCACGGGCCTCTCATCATTGCATCTCCCCCGTCCACAACAGATCCCTGGCCGAGCCTAATGAGACACAAACACGCTCCAGAGGCTCAGACTGACTTGCTAAACACAGCCGCGTCGCACAGTACAGCAGTGTGGCAAATTAGCATTTATGCCCACATAAAAATCCATTTACTGATCCATTAGCTTAGCATAGTGCTAATGAGTTGCTGGTGATGACTCGCAAGGGACTTTGGTTAGCAAGCACATCATCATTAAAGGTAGACATACTCACAGGGTATCATACATGTGAGGAGTACTTTTCCAGGGCTAGTATTAAAACTAAGTGTAGTAACATCACTTTTGATGTGTATCTTTACTGCATTTTTTTTCATTAATTCCAATTCTCACATCTCCTCTAAATGCTGTCCAGACACCTGCATGTTTGGCCTGTAGGAAATGGAAGTGTTGCTGTCACATAAAATCAGTCGCTCTATCCTTCAAACTAATGATGACACAGTGGCAGTGCTCAACAATTACAACCTGTCCCAGATAAACAGAGCAGCAGCAGAGGTAAGTGAAAAGTAGAATATAATCAAAGCTATCAGTGTAGAGTGCCCTAAGCAGCTCACATCAAATGAACCATTCCTAGAGAGATTTCTGACTTGAACTTTTTTTTGGCCTCTCTATTATTACAACAGACATTTCAATGTCAAACTCAGACCTGCTTAGGTGAAGGTGTGTGCAGTGAGGTTCCACACCGTAGCCACTTGACACCGATGAATGTGAAAAGCAGACATGTAGCTGAATTAAATGTCAGTCACCACTGAGTGATTTCCAGTGAGGAGAGAAGCAGGCAGAATGATACCAGCGTCATGTGAGAAACGTTCCTTGTTGCTGAAGCCTCTGGGCCCGGACCCCCTCGCGGTGCCTCCACACTGAAGGGGAGTCAGCTCCAGGGGGAAGATGAAGGTATAAAATGGTCGTTTTGCTAGAGCAACACAAGCTAATTTATCATTCTCCAGGGGTCAGGCGACGCTCCCTTGGTTGTGAATTTTAATGTTGTTTTTTATGGGTCTTAATAAACTCTATTTTGCTGCGAGCGTTTATGCAGAAGAGCACAACATCCTTCACTCGGCTCATTTAGTGAGTCAAGGAGAGAGGGGCCGGAGCCAAATTTAACCAATGGAGTCATCATTTTCTTACACTAATAGGGTAGGACACAGCGAGGTGAAATATTGAAGGTATTGGAAATGTTCATTCACATGTTTTTTTTTTTTTTTTTTGAGGAGCTGGGCCAGATTGTGCATGCTACATTACACTGCATTAGTACATTACTCAGAGGCAATATTTGAACAGTGATGTTAATACTTAACTGAAAATCATCTTGTATTGACATGAAGTTAAATCTGTTTTATTAGCATGCCCTATGTGGTTGTCTTTTTTTTTTTTTACACATGTAGCAATGTTGCTTTGTCCACGTCTTCAGTACAGACTGATATATATCAATCACTATGGGATGAATTGCCATTACATTTTATTCAGACCATCATGGTTTCCAGATGATGAATCCTAATCATTTTGACTTTGGCATGTTGGCATTATTATTTTAGTACTACGAAATCATATCCCCCTCAAGATAAAAAGGCAGATTTGTTTTTGAGGCAGAAGTCAGAATTTTAATTCATCCACAACACTGGTTTAAATCTATTCCTGAATCAGAATGAATTCTGTATTTAATTAGTGAATGTTAGTACACTAACATGATGGTGAACATAAAAGTTTCTAAACCTTCTAAATGTGAAGCCTGGAGCTCAATATACAGCTGTGTCTGAATTAATCCTCACTAGCTAGCACGGCAGTAGTTTCACTGAATAATGACGTGAGAATATTGTAAATTCAACTTATGAGAACTTCATTTTGAGTGTGAAAGAATAATCACATCAAGGTAGGGTGGGAATATATTTTTTACATGTTTTCATTTAGATGTTTTAGCAAGTGATTACTCTGGGGAAAAAAGGAATCCATATTAAAGCAGCTGCCCAAAGCCAATAGTAAAATGTCCCTCCACGTGTCAGAGCCAGCCAATGAAAAGGGAGAGGTCAGGGGTCAAATCTTACTATTGACCCATTTACGCAGCAGGAAATTCACTGTGATGAGGGTATGGATCTCCATGCAGGCCTACTGACTTGTTTTTTATCGAATTTCAAAAGGTTAAGTGGCACCATTTAACACCAGGGTCAATTCACCACATGACTGATTCCTGCTGCATCTGTCTCATTGATCTCCAGCCCTGCGTGCAGACAATTAACCGACCTACTGCTGAGAACTCGGTTGTTTATTTGAACATTCATTGCCTTTGGACTCAACAGCGGCGACTCATCTCAGGCAAAGAGAACATCCAGATGTCACAGACACTGGGTACTCACATCAGGACAAATGTACATTTTGCTGGAGCAACAACAAAGAAGTGCAGTGGGTTCAAAGTCAAGCACAAAGCCCAGTGTTTTGGTTTTTAATGCTAGCATTCAATCAAATCTATTTTTGATGAAATGAGACATAATAGGTGTATTATGAATGAGAAAATAAACAGCAATGGAATTCCAGCAGATTGATTGTATGATTGTGTTATTGATTAATGAAGTGGAGGGTAAAACATCCACAGAGAATAAGACCGGCGATATCCTTTATTTCTACAAACCCCATAAAAGACCTAAACCAATAATGAATTGATTCAACTAACAAGTGTTGTTTGTGTAGCCAACTCCAAATATAGCTCATTGCTGTGTGCCATAAAGCTCTGTTCCTGCCGTGTTGATGTAGTTCATTTTGACTCACTGCACCATAACTTCCTGAAATAAATATGGAGAACACCAAACATGTATTAATCTGTGTCTGAAAATAGTCCCTTCAACAAATGCACTGTTTACTCCTCTTTGAGTAATGTTTGTTTAAAAAATGCAGTGGCCAGCTGGAAATTTCTTAGACTTTTTGCAAATGAAACAATACATTTGTGACCTGATTTATTTTCTTTAAGATTTAGTAAGAACAAGTGGGTTTCAGGTAGTGTCAGGCTGCAGACACAAACTACTGGGATGCTCATATGTGGTTTGTGCTTTGTATTGTCATGACATTCATTGAAAATAAGAACAAAAAAGAGAGAGAGAGAGAATGAAACCACCCTTAAGCTTTTAACTTTTATCACCTTTCGGAAGTATTTTTCTTAATTTGTCATGGAAATTCCTTATATAAAACCAGAATGCAATCATTTTCCCTTGGTTATATATTAAAAGATATCCTGGAACCTTTGAAGACACACATCATAAATAAATGCATCTGTGAATATGCTGTGATTGGGCTCCATTCTGCTGCTTTTTAACCTTAACCTGATTATCTTAGATTAAAGCCCACAATTTACCTTTATGGGTTTTTTTTTTTTTTTTTTTTTACCATTAAGTTACTGCTTAGCCCACAGCCTTGATTTACTGTGATAATAAAAAGTAGAAAGTAAGTAATTACGTTATTATAATAAAAAACACTTTATTACATTATGGCATTTGTTATGTTGCTAGTGAATATGTTTGAACAACCAGACTCTTTCTATTCATTCAGACTTTCACCTCAGTTCAATGACGGGCGATTAAGCACGATCTATATTTGCCCAACAGGACTGACTCCCTTTTCCATCCCTCCAACCAAAGAAATGAGATATCCTCAACTGTGAAATATGTAAAAGTTTTTTTTAAAATGTCTGTCATTGCAGGCAGTCTGTCATTGCCAGTGTTGATTAGCTCAAACTCTGCTGAGCTCAGTGTACTGTCCCAGCCCTCCTGACTCGTAGACAAGGTCCTCTGGGTTTTAGCTGTGACAGATTGAGGGTGTCAGGAGAGACTCCCAGGGGTGCATGTGTGTGTGCACGCGTGCATGTCTGTGTGCCTGTGTGTGTTTTAGTGGGAGGGTGTGCATTAGTGTATGTGTGGAAACCATTTAAGTGTGTGTACATGCATTTTCCTTTGTTCATCAGTGCATGATCTAATGTGAATTCTAATGTGAATAAACTGTGTGTGTGCATGCACTTACTAAACGTGTGTGTGTGTGTGTGTGTGTGTGTGTGTGTGTGAGAGAGAGAGAGAGTGCACCAGGGCCAAAATTTCTTCTGTGAATCACATGTCTCCCATCAGTCTGACAGCATTAAGCCGAGTCCAATCAATACCCCAAGGGCCTTCAGTCCTAGCAAGTGGACGGCAAGGAGAGAGACACACAGGAGGATGACTGAGGAAAGTGAGAGGGGCAGACAAAGAGAGTGTGATGGCAAGTTTAACTCTAACTGCTCGTATCTCAAAGAACAAGCAACACAGAATTTTACTGTACAAAAGAGTTACATAAAGTCACGTCTTTATGTTCTAAGTAACTCAGCTGGGAGTCAGCTCTGAATTAAGTCACTCTGCTGGTTGCAGTATTTTTTTTCAGAGGGGTCCTCTGTCAAGCCCGAATGCCACAGTCCTCCCTCTGGCTACGCTGCTAACAGTGTTGTTGTGAATGAGTAACAATGTTGGAGCAACTGTAGCAGGCCTGGGTCACCAACCACTGTTGTAACTCTCGCTCTCTCTCTCTCTTTACGCTTGTCTCTACTTTCTCATTTAAAACCGACGTCTGGTTCCTCTTGACGAGGTCGTTTGAAAAAGAAACGATGCATTTTAATCACACAGCAAACCCAATGGTTTGTTTAAGAAAATTGCATTCGCCCAAGTGGACATGACAGGGCGGCACGAATTAAAGCAAATATGCATCAGCTCAAGGTGAAAATGTTTCCACGTAATAAATTTAAGTTTAAAGTTGAAATATTTATTATACATTTAACTTTAGAGAAAGAAATTGTTTTTCAGAGGCTTCGTGACTCCAATGAAAAATGTCTCAGCTCTACAGTTTTATTCCCAGCCAGGGACCCTTGTGGTGTGTCATACCCCATCCCTTTTTCTCCCCTTGTTGCCTGTCTCTCTCTAATCTGCAAACTGTCAAAATAATGGTAAAAAGTCTGAAACATGGAATTTCATAGATAAAAAATGAGAGAGGGTAAAACAAACACACAGCTGTTATGTACATTTTAAGCATGCTTCAGGTAATGTGTGTACAGACGGCTGTTGATGGTGGAATAACACCGACTGCACAAACAGACAGTGGTCAAATTTGCGAGAATAAAGGGAGATGACTCAGCAGGCAGCTGCATTGAGCCAAATATCTCTAACAACAGACTATACGCCTCCTGTTTGGCACCAGGCAGCAGACAGTCACAGCAGGCAAGTAGCTGGTGAACATAGTGCAGCATTTAGTTATTAAAGCCAGATATTTCCCTTAGGAAGTGGTAGCAACCAAAAACACAAGACAACTCCAAATAAATGCTATTGCTACATTTCTGCCTCACAGGTAAATGGCAACTTTTTACTGACAAGTTTGTCATATACTTTTAAAGTTGGTAAGATGTTATAGTTGCAAATTACGTGCAAATTTACATAATTAACTGTGACCATAAACAGAAATTCCAAAAGTGGAAGGAGATCAAGTTTTGAAATGCATCCAGCTTCAGAGCAGGCATGATCTATGAAACACATATAGAGAAAAATAAAAAGGCCTCTTGGTTTATTTAGAAATTTTCCACATTCTGGATTCAGACAATATTCAGAGGAGCCTACAACAGCCACAGTGTGCCAAAATAATAGCGTAAATAATAATCCGTCTTTCACATGTTACTGTAGATACAAGATGTAAGTCAAAAAAAAAAAAATATGATGACACATTTAAATAGAGGGGAAAAAGAGAGAGGGAGACAGATCCAACATGTTTTGCTCTGTATCCCCAGGGGGGGCCCATGTCCAGATGGCTCACTATCCTCCCCCCTCATACACCAGAGTCCCGTCTCTCCTGCAACACAGTTATTCCTCACTGTTCCTCCATACTATAGTATGTGGTCTTTAATCTAAAGACGTCATATCTGATGCACGCATCAGTACTTAAGAATGACCTCATGGCAGTCGCTGTGTTAAGTCTGTGTAAGTGTGTTAAGTGCAAATAACAAAAGCTCAGTGAAAAGTTCATGAAACATATTACTTGCTACAAGTGTTATTTTTGCAAATCTCTCCAAATGATGAGTGGAAATATTCATTGTTTTGTTCACAGCAGGTTTTGTTTTCATTCATTCAACATGAATGTTTAGAATGAATTTGTTAAATTATTCAATTCAGAAGAAAAAATCTCAGTCAGTAGTGTTGCTTTTCACTGTGGTTTTTAATGTGTGTCTCTCCAGCATGCAAATCAATGAGTTAGCAAAGCGGTGATTGGAATTCCACACATGTGGGCATTTGATCGGAATTTGTACCAAGACCCATGGAGCCAGTCGATCAAGGGTAATTCACTATGAAATATCCAGAGTTATGCTTCAGCAGGCGCATCTGGCCCCAGCCATTCATTTTGTTTAGCTATTCCAATGTGGCAATCAAAATGAATTAGCATGACAATTTTATTTCTGAAAAGGCTTAGGGTGGCCCATTTTTATTGATGAATTTCAATAAGGACTTGACAAAAGGTCCTTTGAAATTGACTGGCCCCCCACCCAACCACCCCCTTTCACTTGACCTTCAGGTATCTGTGTCTCTTCTGTGTATGAATGCAGCCTCCGTAAATGTCTTTATCAGCTGTAATCATCTTATATTACCATCCAGAGCTGTATTGGTCAGGGCTTGAGAAGGTAAGCACCTGAGGTGATGAAAAGGTCTGAATAGATGATGATGATAGTCATAAATCTCCCCATGTGTTGTGTTAGAAAGTGGCACTGCTCATTCTAATCTTTTCTCAATTGGTCTGTGGGTTTAATATATTGTAATTTGGATGATTAATGGTTATTTTTCAACAGTATTAAGGTGATATAGCTAAATGGAAAATCAGCTCTGGTTGTGCTAGAATATGTAATATTGTTTGTGGTATGTATAAAGTACAAGACAATTACACAGCCTGCTGAGATTCTTATTGTCCAGGGGTTTAAACATGTTTTTTATGTAGCAGATCCACAAATAGATGTTTATACAATTGTCTTCTTGAAGAAAATGAGGTATTACTGCTGTGTTTGCCTGTAAGGCCCATTGAGAAGTGACTTGACACCTATTAAAATATGAACCACTGTTTAATAGAGGTCCCAGGGAGCTACTGATATTAATTTAATTGTACAATGGTCTGTATTTGATGTGGAAGAAAAAGAAAGAAAAAGAGAAGTAACCTAAGCAAATGACAAAAAGCATCATTGTGTTTGATATAATGTAGTAGTTTCTCTCCAAGCTAATGCTGGTTGATTCATCAGTTTGTGATCTGATAGAAAACATATGAATAACAAATGTTTTGCCTGAATGATTTCTCAAAGTCAAAATGTCAACTCTTTGCTGTCTCTAGCCTCAAAAATGATGGTTTTCTGTTTCATATCATTATTAATTGAATGTCTTGGGTTTTGGACTGGTGGTTAGAAAATACAAGGAATGAGAGGATATCACCTTTGGCTCTGGGAATCTGTGTTAGAGAGAAAAATCAGGGGATCTGAAGTCATTCATCCTATATGCACTATGTATATTTATACCAAATTCCAACGTAATCCATAGTTGTGAAGAGATTTTCCTTTACATGAAAAAAATATCAACTTCATCAAAGCATCATAGAAAGCCAGATGCATTTTAAAGAACTGTTTTTCTCAGGACCCGAAATGTCTGCATTAAAGTCCATGACAATCTATATAAGAGTTGCTGAGATATCTAGACTGAAGTGATAGACTGACTAACAACCACACATCTAGCCGTCTCTAGAGCCATACCACTAGCATGCATTTAATGAAAATCTGTGGATTAATCAATATACTATTCAAAATTCCTCCCTTTTCCCCACTCAACTGTAATCCATCAGACCAAAACACAGAACACAATATCACTACTTGCATGGAAATCATGGTTTCCTACAATTGCAGATGGCAGAGCTGTAGTCTGAACTTCACTCTGAGAGCTTTAGTGGGTTGGCGCCGCACATTATGAATCATTTACTTCTTGACTCCTCCACCTGTACATCAGAGTGCACATCAGCAGTGGTGCTCCAAAAACACCCCAGGAAGTGTAACAGCCGACAAAATGTTCACAAGGATCTTGCATCACCACAGCCATTATTTGTGGTGCCTCCTGCTAGGAGCTTTACTGCAGGCTTGCTTCTTGGGGTTTTCCAGTGATAAACTGAAGGAGATGCAAGGCTCTGGGATCCTTAGCACTACCACCAACTCTGCTGCCATCAAAGAGCAGTTGGTGTTTGATCTGGCCTTGATCAAAAGGTGAAGGACAGAGCTGTCCTGTGATGCTACAAGAAACATCACGGTGTCGTGCAGAGAGAACTGGACACTGTTGAGGGGGAACGTGATGGTACCAAGCAGAGAGCTGTATAATTGAAACCAAGGGGAGTCCATCTTGGGTCCTGGGGGCATTTCCCAAAAGGCTTCATCTGCGTTTCTTCAAAGCCAGAAGCTACATGTCACGTTGCTCACAGATCTTTCCCCTCCATAACCCCAGAAATACAAGCAGAGTCACATCATTATCATAGGCATGTAAAGAAGACTTGAGGGGAGGAAGCTTTAACAAGTCAGTGCCGACGCTTCATTGGTTTTCCACAAGAGGTTTCTTAACTGAGTTTTTTTTTTCAATCTCAACAGTGTTTGTGTCCAACTGGCTTTGTTCTATTGATGTTCGATGGCCAAGGAAGTTGCTTTTGGCCCTAATCATTTGAAAGTACATCATCTCCCTCCCAAAGGCGCATTCTCATTAGCTTCAAAAGTGCATCAAAGAAAACAAAGTCAAGACCATGTGAAAGAAAGGAAGAAAGACAGAGAGAAAAACACAGAGAGGGAGAGCGATCTGGTTTGCCTCACCATTCATCACTATCCATCTGTCTTAAAGGCTTGGCTCAGATCCCCTATAGTGGAATATGTTGATGAGGAAGAAAGAAAGAATGGCAGCGAGGGAGATACAAGGAAGGAGTGATTAGCAGAGTGAAAGGAGGAAAGAAGGAGGGGCAGTGCATGAAAGAGAAAGGAAATGAAGCAAGTGGAATAGAGGACAGATAAACAGAGAAAGAGAGCAAGTCAGAGACAGACAATGTTCTCCATCAGATCAATGCTGTGTGTTGGAGGCCACAGCAGCAGTGCTGAGTGCAGAGACACTGTGTAGAGTCAATTAGATGAGCTGCCTCACCTCCTCCTGTCAGATGCTGCTTAAAGCTCCCAGCAGTTATGGCTGGTCTTCCTCTTCCTCCAGACTCAGACAAGCTACCTATTGCTCTCTGTTGGTGCCTATATGAGGTAATGTGATGTGACGTGTGAGTCAAGGAGTGCAGTATTCAAGTTACACAAAATGTAATCAATTTCTGAGTAGTCACTTTTCAAATACTTCACCAAACAGCATTAATCAATCTGTCATCCAAAGAAATAATAACTTGCGTCATTTGTTAATTAGCTGTACAACTGGTCCCAGCTTCAGCAACTGTGTCTGTGATATGTCCAAGTACACCATATTAACCCACCACTGGAAAACTATAAATAGCACTGACAGTAATCAATCTTCATGGTGTGTAACCCAGGCAAAGGTATTTATTAAATTGTACTGCCAAGTGACAAAATCTTTACAGTGCATTACAGCAAATCTAAAGCTACCAGACCCATATATTGCATTTGCATGGAGTACAGACCAGGGTGCTTAAAAGCTCAAAGAAATTGCTTTGTGCTGCTCCTTATCAAAAATAGATTAAGCAGACATTCATTTGGCAGTCCTCACTTTAGTCTTCTGTCTTGTAAACCTGAAACATACTGTGTGAAACATGTCTGGTGAAGCAGAAATCTCACCTCTGTGTTGCTTTTCCAAGTGAAGTGTTTGAATGCAATGTGTTCTTCCCCTCATTGTAGCGTGCCAAATCATAACAGTTTCATTATTGTTCTCTGTTGTAGTGGGTGTTTCATTTTCCCTAGTGGTTGCAATGGGCAATAATGAGACTATTCTACACTCAAAAACAAATGCCAAAGCCAAAAGTGTTTCAGTTTTAAAAGAAAAAAGGCTTTATGGATGAGGCTAAACAGGTTTGTTACCACTGGTAAAGCTCTTTGCAATACTGTTTTCCCAATATTTTGTATGAGAAACATCCACCAACAAGTCCAACCTCTGGCAAGAAGAATTCCCCTAAGCATGATGTATTTTGTTGTAGATGTAAAAGAGTGTACACTTTGGGACAAAGATAAATTTCTGATGCTAAAGTGAAATCAAATAAAACATGGAAATGTTGCAGAGATTAGTCACAGTACTAGTCACATTTATTAACAGTATTGTAACTCTCACATTTCTCTAATGATAATCATGTGTTCCTTCCCAATATCTGTTGTCTTGCATGTTAAAATATGCTGTATGTTCTGCTTTAGTGTGGTTTATTTCAACAGTGTTGTTTATTTTGTCAAGTTTAAATGCATACTAAGTGTATTTCTGCAATGAGAGGCTTGTAAACAGCTTGCAAAGTGACCCATCTCTCTCCAGCTCAACAAGACGCGAAGGTCATGGCCCCTGAATGCAGCTGCCAGGATTCGTCAGCAGCAGCGGCGCTTCTAAAACCACAGGGAGCTGCTCAGGGAGGACGTACCTGACTGAGCCTAAGCGATGAGGTGATACATATAGTAACAGCTATTAGGTTAATATGGAATAAAATGTTTTTGAGGTGTTGCCCAATATCAAGCGTCGTGCAGCAGATCAGATTAGAGCCTCACAGGCAGACGGCCAGAAGGTTGACATCCACAAATATGCTCATCTTTGAAACACAACAGACATGTAATAGAAGTGAAAACATGCAGAGATGCACTGATGCAGGCACCCAAAGAAACATTGAGCAACAAATGAACCGGGGTCACTCCAATGCCAAGTTACAGTGATGAAAGACCTTAGGGGTTTTTGCACAGGGCAGATTTATAATGCACAATTACATCAACGAAATTGTGGTCATTGTCATAATTACGGACTCATTTCATGTGGTCTGAGGAGATTTTTCTTAAATGAAGACAAACCTGCACATTACACCTTGAAGAAAGTGTCATTTAAATCTTAAATTAAGGGTATAATTACAAATTAAAATGGTCATTTCTGCAGCATTTTCACTCAGAGCAGAGTGTGTGTGTATGTGTGCATGTGTGCATCTGGTCCATTTTTAGCACAACTGGTCACCAGATAGGGCAAGCTGAGGGGAGTGAGTGTGATTGATTGAGAGAATGAGTGAGTCCGACTGAGTTAGAGGGAGTACGTGTGCACCAGTAGCCTCTAATAAAGTATTAGTAGGACAAGCAATTTGCTTCTTTGCCAGGCTCCTTGGCATGAAAAGAAGGACTTTTACAATAATGAGAGAGGCAGAAGAGGCAGTGGAAATGAACTCTTATCTCAACTAAAAGAGGAAGAGAGGGAGACTTAAATAGCATAATATATCAGCATAGTGCAGGGGGTAGTGAGGGAGAGAGAGACAAATAGAGACGGAGAGAGAGGAGAGGCTGATTATTCGCACGTTAGCCCTTTTTAACCTTTGGATAGGATGAACCGGTTAGGCTGAAGAAACACCTATGATATCGTTGCCCCACAGACCCACAGGCAATCAAATATTTCTAAATGCCATGTCATTATAACACTGACAATTAAAAGGTATGTGTTTAAAAAGTCAATCAAAATCAAATGAGACAATTTACTCCTTGTGTAGGAAATGAACAAGCTCTGACAACCTGGTCCACGAGTCAGAAAACCTTGATATCAACCTGTGGTGTCATCACAATTAAAAATCAAGAGTTCATCTGCAAAAGATCAATGTAAGTCCAATTTTATTAAAAACCACAGAATATTTTAACATTTTATCAACTGCTGAGTCTAAAAAAACTCCTGGCCTGTTGTACCTGGTGCTCTGTTATCTCTCCCAATTATTGATGCTTCCAACTTTACTTTTTTTTACTTTTACTTTAATGCAATATGTTGAGATTAGAAGATTTTTTTCCCTTTGTTACATTTTGAGTGTTGGTTTCAAAGTTTTATAGTTCATTCTAGTTGGTAATGATAAAATTATGTTCATCAAAGAACATAAGTGTATGAACAGATGGAAAGGCTTAAAAAAAACAGCAAACATAAACTCATCTAATCCACTTAAATTAGTGCTAAAGCTAAAAATGAGCAGGAATTTGGTGATAATACCTCCTCATACAGAAACAAGTACATCTGAAATTTGGCTCATAAAGTGTGAAGGATATTCTGGACAATTTGAGTTAATATTTTTCAGTATTTGTCTTCCAAATATCTTACATTAGCCTTTAACCAGGACAAATGATCACCTGACCGCTCATATTTCTCATCCTGAGTGCTTAGTTCATTTTAGTGACATTGCAGCATCAATATGTATTGAGTCCATCAGTGATAGTGCCACAGCTCTGTGAGACTATATATGCTTCATTAATATAGGTCAAATCAGGGGATCACCAAAGTCAACAGGTCTCAACCTCTAGTGACCACTGAATGTCTGTACAATATTCATAACAGTCCAGGCTAACCAGGTGACATGCCATCATTAGAGACATATGATTAGACTGTAACTATGATTAAAGTTGTATTGTGGTGTGAATTTTCCACAAATATTCATTCCTTTTCACTGTGCTGACAGCAGGTCTATATGTTCACATCTTAGTCAGAGAAGCAGTTGTCTACTGCTTCTCTGCTTTGTTAAATATTTCCAACTTGAACAAATGTATCCTCACTTGACCTGATGTAAACTTTCCATTGACTTTCTATGTAATTGCACCACATGAAAAACACACCTTCAGATCCTATAAGATGATTATATGGCACTCAGGCACATTTTGCCCTAAGAAATATTCTGGTGCTTTGTTTTTTAGGACAATATTATGGCTTACTGTCAGCTCACACCTACCAATGGCTCAACTCGCTCAAGTGAAGCCTTGTATTTTCTTTTACTGCTTTTTATGATTGTCTTGTGCTTTAAATTTTGATGCACTGAAGGACTGTGTGGAGAGGTGGGCGTGAAGAACCGCAACAAACACTGGAAGTGACTCAGACGAGCTGAAAGGCAGCCTGCATCCAGTAACTGAGGACCAGGGGCCTCTTCCAATACCCATCGCTCCAGGTTCTGAAAGCCTGACACTGCAGGAAGCCTGAGGAGGAAGAGGAAGAGGAGGAGGGATTAGTGCAGAAAGTTTTGAGGGTTTGAGGCCAAAAATAACTAAATGTACCAGTGCAGAATGTGTCTCTTTGAAAGCTGTGAAGTTGCAGGTGATGAGTAGAGGGGGAATGCTGTTTACTTTAAAAGAAAAAAAAACTGTGGTAGTATAATTGGTTGTAATTTTTCTGGTACAGTTTAAGGTGACCATATGCTGTTTTCTCAAAAGTAAGTTGCTTAACTCAGTTTGCCTAGAGTCTCAAGTGGATTTTGTTTGTAGGGGGTTTTGGATCTTGCCTGGAAAATTGTGTTTTGTAAATTTCACCCTCACTCTGAAAAATAATATAAAGTGATGTTTCTTCAGAGTTCTGTTCTTGTGAGAGTGAAAAGCCTCTAAAGTGTTTGGTTCAGGGCTTCTCATGAGCAGCACATGTAGTATCGATCAGTTCAAAGATGTGTAATCAAAGAGTATCAAACCTGTTGTGGATTGCACTGACTGGCAGATGACCGATCTTTTATTCTTAAAGTCCGTCAGAGAACCATGCATCAGCTCCACACTAATACTGTACATGGTTATGGAACGTTTTCACATCAAATACCTATTTCCTCTGCAGTCAGATGAATAGAAATCTTTGAAAGTCATAAATGAAAAAAGATGAATAGTCTGAGTAGACTGTGAAACTGTGTACCCATGCAATATCTCATCGAAGCTAACTTTATTGTTCATTGCCATGGTGAGGATAAATGAGAAAAGCTGGCAAAGAAAGGTCATTTTTCATGTCACTTTTTATCCAGCTCCTTCGCTCCCTTCTTTCCCGCCTCTCTCACCATCCGTGTTGCCCTCTTTCTTTTCCCAACTTTGCAAATGTAAGGCTTTTGGCTCTGTCATTTTCCCTTTATCGCTCCTCCTCTCTCCCTCTTCTCTCCACTCCTCTTCCTCTCATCTCTCCATCTCTCCATCTCTGTCATCGTCTCATCCCCCCTCTCCATCTCTCCTCCCTGTCTTCGCCCTCCCCACCCCTCTTTCCTTTTCTTTTCTCTCGCTGTCTGTGAAATGTGTAGCTCATTAGTTTGCTCGCCACACCGTCTCATGTCAGTCTGTCCTTCACATCTCGCTGCACTGCTAAGAAGTCATTTACACCGCCATGTAGCTCGCCCTACCCCTCCCTTCCCCCCATCCCCAGTCTCCCTTTCCCCTCCCTGCAAGTCTCACCACCATCACC
This sequence comes from Polydactylus sextarius, assembly GCA_016801845.1. NCBI lineage: Eukaryota > Metazoa > Chordata > Actinopteri > Polynemidae > Polydactylus > Polydactylus sextarius. The sequence continues at coordinate 23,079,460 of CM028909.1, read as the reverse complement.
ATCACCATCACCAGCCTCCGTATGGTTTCATCATCATTTTGCAGTAGCACAAGAAAAAGACATCCAAACTCTTCCATCATTACCCCCCACCCTCCTTCCTCCACTTCCTCCTGCTCTGAGCACCCTGTAAAACAGAAGAATCTGAAGGGTGAGGCTCAAGAATTGAAGGTGGAAGGAGGAGAGAGGGGATCAGGATTATCCCGAGCGTAATGATACAGCACTTTCATAGAGAAGAGGGAGGAGGGGTGGGAGGCAAGAAGAGGAAAAGAAAAGGTAGGAGGGGGAGGTGAAGGAGGAGGGGAAAAGGTGAAGGAATAAAGCTTAAGCTGCTCCCAAAAATCATGTAAATGCAGAGATAATACAAGCACTGTTTGGCATTCATGGGAGTGGGAGGCAAATCAGTGGGGAGAAATCTCAGTGCGAATGTTGACTAATGCCAGCTCGCTCACTCTCTCACTCGCTCTCCTGCTTCAGAGCCAGCAGGGTGTCTGGGTATGTTTTAAGGAGGCGGTGGGCAGGCGGCGGGGGCGGTGGAGTGGTGGGATACAGCACTGGAAGACACTTGATGGCATGAAAGTAATTCTTTTCTGTGATGAGTTGCAACAAGTAAGTTGCAAGTTTTGTACTTTAAATGTTTGCTACCAAATGAAGTGTGATGGAACATGAGAAATATATTTATAATATATATAATATATGTATTATTATATAATATATTATTATATTACATATATAACAACCATAGTTTGCTTTGCTGTTGTTGATTTGATCTGAAATCAGTGATGAATTCATGAAATGCAGCGCATTCTTATATAGATCATCTCGATAACACTAACTTTTTATTTTCAGTGTTTTAATTTGTGTCAAATGTTTAATATTTTAGGGAATAGAGAAAATACGCTGACTTTATATCTAGTTTATATCTAGGAATCAGCTGATTTTTGCCCACTTGGTTACAAAAGAGTATCTGACATTTTATCACCTAATAATGTTAACACAGTGAACACGCAAATCCAGCAGATCTTATATGAGATACGCATTCATTTGGATTAGATGAGTCTATTACATTTGTGTCTCTGACTTCTCACATTTCTTGATGAATTAGAGTTTGATATTCTCTCTTTTCAGGTCCAACTGCTGAGCAGCATGTCACATTTTTTTTTTTTTTTGTTGTTGAAAATAGCTGAAGATTCTGCCAGAAAAGAGCTTGAATCAAAGTTCACAGGCCAGAAAACTGAAACAATGAGCCAAAACAGAGTGAAAGCCTCTGCAGAGATGGTGGTAACTTTCAGTGAATCTGTCACCACAGTTTTTACATGTCAGTTTTAAAGTAGGTTTCTTCTGGGTTTACATTTCATGATTCACCTTCACCACACTCACACATGGATAATTGAAACCGGAATGTGGTTCCAACTTTCAGAAGTGTCAAAACTCTTAAATATATTTATTGGTAGCCCTGGGAGAACAGTACTACACAGACATTTCAGTGGAAGGCACCATATTCACTATCAGGAGATCCTTCCCCACAGAATTAGACCATCACCAGCACCTTTTACTGCTGACACCAGAACTCATGTCGCGTAACATTCGCCATGTTCTGCATGTGTCATTAACATGTCACAGCAGTAGCTGAGTGACCTACAAACTATTGCTGTAATTTAGTTTTGTGGTAACTGTGTCTTTTATCACTTCATCTTCATATTGACAGGAGCATGAAGCAGGGATTGTATTGTTATGCCACTTTTCTTGCTCTCTAGACACTCTGTAGACTCTGTAGAGCACCGTAGAGCCAAATCCTTTCTGAGACTGAATCATTTCTGAGATTGAATTGAAGCGTCTGACACCAACAGTCACACACCGTAACCGTTGGGTCAAGTCAAACCGATGCTATTTACAATTTCCAGTTTATTTCATCCTACATCATTCCCACTACACCACCACTGCTACTTTCCCACCCTGACAAATCACTGAGGCCTGGGAGGATGGGACAACAGTGTACACAACAAATAAAGAACACACATAAGGACAAATAAGAACAACAACCAAAAGAAAATTTCTGCAGTCACAACACTTGATAGCGTTCAGTCATTCAAGCAGCACTAATGACTAATTACACAAAGAGATAGACCTTTCACAAATATCACAAATGTGATCAACTTCATTGTTATAGTGCCTTAAAAGTTAATTGAGCTAAACTAATTAAGCATTGAAGCAGCAATTGCCAAAGTATTTAAACCATTTTCTTAAATAAAAGTAGCACCATCATAAAGTAAAAAAAAAAAAATAGCTGTAATGTCAGTGTTTTAATGTTTGCAAAGGGTCATTACCAAGTTATTTATTCAACGAACAACCATGGTATCACTGCTGCAGTTATTCCTCTGCCTTTTTTTACTTCTTGAAGATTATTGTGTTCATGTGCTGTATGTATATTAAGAGTAATCCGTTCTCCCAACAGAATGTAATTGGCGCTGTCAGTGTCTCTGACTGAAGTCAGACTGTTTAAGTAAATTCACTTGATTATTTTGCACATCAGTGTAAGAATGAAACTGAGAGAGAAAACAGGGAAAACAAGCAAAGTCCTAATATCAGCGTACAGATAAAAGCTTGAAAGATGATTACTATGATAATATTATTGTATTGTTATTATCATATTATATTATATTTATCTCACACCAAGTCTATTAAGTGAAAAATCAAATAGCCTGTTTTGACTAATGCAGCTGTTTTGATGCCTACAGAAGAACACGGACCTGGCTGAGACTCCTAATTACAGAGGACTGAGCAGTATTAATGTGTGGATGTGTTCTAAGTTAAATGAATGCTGCTCATTCTAATGGTCAAAGAAACAGATACAAACATTTCAACCTGTCTGCAGGCATCATACTTGTTCTTTATTTATATGTGACTCACTCACTCACTGTGGCAGAGTGTTACTGTAAATGATGAGGTGTAATTATTTCAGGGGAATCTCAGTGTATCGCAAAATGTCAAGGGCAAGTTTGCTTTAATGTGAAAATGAAGCTGCAATCACAACGATGAAGCTGATATTTTAGTGGCATAAGGTGACTCTCTTCCACCACAACCAAGACCTGTGTACATATATTTCTCTCTCACTTTATTTATTTTTATTTTTTTATTTTTTGCCTTTCATAGCATGTTTTCTTTCTGGCACTCTGCAAGGAAAACGTAATGACAGCAGTGTAAAACCATGTGTTACATATATATTGTATACAGCCTTATGACGGGCAGTGTCTACCACAACTACGTTACCTTGACTGTGACAGATGACTGTTATTCTGCTGTCTACCTAGTCAACAAAGAGGAATGTTTATGACTGTTTGTCTATGTATATGAGTGCATTCAATCATGCATGCATTCTTGCCTTTATGTGAGAGTGGGAGTCAATCAGAGCGACAGTCTGCATTAGAAAGAGAAATAATAGAGGCAGAGTGGAGAGAGAAAAGAATGGGAGAAAAAACACAATAATGGGAAATGTGTCTGATATGGAGAGTGTATTATCAGATTGCTATATTTTATGTAAATGTTAACCTTTCTACCAGTGCTAGCTTATCAGGCTTGTTGACAACAGGGTGCGTATCTTTCCTGTTGACAAGACGAGCAAAGAGAGAAAGAGAGAGAAAAGACATGTCATTGCTGACTAATTACACTGCAAGCGAACAGTTGAGTCCTATGTTTACATTTGGACAGCCAAGGGACGCTGAGATGAGCATCATTAATCAGATTCTTCTAATGCATACTACCAACACACACGCGCGCGCACACACACACACATACTCATAAGATTACAAATAGCCATCAGTCATGTTTTTGATTTGACATGAAGGACGGTCTTTCTAATTACCAAAGAGTTTGCTGTGATGAATCCCAATAAAGACTGAGACCAGATGTGGTTAATCAAAAATCTCTGGGGTTTCTAGGAGCCAACACAAGGATGAAAAGCTGCAAAGTCAATGGGGACATGGACCAATTCTCTCAAAATCATTTGCAAAATGTTCCATGAGGTTGCAGATTGATATTTTAAGCTTTGACTTAAAGACAAAATAAACAGACTTCCCATTGACTCACATTGATATTAGCAGGAAAGTACTAAGCTGTTGACCACCTCTACAAAACTGGATCAATGGTTGGGGAGAACATTTTTATAGGTTGACTGAAACAATTGATTTTTTCAGATCAGTTTCAAAGGCCTGAGAAAATCTTTTTACGAGATGTAATGCAGCATTAAGTGATGGGGGTTTCTGGATGTGAACAAAAGGGCTCATTACAGACATTTTCATAATATTAATGCAATTAATGGGGCAGTGGTGGCCTGGCGGCTAAGGAAGCGGACTTGGGTCCAGAAGGTACCAGGTCCGAATCCACCAGCTCCCAGGTCCCACTGAGGTATCCCTGAGCAAGGTATCATGCCCACTCACACGATCCCTGGGTGCCGTCCAGACTGCCCCTGCCCCCCTGCTCCCAGGTGATGAGTTAAATGCAGAGGTTAATTTTGCTGTGTGCTCCATGAAGTAATAGTAATCACTTTCACTAATGTTTAAAATATATTTTTGTGGTATATCATACTGGAGAAGGTAAGTCAAGTTATATTTATTTATTTATTTTTATATGAATATATTTATCAAAGTTTGAGGAACCTTAGGTCAAGTACCAGATTTTCACAGCCAGTGTGGGTTATGAAAAGCTGGTTCTAATCACTACTAGTGTTTAAAATAGTCAATAGACATAAAGAAAGGAAAGGAAAGGAAAGGAGAAAAAATAACAAAATCAAAGGTGATGACAGGACCTTGCCTTATCGTTTTAGCCGTGGACCACTGGTCATGGGTGGCTTTAGGTCATCTGGCACTAACACAGTGGGCCTCAGAGAGATACACAAATACACACTTAGACAAGGACCACTGGACAGAAGAGAGAGAAAGGAAGAAAGTGGAGAGGGTTGTAAGAGCAAAAGAGCGAGAGCGACTGGGTCGATGTGCTGCAGGATGGAAGGCAGAGGTTTGGAGCACGGCCATCCACAAGGACAGAGGACAGAGAAGTGATAAGATCAAGCTCAATGATTCACAAGGTTGATGCAGATGGCTAGATATCATGGAGCTCAATAGAATTAGAATAAGAACAGGGTAGAAGCGATAGTACTAAAACATTAAAGAATACAGAAAGGTTGGCTTGTCAGTGTAAACAACACAAGTAAATGATGTGATTGCAGATATTTTCAGTGTAAACAGTGAACAAAGCTTTCACTCTCTTCATGTGGACACTATTACTGCTGTTTACATATCTGATCAATGTAATGTAGTTCCCATTATAATAGTTTTGTCTTCTAACAATAGAGCATATTGTTAGATAGTATAACACATCTGATAAAACTGTCTTCATTTGTTTTTGTCCACAATTACTGTTCTCCTTTCCACTGTGGCCTAGCAACAGGAGCGAGAAAACATATAGTATGATATAGTTCATGTTGGAAAACAGTTGCACATTTAACTATTTACACAGACCAACAGGACCATTTACAGTTTTTCTCGATTGTTTACACACATTTTCTGAAAGCGTGCCTCATATTCTCAGATCTCTGCACACAAATGAAAAACATACAAAATGGCCAAAACCTCTCAATTCTCCTGCAAAATGAAACTTTACATTCAAAACAATGTTATTTCTTCTCAAAATGGTATTTTGTTTTCAAATGACAAACACAAACCATCATATGAAAAGACATTTATAAGCACCTGTTGAACACTGAGGTGCTCAATGTAAAACACTATGATGAATGGAAAACACTTCTCCATTCATCATAATGACTTTTTTGTTCAGTGTTACACTTACTACAGACAGTACACGCATAAGTGTGCTGTAAAATATTTTAGACTATTGTTTTAATACTCAAAACACACAAATATGCGGTGACAAATATATTTTATCTATGTATATTTATATATACATATATAGTAATGTACACAGTATACTTTCCAACCAACACAAAGTTGCACATACAGTAGTCTACATACAAAACAACAGAAGAATTTCCTGTATACAGTTACAGTGAAAAAATGAAACTATGCTGCATCCTCTCTTCATCCACATTACAAGCAGTGTTTTCCCTGGCCTGTTGCCCTTTTATACTAAAGTTCTGATTGCTAATTGTAAAACTGTGTGACAGATGTTTTCCCATGTGATGGGTCAACGTGCATAGCAAGGCAATTTATTGTGAAAATAAGAGATTTCTTCATGAAATTTGTGCCAAATGCAGAGAATTATGTGTAGTGTTTTGAAAAAAGTGTGTTTTAGAACTGCAGTTTGAGTGTAAAGCAGGAATTGTGCTTGTAGTTTAGCAGAGTTGGTTCAGGAGGTTGGTTGGTGCATGAGTTACATGTTGTGCTCATTGTGTCTCAAGTACCAGTATTTGTGTGTAAACAATTGAGAAAAAACTGTAATCAGAGTTTTGATCTCAAGCATCAAGCTTGTTTAAGCTCTGTTTTGTTTCAAATCCTGAGGGAAACGTGTGGCTCTTGAGCTGCTTAATGTGCCTTTGTCTGTCTGTGTTTGCTGCAGAGCAGATACAGTTTGTTACAGTAAACAGCTGCCACATGTGCACGTCCATGCTGAGCAACCAAAATAGACTCAACGGCTCAATGGAGCTGAGGTGAACCAGAGAGTTGAGTGATAATCCTCTGTTATTTCATCACTTAAAACGTCCTCTTTCATATTACACGTGGTCATCTGATCTATTCTTAATCTAAAAAAATGTTGATTAGTGCTGCTTTAAGATTTATGATGGTACCAGGCCGGCACTGGAGGTTCAAATATAGTTTATAGCAACAGTGTATTTTTAGTTACTTCATCTATCAACATGATCAATCACATTCACTCCTATGTTTGCCATATCACTCACATGACCTGCTTTCACTTAACAGAGAGGTTTTTTTACAAGAATTTTTGCTTACCTATAATACCTTCAAATTTTTAATTTATTTCAAATAGAAATCTGCCCTTTGTCATAGAAACTGAGCAGATATTTCCTGTCACTTCAGACTGTAGAATCATTGTTTGACCAGTGATTTTAAGGTCAGTAGACCTACTTAATATGTGCTGCCATAATGTGAATATTTGGAACAAGGGCAGTCGTCAGGAGGCGAAGTGTGGAACCAAATTGGAGCGAGTGAAAGCTGAATCTAGTCAGATGAGTTGTCAAGATGCATTACAGCACTGTAACATATATTTTGCTCAGTGCAGTGACAGAAGGACTCAAGCTGAAAGTTTAGATTTTTACCAGCTCATGTTGCATTTGTATGTCCTGGTTTATTTGTCAGGGGATAGAAAAGTGTGTGTGTGTGTGTGTGTGTGTGTGTGTGTGTGTGTGTGTGTGTGTGTGTGTGTGTATGACAGGTGACAGGTCTTCTGGGCCAGTAAGCTTGACAGACAAGACACATCACTGTCACCTCACAGCTGGTCTGACAGGCAGCCATCAGGTGACAAGCGTATGACAGGCGTAAGTAACACGTAACAGTTCGGACGCTAACACACTGTGACATATGGTCTCAAACACACAATCTTTCCACTCACCGCTTACAGTTTTTTATGCTCATTATAGACACCACACAGCGTTTTCAGTGAAATGCCAGTGATTTGGATGAAACTCGGTGATGAGTGACGCCTGCTGCGTGTTTGTCAGTGATGAGATGCAGATCCAGTTTTACGCTGGAAAAATATTTTGGTGTTTTCCTTCAGATATGAATACGCTAATGTATATTTGAAACACCACTTACCAAGATGACAAATGGAGTATTTGGTGTTGTGAGATCATACAAGTCAATGGTTTCTCTTAATCAAGTTTCAATTTAGGACAGAAAAAGCCTGCACGCTTTGTTGTTGGTAAACTCAATCAGCAAGAATAATGAGAGCTAATGGCCTGTATCATCATCCTAATGCAGACTAAGCGGATGGAAAACTCAACAAAACCTCCACCCTCACATTGTCTTATACATTTATATGTATCATCAATCTATGATGTTTACAATGTGGCTTTTTGTTGTGTCCTCATATCTCGCCCACTTTCGTCAGCCTGCTTTGTCTATTTGTTTTTCTACTTCATCCACATTTCACAGAATAACTGCTAGTAATGTAAACAGCACAACTGAATTTTTACCAGTGAACATACATACCTTCCATCTTCCAGACACCATCCAGTTTATATGACTATAATTATAGTTAAATGATTTCCCAGTATATACACTGATACATTAGCTGGGCTGGAAAAAAAAAACTATAGAATAACAAATTCAAATAATGTATCAGTGATCAGAGTCAAAAAACGAATAATAACGAGATTCATGTTACATGGAAAACCTCCTACTCTTCAATATTCAAATTTATGTTCAGGGAATACTGGTATATTGCAAGTAGCTGAAAGGGTGGATCTCCACCTACTCACAGGTTGTGATGGGGTTAACGACACATTTCTGCAGCTTCTGAACTCTAAGAATTCATTTATTAGGTGTCCAGAGTGTCTCTTGTGTACGAGCTGTTTATGTGCCTCAAGCACAAACAGAATCCTATTCTGCACTAGTTATTTATTTCATACCACAATATATATATTTTTCTCTCCTAGAGCATAAACAGTTCCACCACAGACGTTTCAAACTGCTGCTGTTCATTATGTCTTAGAGCATGTCTTAATTCCCAGAGGAATCAAAATTTCAAAACCATATATATCAGAAATGTCTGTGAGGTGGTCAACGTGGAGCTGATATCTGCTTTAAAAAAATATCATTGTCAGTTAATTACAGCATTACTTTTTTTTTTTTTTTTTTACAAAGTTTTCAACTTCAACTTTTGAACAACAGCAATACACTGTGAAGAAAAAAAGTGAACTGTTCTGTGAACTTTTCTAACCTCATTTTCAAAAGTTTTGGTTTTCATTTTCCTCCCCAATAGAATCTGGTGAAATGTCTGCAGCTTGTTGCAAGAATCCATATGCCATAAATGGTCATTGGGACCTTTGGTACAGTAATGCCTAAGTAATGTCAGTAGTTCAATTTTTTTCTCAAAAGTCTTGAAATGTCAAGTTTATTCTCAAAATGCAAAATAAAATAATAATACTCCTCTCATTTTTCTTCTTTATGCCTGGCGCTAACAGTCAGAAAAAAATATAAGTCTACTTAAATGTAAAATCTTGTAAAAATCAACTAAAGTGAAAACACTGACTGGTTCATACACAGGAGGAAATATCATGCTGTGTGTAGACCAGTGTCTGCAATACACATACAATGTCACATATGGGAATGTTACGAGAGCACATGGGACGCTGTTCAAAGCTCAACCACATATACATAGATTTTACGCGTGCACACACACACACACATACACACACACACACACACTGCTGTGATTCCCTGCTGCTTGTCAAACTGTTCTTCCTATGATGCAGTTGGATGCAGACTTTGTTTGTGAACTGACTAAATTGACTGTAAAGTTGTAAACTATGATACATATGCAAACATGTAAAATGTGGCATTGCCTTTGGGTTTCTTTGATCACAAGTGCAACAAACCAATTTTACCAACACTTACCTGTATGTTAAAAACCTTGATTTGTCCCAGATCAGATCAGATTTGTTATCATGTCCACTGAGTCCAGGTGAGCTCCAGTCCGAGCATCAGCATCTAGTTTTCTGCAGAAAAAAAGTCATAGAATAACAAGAGTACAGCAAACAAGACTGTTGACAGCAACATCATGAAACAGACAAACACAACATGACAGATACTATGCTGTCCTGTCACTGACGGTGTCTCCTTTGATAAATATGTGACTGGGAATTGTCATAAAATCAGATAAGATAAGCAGCAGGGAATCTTATTATAGCACATGTTGGTCATATTGTCATAGTCAGTTGGCGTACCGGAGAATCACACACCCACAATTACGTTTTTTATGAATATTTTTATGAGAATTAATACCATAATTAAATCGTTACTCTGCTTTACCATAATGTGAGTGCTGTTTTTGCAACCTTCTTCTGTTTTGTGCCCCAAGAGACCTAATAGCAATTTTACCTTTTTCTTAGATCTCAGCAGTTTTTTGTGTGCAATATTGTCATGAGTGGCATAAATGATGACCAAATTATGAAAATAAGACCCAGGTTGCTATAAAGTTTAATTATCCTTTAAGATAAGTGAATTATATCTCAATTATTCTGGTGTAACATACGGACATTTAGCCCTACGTACCTGATGCCTGAAATAAACCAGTCTCATTTTCAATTTTTATCTGAGCTCAGGGGAAAACATTCAGACTGTTGTTCTGTTGTGTTTTCCATAACTTTACAATGGTAGAGATTTTCTGTCTTTGACTCACCTCTAAAACTGCAACGCACGTGTCTCTTTCATTACGCCTTCCCTGAAAAGCTGTCGAAACCAGCAGATTATACACAGATTACAGTTTGTCCAGAGTTCTGCAGCCACTTTCCTGATGAGAGCTAAGTGGAGAGGACAGCCTAATACTCCATTTTAGCTTTACTTCATTGGCTACCGAGACAATTTAGGATTGATTGTAAAATTTTATTGATCAGCACTAGCTGCACTTTTCTCTACAGCATACCCTAATAACATCACATTGTTCCACGGTTGCTGCAATAAAACGTAAATTTAAGTTGCATCAAATATATAGACAGAGGCGCATTTTGCAGACATGAGCAACTGCCTTATTATGGCCTCTCACTCACATGACTCTGTAACCTCTGACACAGTTTGGATCATTATTCTCACAAATGAATACGCAAGCCTGGATAATGCTCATTATTATCTCCTTTTTTCCTCAGTCTCACACTCATGAATGAAAAGTCAATGTGCTGAATGCTTTATAAGGCCTGTGTTGAGCCATTATACTGAGGGTCACCACAGTAACAGCTTCCACTAGCCCATTATTGCCGCACACTCCAGAAATGCAGCAGTTACTATCTATGTGTACTATTAGGACTGGCCAGCTTTGCTACAGAAGCAGCCAGCAGACAAGCTGACGTCTGTCATGAGCTTGGCCAGCAAGCGTCATTAATGAGCAGATGACATGAAACATGGCACAATGACTTGCAAGCCTCTGAGACTTTCTAAAGTGGCACCGCAGGGACTTCGTGTACTCCTGCACCGCATGAGGAACTGTCATCTTCTGGGCAGCCTCATCCAAAATGATAATCACTATTTAGATGAACTGTGCTATCTATTGCTGGCATTGTTTTTGTGCATATGTGTGTATTACCCATCTGTTACCAAATGTTAATCTGTAACAAAACAAATGCAACATCTGCAACACTTGGAGAGTTACTTTAACAAATGCATTTTCCTCTTCATCCTCACAGGATATGATGTGCACTGACCTGCTGCTGGGTCAGACGGAAAGAGAGCCAGGTGGCTGCTTGAATGGGATGGACACATTTGGGATTGTAAATCATCGCTGATCAGAGTCCTGATCATCAGAGTTGATGATGTGAGTGTTGATCTCTGGTGACAGCTGTCTGCATTTTAAAATCCAAACTTAACAGCACTGATTTATTGTGGTACCTGACAGGCATTTAAAAGTAAAATAAAAAGTCTTGCAGCAAATGTTTTTTATAGCATATCAAAAATGGATCCAAATCTTTTGAAATTACCTGCATTGATGTTTCAATTTCTTTTAAAAACATGGCCAAATCTTCAATTAAGTTACAATTAAGAACAAACACAATATGTTTTAACAGAAACCAATGCATTGTGTTATATTGTGCTTTATGGAACACACCATTTAAACACTCACAGAGAAAACTATATATTGTCAGAGTTAGCAAACTGGAAGTCCAGTGAATTAAACCTGACTGGATTAATTTGTGTTGGAGCTACTGTGATTCAAACACATCTACTGATGTGAATGATGCCTCACAAAAATGTTATCTAAAGAGTTTAGGTGGTCATCAGTCCACAAAAGGAGGTGAACTGACAATAAGTGGAGACAATTTAATTATCTGGCTACAAATGGGCACTCAGTAAAGATGAACAAAATAATCAAAGAAAACAAGAAGCCAAGAATAAAGTAAATCTAAAGGCTTAACATCTCTGTTCATTAGTCCACAACACACAAATCACAGAGGAAGTTGCCCCAAAAATTATGGAACTATATATATTGTAAAAAGGTCATTGTGTACCAACATGAAAACATCATCCCAGAGGAGAAGATGATGGAAGAAGCACCGTGACTTGACGCTGCTTTGCTGCCTCTGGCCAGGTCGTCATCATGGTGGGGAAATGATTTCATCCAAGTATGATTCAAGGGAATATCAAGGTGGCTGTCTGCCAGCTGAGGCTCAGCTAAAGCACAGGGTGACACAGCGGGACAATGACCTTAGACACTGAAGTAAATCTACTCTTGAATGACTTCAAATAAAGAAAATCTGCCTTTTGGAGTGGCCCAGTCAAAGCCCAGATCTTATAATCCAGTATAGACTCAGAGTGAATGAGTTCAGAGCCGCTCACAGCAGACTTCTGAAGAATATGTCTGAGCTGAAGCAGCTCTGTAGGAAGAATGGTCTGAAATTCCTCAGGAACATTGTACAGGTCTGATTTACAGCTACTGGAGGAGCTTGTTTGAGGTTATTGCTTCTGAAAAAGATTCAACTAGTTATTAAATCCAACGGCTCACATGCTTTTTCCATCAGTACTGTTAATGTTTAATAGGTGTGTTTGATTGAGACACACTGGAATTAAAATTGTTTGTGTTAGTACAGCCTGTTGTATTTGTCTAAATATGCAGCAATGAAGGTTTAGATGACAATGTCTGTCCTTTGCAGAAAACTTTTTCTTGCCACTGCTCAGAGTGACCAACACTCACATAATTAACAAGCTATTTATGAGTTTATGCCACATTATTTTACTTTGGTTTGGGCCATGTTACTGGTCAGAACACAGTTACTTATTCCCTATATTTTGATTCCTGGTCGTCTTAAACTACCATCTTTGTACCTTTGTGCAGTTCAAAAAGCATAAAGTATAAGCATAAAACAGCCAGCAATTGTTTCTGTAAACAATGCAAGGCTTTTAAAGCTGCAAAAATACCTTATTATTTCCTGTATTTTTATGCTTTGCGCCAGAACTGATCCGGAGCTTTCAGGCAGATATAGTATAAGTAGTTTAAGTGGCAACTATAGTCATGTAACTATCCTGTGTATTTTCTTTTATAAATAAATTGCATGGCTACTTGCTGAGCCTTTCCATGTGGAAAACACGGTGCCTCCCTCCTGTACTTGTGCGTGAAGAATGAATAGAGCCTACATGCTTGGCTTGTCCTGTTCTAGTGGGAATGGTACCAATATAAAAATGTTAATGCCATGCTCTACCAACTGAGGCTCATGGGACAAAATATGGAAATTTCTTCAGAGAAGTCTTTGGGCACCCATTAATATAATTATCCTCACCATCACTGCCACCACCTCATTTGTGTGCCAGTGGATGGTACACTAAAGCTTTGAGGAATAATATAATGTCACTATACTTAGTAACAATGATGATAATTTTCAGTCATGTGTCAGAAGCAGCTGAATGTAAAAACAAAGAGCGTTTAGACCTCAGATGCGACTTTCTCAGACATTTGCCTCTGAAGTTCTGCACCTGCGCCACGGCCTATTCCTCACGGTGAAGGTCATGTGTGTGTGTGTGTGTGTGTGTTTTGTTGCATTTGGATGCTGAGTATATGGGTGTTCCAACCAGCCGTCCCCCCGCCCGGAGGTCACTTTGAAATGGAATAGATTTTTCTAGATCTCAGCCAAGGCTGTAGGGAAGGTCACTTCATTAATCACAGCTAAATGCCACTGTCTGCCCGTCTCCCTTCTTAACCAAGTAACACCTACAGTTAACATCATTGATTAATACTAATAATTAATCCTCCTTCAGAACAGAACAACTCAGAGTATCATTCAGGGAGGAACCTTTAATTACTATGTAAAGACTCATTAGGTTAATGCCATTGTGTGCCCCGGTGACACAGGGGGCAAATAGATGTCTTCCTCTCACCGTGGCCTTTTGTGAAACAAGCTGTACCCCCCCCCTCTCTCTCTCTCTTTCTCCTCCTCCTCTCATTTCCTATGCCTCTCTAAGCTGAATCCATCTACATGCTAGCCTACTTTCTCTGCTGATTCAGTGTTGGAAAATGTCAAGTCAAATTTTGCTTGAGAGGATTTTGGCAGATGGGTTGAAGCACAAACGATGGCGGGTGGTGGGGTGGGGGGGCATGCAGCCTCAGAGTGCATGGCTGCATGGCTGTGTAACTATGTGAGCATTTGATGTATGTGTGTGTGTGTGTGTGTGTGTGTGTGTGTGTGTGTGTGTGTGTGTGTTTCTGTCTTTGTCAGAAGACTCAGAAACGCCACCAGTCATGCCAGTATATGTGCATCACAGGCAAGAATAGAGGATGTGCCATGATGTTTTATTATCTAGTAATTCATGCTGTATGCTGGTGCAATATACCACCTAGAGGCTTTTACTTAAAATGATGCTCTGTGACATGTTCACATAAATAAATGCGTCATCTGCTGTTGTCTCATTCAGTCTCTTTGTTTCCGTTGCCAATTATTAAAGCAGAATTATGATTCAGCAAATGAAAGCTCTTACATTTGTTGTTCACAAGCTTCAGTGCCTGGATGATCTTCTCTGGGAATAATCCTCTCGCACACAGGAAGTGAGGCATTTCACACGTCTTATTCCTCATGAATAAAACGACTTGGTGGTTAGTGATCGCAGTGATGGCCACAGTTCATGAAAGAAAAGAGCAGCACGTACAGAGACTCATACTTCATCAGAAGGAAACGATGGACTTCTGAAATACAACAATATCACTCATGCTTTACAGCATAAAAAGCCTGATTTATTTTATTTTCCAGATGGTTAACACATGTATACTTTTAAATAGTACACAGAAGCAGACCTTCACAAAACCGCAGTGTTCACTGATCTGATTAAATGGCCTGAATGCACCATTCAGTATATTCTGTGGCCCACTGCTAGACATTAGCTCCATCTTGTGGGCTGTATTTAATCTTTTCCAGAAAATATTGAGTTGCAACACTGTGGCTACAGTCTCAATGTGATGTCTTTTCACATTTGCACATTTCTTGCCTTCATTCACACAGACTGACTGAATTTGCAGTAGATTGAGAGATGTGGGTCTCTCAGTCTGCTAGTATATTTATTTATATATGTAAGTAAGTAGCATTTGAAAACAGGCTTATAGGAATATATGATGCTATCTATCTATCTATCTATCTATCTATCTATCTATCTATCTATCTATCTATCTATCTATCTATCTATCTATCTATCTATCTATCTATCTATCTATCTATCTATCTATCTATCTATCTATCTATCTATCTATCTATCTATCTATCTATCTGTCTATCTGTCTGTCTATCTGTCTGTCTGTCTGTCTGTCTGTCTGTCTGTCTGTCTATCTATCTATCTATCTACCTATATATCTATATCTATATATATATATATATAGATATATAGATATATATATCACTCTGAATGTGTCTCGTCTCTAAAATGTGGCATTTCGCTGACATTTACCCAGACAGTGGGCCCTTCTCCAAGCAGCCGACAGAAACTTTTTTTGGTAATGACCTCAAAAAATAATCAAATTTGGGAAATTTGGGATATATTGGCCAGCAGGTGAGTAAAGTACACAGGACAATGGTATGCAGACTTACTCATCTTCATCTTCATCTTCATCTATCAAAAGCACATCTGTCAGGCTTCACAGCACACAGGGACATTGTGTCTGCCAGAATATTTTTGAAAGTTTCTAGACTTGGGTCAAGGTGAATGACAATGTTGGAGGAAACTTTTTTTCTCATTTGGTTCATTTTACAGTGAGACTGTTAAAATTAACCAGTGCTAAAGTGCCAGGTGCTAAACTGTCCTTTGAAAAATCGCTGGTTTCAGTCATTAGTGGATTTATTTTTTAAATGTTACTTGACAGAAGAAACCTAATCACAAACCACATGCATGAGGATTGTATCTATTATATGACTCTGGGATTTTATGTCTGTTATAAACTGAAATGTGTCTGAGTTTTTATTGATTTTTAAATTACTGCAGCTGCGCTGCACTGAGGCTCAATAGTTACCGTAATAAGGTCTGGGTTTCAACCTAAAGAAGAGTCCTTTACATTTGAAGAGCTGTATCTGTCTGCAAGCTTTTCCTATGAGAAAATCCACAGCACAAACATGATTGTTTGTATGTATTAGAGATACCTTTACTTTAGCATGAAGCATGTATGCTTTCTGAAAAGCACTGATTTGTGTTTTTTATGCATATTATAAGATATAATAATACATTGTACATTACATTTTCTTGAAAAAATATTGCCCCTAATATATAAACTAAAAATAGTCAACCTAAATTTCAATCAGTTTTGGGATGTTACCGATAGGGATTTGTATTTTAAAGAGAGGACTAGTTAACCCTAGCCCATATAGCTGTAGTTTTTCAATTGTGCTGAGGCTTCAGACTGAACATGCTGGGGCATTTGGTCAATCAGTTCACATCTGAAATATCAAACTATATCTGTACCATGACCATAAGATATATTTTGATTACATTTTTCTTTAAATTATTTTTTGGGCCTTTTTGCTTTGATAGAGATAGTGAAGAGAGACAGGAAACAAGGAGTAGTGTGGGAGAAAGACACACTGGAGTTCAACTCAGTCAGGATTTGAACCAGTGAACAGCTGCACAGAATGTATATGCCAACACGGTGCACCATAAACACTCAGCTATAGGTGCCCCAGGTTTGGTAAAATATTGCCAAACATTCATCCCCATTGTCATGGTAAATCATCATATAAATCATCATAACATCTATATGGATACATATGATGCATCATACATATCCATTTAGCATTTTTCTAGTCTTTGTGACCCCTAAAGGCACTTTACAAAATAAGTTGTTGTCACCTATTGACATACATGTACACACAGCACTATACATAACTCAAATCTCCATACACTCACAATCAGCCATTCAGGGCTATTTGGAGTTCAGCATCTTGCCCAATGAGACTTTGATTGTGGACTGAATCACCAACCTTTTGATTAGCGGACAACCAGTCTCTCCTCTGATCTACAGCCATCCCACATCCTAATCCTAATGATTCTGATGATAATGTTAGACAGAAAGATGGGGACAATTTAGCTGAACTACTATCCAGATACAGCTAGTAAATAAAATCATAATTTCCAGAAGTATAATTTGAGTAGAAGATCCACAAGTTTTAAGAGCCATCAGATGCCAAAATAGCACATAGCAAGTGATTGATTGGTCACTGCAGTGCATCTCTACCTCCTGTTTCTGGACTGGCCTCTTTAATGAGGAGAAGAACAACAGAGGAAGCAACCAGAGGGTACAGAGAGAGCAAATGTGTATGATAATGATGAAGTAAAATCTGGAAAATGGCCAGTCAAAATCAAGTAATTTGCTGAAGCAAAATATAAGAGGTAAGAGGCTGAGCCATACATCCTCCTCTCCACCATGGAAAGAGAACAGACCACACAAATGTAGCAGAGGCAGAAGTCAAGACAGACGAGAAGACAAGAAGTGAAGCTGAGTTTCCTGGAGGACAAAGATCCAGATCCAACACATCAGAAAATGACACGCTAACAGCCGAGGGGAGTGAGAGCACAGAAAAGCCTCAGTGCTGAAAGGAGAGGGCAAGAGGTGGAAACCAAAGAGAGAATAATAGACATACAGTCAGCTTACACATGTGCTCTGTGGTGGATTATAGAAATACTGTGGTTTTTAGTCTTTACAGAATTCTAGATGTCAAAACAGGCATCGACATACAGTGCTAGGTTTAACAGATTTACTCAGACTGAGAGCCACCCTCCAGACACAAAACAGTAACAGTGACAGATAAAGTGAAAAAAAAAAATTAAGGTTTGATTTAAATGACTCAGCAGAGTCTGACTGAAAAACTTAAATTCTTGTGAATGACTTCAGATCCTGTCTCATAAGGCCAAGGAAAAGTGATTAATTAACAATGTAGTTAATTGTATAAATTATCTTTAAATTATTAAACAATGATATTAAATTGATGACAAGATAACAGTTGATGCACACCATATATAAGCTAGCATACATGTTCTGTCTTTACATAACAGATTCTGTTCTTTCTTTCCAAGTCAGAAGTTTATACTGACCTTTTCAACATTATGAAAAATGACAGTATTTCAGTTGATTGCAGGTCCTCCACTCATTTCAGGGTTGTTGTGTTTTTGATCAATGGCTCCTCCTGTCTGCATGAAGGCCACTTAAACTGAAGCCAGCACGGGACATGAGCCAGCTGGAAATTTTCACTCATCTGAAATACCTCAATGGCTTCTATCAGCGATAAATGTGTGATCAGGCTTGGATCAGAGAAAGCAGCATTGTTATCACCCTCATCATCATCATTAATATTTTCATAGTCCTTTTTGTCCTCGGACAACATGATCTCATAACCATAATGAAGGCTCATCCGATTAAACCAGTCAGACCAGTCATCCCTATCATCAGTGTCTTCATCACCCTCACTCTCTTTAATATTCATTCTCCTCAAGCTCATCCTCATCATCAGAGGAGAGTGAAAGTCATGTCCACACATTCACCATTCTCAGGAACAAGCCTGACCTCCAGTTCCTCGTCCTCAGGGGTGGTACAGATTACAAAAGTGTTATCTACATTACATTCTCCAATCCTGATTACCTCAGAGATGCCTCCAGCGCCGTCAGCAACACACTTGAAAGTCATTTTATATTCTTTGCCCAGGCTCTTGTGCACCTTCAAGAGCACCTGGGAATTAGTTCATGAGAGGATTTGATGCTGGTGTAAAAGCTCAGATTTCAATATAAACTGAGCTTCATCTGTCGAAATAAGTAAATGTCATCCACATAATAGAAAAGACTGTGGTTTGTTTACATTTGCATGTTCTGACAATGTCCTGGCACATCCTCCAAATATTTCCATTGTGCCAGTCTTATTTGCTATCTTTTATGCTGCACCTTCAATAACACACTTGCAAAAAAAAAAGTTGTGATCATTTTGGCTCTTATAGGTTCAAGGAAAGTGAAGTTAGGAGTTGTCTCTCTTGTGTGGCCATTGTCCAACTCAGGACTGATCACATTCAGCAGCTGTTCCTCTATGACTGGTTGGTTTTTCTCAGTAGATCAGATCTACACCAGTTTATTTCTCTAATAAAAGTCAGTTGAATAGATGCAAAGTGAGAAAGTCAACTGGTGTACCTTGTTTATATGAATCTGATTGCACTGGGGTGTTATTATAATTTTACAGATTATAAAAGTAGCTCTGTAAATGATTTAAATAGTCTGACTTTTGTTTCCATGTTGCTTAGTGATATGACTGGCTACAGACTTTCTATACGATTAAATCAACTGCAGTCTGCAAGAACAGTATTTTAAGTTGTCAAGCAAATAATTTGTGATGAGTCTTCTGTGTCATCACATGGAAGCTGCTGTGTCATCATTCCTGAGAGCAGTCTACTTCACTAATTCACTTCACTAAACAGAGACTGGCTCAGAGCAGGTCTTGAAACTCCGGTAGGTGAGTGGGATGTTTTCTCTTCAAAGCGCAGCACAGGATGGAAAGTGATTTTTGAAAGCCAGCAAGTTCAGCAGCCGGCCAAGTAAAGGCTGAGTCACTGATATTGATCTGTAAACCACTCAGCCCTAACAGATATATTAAACACATTTTGGACCATCCAGCTTAAAAACAGTCACCTCATCCTTTTTTACTTTAAGCGCTGCCACCAAGATATGGCAGCTGCAACAGACGCTGTAGATCAATAACCCTGAATACTGGATTTATTTGCTCAGTTATTTATTTCTTTTACTGTAAATCATTTAATTAGATTTGATACACACTTTTAACTGACATGATCCTGAGAGTACTCAGTCATACATAAAGAGTCGCAACACAATTTAATTTGTCAGGTTGTATTTTATATTGTTATCAATGGAAACATGTATCAGATATGGGTTTTCTTGCAGTCCAAGTTTATATAACATACACGTATCATATAACTGGTGATTTGAGCACAATATCTGAATACTACACGCTCTGCATACATGTACAGTGTGGTTTAGGCCAAATAAATCTGAACTTCTAGAGAATTTATTGTGAAGTTACAATGAAAAAAGGTCATTGGTGCGCAGGTTTGTGATAACAGACAACTATCCATTTATAACCCAGTTATTATGACAAAAAAACAAACAAAAAAACAAACAAAACAAATGAGAGTGAAACAAGAAATGGGAACAACAGTAGCATTATTGGTTCATAAGTAAAACCTTTTATCAGCTGTATCAGCTAAACCAGATTGACATGTAGATTTTAGTGTTGATTTTCCACCTTTTCCAGCTAACCAGAGAAACCTGCTCCTCTATACACAAATGGTAAAAACCACAGTGCATGAATAACATCATTAATTGTTATTTTTAGTGATGTACTGTTTCTTTGGGCAATGACTCTAAATACAGCATAAATTTAGCATAAGTGAACTTTAATACAGCACCAATTATGAAAGATTTTGACAAAAAGATGAGATGACAAATGAGAAGAAAGTTATGATAGTTAATAGTTACGAATCAATATTGGTTTGATAATAATTTAGCAGGGTTAAAATCTGCAGGCTTAGTGAACATGTTTTTGTTCATCCCGGTCTGTGTGAATTTCCTGATGAAGGCTGCCATGATTCACAAACTTCTGGCAATGCACGGTAATTATTCATGACAAGTAACACCTACTGTGTGTGGGTGGGAGCAAATTGAGTCACATTGACATGTTTGAGCAGGCCGGGCTTCTGATTCTTCACACAAGGGACTTCATGATTTGTAGCGTTCACATCATTTAGTTATTTCCCACAGGATGGAAGAGGCTTTCAGTGGTGATTTATTGTGTAGTTTCTGCAAATGGAGGCCAACATGCTGGGTAGTCTCTTAGTGTCTCTATGTTTTCAAACGCAACAGATCGATTGTAGTTTACCGACAGTACAACACTGTATCTGCGTAAAGCCTGACAGGGGTTGTACCGGAAACTGTTTTTTTTTTCAAAATAAAGTTAATTTCCACTAATGTTTATTATAAAGGGCTTGCATCTATGAATATATATATAGAGAGAGACAGAGAGAGAGAGAGGGTGATTGTTGTCATGATTATTGCCACTCTTACTTTATCGTAATGTAAAAGAAATACAACTCCTTATTATTGATAGGGACATATACCAATAGATAAAAAACACATATCATAACGAGTTATAACAGACGTAAACAGTGTCCTTTTAAACGGCGTTAAGCTATTCGTTAGCTTGGGTTTACGCTCGCTGGACTCCCACACACCTAACCGGGTTTATTTTGAAAAACCCTAACGGAAGTCGGATGTGAGCTATATTATCTGGTGCTTGAGTGGTGTTTTGCTCTACCTTGAGAGCGGGTGACAAGCGTACGGGAGGAGGGGAGGAGAAGTTTTTTCCAGCTTCGCCTTCTCCTCTTTATCATGGAGGCTCGGTCGCATTTCTCTCGGGAGGAAATCAACAGCACGGTGTGGGAAGTACCGGAGAAATACACACGGCTCAAACAGATAGGGACCGGAGCGTACGGCGCAGTGTGGTGAGTGATTTGCCGTTTATTATAAGCTGCTTGAAGAGTGTGGGTGTGTATGGGTGCGTGTATGCATGCGTGTGTGTGTGTGTGTGTGTGTGTGTGTGTGTGTGTGTGTGTGTGTGTGTGTGTGTGTGTGTGTGTGTGTGTCGTACTGGACTGGACCGTGTTGAAATACTGTTCCGTCTGTGTCTCTGCTGGCAGCGTGCAGGCTGTGGTGGGCCTGGGTTATATTATACATCCTGTTCACCAAGACACTGTCAACACTGAGAACACAGTAGTAACTCATGTAACAAATGATCACACCTGAAAATTCATAACACATCCTGTCTATGAGTTTGCACAAAAACCAACCATATGTGTGTATCTGTCTGAATAATAATAGAAAATATGCAGCTGCAAAACTGTAACAGTGACAAGAATAAAGATGGCCTCTCTCTTACAGGCACTTACACATTAAGAACAGTAATACAAGGTGAAAGCCATCGACAGATAATAATGTATACATAATAATGTATACAGATGTGAGAAATGAATGGATATCATCTATGTGTTTATAAGTGTTATAATACATGGTGCAGAAATGAAATGACATTTTTGGGGAACAGGCATCAAGAGCCATGACCCAACTTTCACTGCCAACATGTTGTTGCTGTTGATACATTCACATGTATATTTATAGCACAGTAAACACATTAGACACATCCAGTGACATCCATCCATCCATTGATTTACTCTAAATCCTTGTTACCTAAACAAAAAGTAATATCAGGTGCCAGTGCTGAAGGTATGATTCATATTGATATCAGACAACAGCATTTCCACCTATAACTTAATCATGATTGTGTGAACATAAAAGAATGTTTTCACCCTCTAATTAAAAAAAAAAAAACAACAAACAAATGATCTTGTTTCATTTGTGATTCAAAGGCTTCAACATTCATGTATGTTTGTAAAGTAGGGATTTTAACTTCCTCTTATTATAATTGAAATTACTTTTCAGCTAAATGTGAGGATCCACTACCTTAAAAGACCAATATGTGTGTAATATGTGTGTAACTGTCTGCAAACTAATTTTCCCATCATTAACTCAGAACTGCTCTAAAGGGCAAAACCTTCTTCCTCCCACACTGCACTTTCATTTCATTGCTGTGGTAGACCACGCTCACTTCAGTCAACATAAATCTGAGTACATTTTTGTACTTTTATTTAATCTGTTTTAATCTGTTTAATTATTCATGCTGCAGCAACACAACTGAGCTAATTTTATAACTCCATTGTAAAGATGCTGAAGGAGATTACCAGTGGCAGTTTTATTCCTTTGAGCTTGTTTATAGGTCACTTGTATGTGTTCACTGACCAGTGTAGCGTGGTAGGTAAAAGTTCAGAGAACCCTGAAATGGTGTAACATCAATCATAGTGGTGCTGCTTTTGCCAGAGCTGATGATATTGGCCTTCTGACTATGGTTACCAAGCTTTTAATCATTACAGTGATAGTAAGGTCTGTTAAAGCCTAAAAAGTTTGACCTTTAAAAGACAAGCTATTTCAGGTGCAGGCATCAAGTAGCCACTATTATCTGTAATCCTGCCAGAGTGTGTATCTCTCATGATACAGTGAGTAATTACAAACAACAGAGAGGAAGGAAATGACAAACAGAAGCATCTCCAACAGTTTCATTCCGACTACTTGTGTGAGAGTTACAGTATTTGTTTTAGATGTTTGTCTGGCATGGATCAGCTGCTTCAAATAAAACTGACTGTGATAACCTACTTGAGTGCATCAGTGCTGTTCACATCACTATGCACAAGTGACGTGTGTTATGTGTGTCGGTGGATGCAGCTCCGAATAGCCAAACGATCCTCTCCTCCCACGAGTTTGGTGCCCTGCAGATGACTGCAAACATACAAATCATGAAGTGCCAAAACTCTCAACAAACCACAGACCCCCACTCAGTTCTGAGTCCCACGTACAGTAGCTCCATCTGACAACGTCTTTGCTGTTGCATATGGTTTCATGCAACGGCACACAAACTTTAAGCGAGAGTGAAACCTCAGAGTCAACTGGCCTTTGTAACTTTCCCACTGCCCTGATTTCAAATGAGTGGAATCATATTGAAACTAGAAGAGCACACACAGATTCAGTCTAATGAAAATGTTATTCACCACAGCTCTGCAATAAATGAAAAGACCACAGAAAAAGTGGCCATCAAGAAGCTCCACAGGCCCTTCCAGTCAGAGATCTTTGCTAAGAGGGCCTACAGAGAACTACGGCTGCTCAAACACATGAAACATGAAAATGTGAGTAGATTAAAACCAACATATTTCTCCTTCTGTAAGATTTAAATGCATTTAAGGTGTTTTTGTCTCATGATACTATAATCATTATACATGATTGATATGATTATATGGTGTGAAACTTAAGTATTTCATGCCTGCTCCCATGTCTCTGTATGTGTCACATCACTCTTTCATTCCAATCAGGTGATAGGACTTCTTGATGTGTTTACACCTGCCTCAGACTTCAGTGACTTCCAAGACTTGTGAGTATTATTCAGCATATGAGCAAACCCCTGAGGCAGAAGTAGGCAAAGGTCTCTCGTGATCTGTAAGTTTAGTATTAACCTGCAGCAGTGCCTGCAGGACTGCAGAGCATTAGGGAGCAAAGAATGTTTTCCATGTTGGGGGAGGGGGTAAACTATATGGGTGTGTCTCCAGAGTGACGAGAGAAAAAAAAAAGATTTGTCTCTGTCATTTTGAAACAGGTCGTTTGTTTCCACAATGGTTAAAGCCCTTGAGAAATATCACTGTAATTAAAATTTCCCAAACCAAGGGAAACTGTGAGTAACAGCCTCAGGGTGTCCTTATAGTTTTTGCCCTGTGGTGTTTAATTTAGCAGAATAATCTGCTTAACAGTGAAAATGATTGGCTATACACAGACATACATCAAACCATACCTTACCATTTATCATTAAATAATTACACAGTGTAACATGGGGAATTGGGGCTAAATTATTGTTTAAATGAATATTTATCTCAGAGACTTAGTTTAGAGCGCAAATAGGACAACCACATTGAACTACAAACTGTGGGCTGTGGTGAAGCTAATTAAGAGGAAAGAATAAGGGTTACATAAACTTGCAGACGCACCTTAAGCTCCCTAGTCAAAGTATGAAAAATTACAGATTACAGAATTAACAGGGTGTCTAAATTAACAATGAATTGACTCACTTTAAAATAGAAAAGCTTGAGTAACATTATCATATCATGTCTATACTGTTGCACAGTGTCACGGCCTCTCTTCTTTTTTCTCAGCTACCTGGTGATGCCTTACATGTTTACTGACCTGTCAAAGGTGCGAGGTTCTCTCTCAGAAGACAGAGTCCAGTTCCTCGTCTACCAGATGCTCTGTGGGCTCAGGGTGAGCTGAGGAAGCCAGATATTTAGAGTTTTATTCAAACTTCAGTGAAGACTTTTATGGTTATTGAAGAGCTGTAGTTGAGACTTCAGCTTTTTTTGCCTAATGAGAGAAAGTCATTCCGCACTCTGCATAATTGTGGTTATTTCAAAGTTATTTAAAGAAAGGAAAGAAGCACAGTGCTCTTTGTTAAACTCCAAACATTTAGAGTTGACTAAATGGGTATTGCTATTACAATATACAGTTGTCAAGAAGTTACTTTGGTGACCTCATATTGCAAACAAGCACACTAATAAAAAATAGACATAAACAAAACAATATCCCGAAAATATAAATGTCTTTCTGTTGTGTCTCCTCCCTCCTGCAGTACATTCATAAGGCTGGAATCATCCACAGGGTAAGTAAAAGTCAGAGCTGACACTAGTGCTCAGGAAAACAAATAGTTGTACCTTTGGTACATTTTGTTTTAGGCCATAATAAATTTACCTTTACAGATTGTATTAATAAACTGTAATGTGTGCAGTTCTTCAGTACTGTACATTATTCTGACTCACGTTGCAGAGGTGTACTTCTTCCTGTAACTGCAGAAGGTGATGTGAATGTTGACTTATTCATCGTTGTTATCAGGTTGTATTAATTCCTGCCCTAACAGGTAGGATGAGTTAACTTCCCTGTGATGTCTGACATGTCTAGAGATGTTAGGCCACACCCTACAGCTCCAAGACCAGTGTGTGTGTGTGTGTGTGTGTGGTTTTTCATTGTGGGGACTTAAACTTTACACATTCACATTGTGGGGACCTGTGTCCCTTGTGGCGACAGAAAGCTGGACGTTTAGACAAGTGGTACCAACAAATGAGATGTTTAGGGTTTCCAGGAAATGAATGAAAGTCAATGAAATGTCCCCACAAGGCATGAAAACAAATGTGTGTGTGTGTGTGGAGTGGGGAAAGTTATGTTAATCTGGTACAGCACTCATATATCAGATAAAAAATGTTATCGTTATCTAAGAGTCTCTCACTGGCTCCATTAATACTCAAACAAATTTAATAAATGGTATGAGGCTTCTAAAACAAATGCAGTCATTTTATTCAGTATAAAATCACTGGAAATGTGTATGAAATGATGAGAAGTTTGTATTAGATGCAAGAAAATAGCATGTTAATGTTTCTTCATACCAGAAACACTTACAAGGCGCTCATGGGTGGCGGTTTATTATCTGAACATTTGTTAGACATCAAGTAATTGTGTGTTGTTTAGACTGCAGCCTGACTCAGCTTGTGTTAAAGTGTTACTCTACATTACCGTGGTAATTCCTAAAGCAGTAAAAATGTTATCAACTCTCACTAACTGTGAGACACTTCTCACACATTATGTCACACAATGTTTTATGAGTGATTGTGCAGAACTGCCACAGGAAGACTTACGATTAGCTTAGAGTTGAGTCACATTGCCGACTCCCTGATTAAAGTTTCCAGAGTATTTATGCATGTGCAGACAAACAGCTGAGCCATGTTGGGCCACAGGAAGCACAAGCACTCAAGCTCTTTACAG